>PVKZ01000592.1:189665-444149 GCA_004027375.1 Macroglossus sobrinus
TTCCTTCCTTCCTTCCTTCCTTCCTTTTTTCCTTCCTTCCTTCCTTTCTTCCTTCCATCCTTCCTTCCTTCCTTCCTTCTGCCTCTCTACTCTCTCTTTCTTCCTTTCCATGCTTTCCCACAATTGGATGTTTTTATCCTTTAGCCCTATCCAGATTTCCTACAAACCCTAGTCTCTAAAAGCTAACCTACACCCAAGACACCTCTGAAAAAAAATGTTGAACACAGATTGCTTGTCAGTTCCCCCACTGGATGTTGAATTCCAAAGGTTATTTTCTTCAAGCTTTAATCTCAGCCTTTTGCCTCATAACTTTGAAGTCAAATCCTTCTTGAGACAGGCCCTTGCCTAGTGCTAAGAACTTAATAATGTGTCATTATTACTTTTGCAGTAATTTCTAAATAGCTTTGGCAAATTCAAGAATTTGTAAGTAACTGCATGGGCTGGCCAAGCTGCTGCTAAGAACACTCCTGTACTGGGTTCACATTGGAGCTTTAGTTTTACCTAATGCAAACAATAAACAAAAATCAATACAGGTCGGACTTTCCCTCTTTCCTGTGAAATAGTTACTGTCATAAACACAGTGATTTCACATGACTATAACTGGCTTTGAAGGTGGGCCATCACTCATTCCTCACTCCAAGCAGATGAGAGACAGATTCTAGGGTTCAGGCCTGCTCACCATAGAACACCTTGGAAAGTGCTTGGCACCTGTCCCAGAGCAGATGTCCAATTAGATGTCACCTCTCTCCTTCCTTCTCGTCTTCCTTCTCCCTAACAGTGCCCCAAAAGAAAAGATCCAAGAAATTCCTGAAAATAAATGTAATAAATTACTCCCTACAGCTAGTCTCCTGTTGTCCTACTGCAAACGTTAGCAGCCATTAGGTTACTAAATCATTTGATAAATTACTGTGTGATAAGGTGTATCACACACATACACACACATTTTTTAATGTGAGTCTTCAATACCTAAAATTCAAAATAGTAATAAGAGCTGAGGCTCTCAGGCTTTCTCGTCACCATCAAGAGCCTGCTACTTTCTTAAATCGCCCCTCAAGGAAAATTGCGTTTAAAAATTTTTAGGGTTATTTTGGTTTACAAGTGACCCCTCAAGCCTACCACTTGTCGAATGGCTGCCTCAGAGAAGAGTCAGAGCCTGACAATTCTGAGAGTTTCCTGAGGCTTAAAATTCCTCTGGAGGCCTTCTTAGACTGTGAGTCTCCTCGAGTCCCACAATGACTTCTCAGTTCACCTGTTCAGCAGATGTAAACCACAGGATCCCAGAGTCTCGGGGTAGGGGATGATCTTAAGTGTTCTGTCTTCTCTTCTAAGTGACAAATTCCATGCCAAGTGGCAGTCTAGCCTCTCTTAAAACATCTCCAGGAACGAGCCACCCTCTATTTCTAAAGGAGGTCCATTTTGCTTTCAGATAGTACTAATTCTTTTTATTTTATTAATTGTTTGAAAGTCTTCATTAGGGTTGGTTAAAGTCTACCATTCCATAGTTTTTACTTCCTTCGACCTTCTGGAATAACATTAAAAATGTCCAGACTTTTTATGTGGCAGACTTTTAAATACTTAGTATCCACTATTTCCTAGAGGATCTTAAGTTTGAGCAGGTGAGTCATCCATATCTACAGTTCCCAGCTGGGGAAGCAAGTCTAAGTGAGTGCACCATCCTGGGCAACATGTGGGCTGATCTGTGGCCTATGAGCGGGCCCAGCACAAGTGTTTGTCTTGCTAAGGATGATGATAATGAAATTCATCAGCAAGATTCTTTAATCAATATTTGGACTGGAAAAATGAGGGAAGGTCAGTTACATAGTAACATTAGCAAAGCAGAGACAAAACAAAAATTGTAAGTCACGTTTACAATGAAGCACCGGGATCAGAGTCCTACTACTGGGTGTGTGGTTGAGCAATCAGGCCACCTGTAATTTTGGTGGATTTGATCAATAATTCTGAATGATTTCCGGCACTAGACTTAAATTCTAGACTTGGACCCAATTAGACCACAATGCCTCTCTTTTATAACAAGCTCGATTGGGTTGTCAGAATGCCTGACATTATAGATGAGATTCTTGCCTTCTTAAATTTTCACATATATTCTTCTAAAACCTCCTGCATTGCCTGGAATAAAACAAATGAATCTCTAATCTTTGAACCCACAAGAGCTCTCACGTTTTCCAAATCTTCTCTTCCTCAGGCTAAAGATTTCCAAACATTTGAAACATCATTATAAGACGGTTTCTTCAGCATCCCTGCCTCCTTCTCTCTGCTATCTCTTTTCTCTAAATAATAGTTCCACTTTTTTACCCCCAATAACCAGTATCACAAGTGAAGCAGATCGAATGGCAACCCATCCAAAGCATGTGCTCTGCAGCTTCAGCATAAAGGAGAATACTTTCATGAAACCAAATATATAACTTCTTCCCATTTTTTTTTCTTTTGAATGATCAGAGTAAGGTTTCCCTGTCTGATCAGCCCCATGGAACCCAAGGATTATTAAAACAAATGTGTGAAAATGAACTAGAGTGGATGATTACCTGGATGCTCTTGAGGTAATATGGTATGGGGACCTCTATTGATCTCTTGACTACCCTTTTGTTGGAAGAAAAAATCAAAAGTATCGATTTCAATTTACTTAGTATTAGGAAAAAAAATTTTTTAATCTAAACTCCAGATAATGTGTTTAAGCTGATTATCTGGAAGAACATGTAAATGTTCTTACATGTAGCTATTTTTTGGCTGCAAATAATAGAAAACCTAAGTGTGTAAATCATATTATTTGATAAAGTACCTAAAACTAGGTGCAAGGTCTATGTTTGTGTGTGTGTGTGTGTATGTGTGTGTGTGTGTGTGTGTGTGTGTGTGTGTGTGTGTGTGTTCCCATTCAAGGTTAGAATCTATAATTATGCCTCCAGAATTTTGCTTGGCATTTTTATATAACTATGTTCAAGACTGAAAGTCCTAAAATCTTGAGCCACCAGAACACTTCCCCTTCCGCCTGTCTCATTAGTCAGGATGGAGGCACATGGTCAATCTGAGCTACAAAGGAAACGAGGAAGTGAGTTTCTGGCAAAAGGAAGTGGGATTGTCATGACCAGGCAAAGTGTCTGCTTCAATGTATTTAAAATGTTTAAAAATAGGATTTTATTTTATTACAAAAGTTAACACATAATTATTAAAGTTAGTTTGGAAAATAGAAGAAAAAATTCTCTAGTGTCACTTTTCTAATTGTATTGTACTTAGTGTGATTTTCTTTTATTTTCTTAACATGATTAAGGCTCTATGAATTTTAAAATATATTTACCATTTTGAAATACAGTGTAAACTAAAGGAGGCAGCAAAGAACAGTAGAAAGAGCATTGGCTCATCAGTGAAGAGGCTATGCTGTGGCTCAAGCTCTGGCATAAATCCACTGCTATATTTCTACTTTCTCAGAAGAAAGCTGTGCTTCTTTAGTTCTACTATTTCCGAGACTATAAAATCATGAGAGCCATGCCTTTGAGACACACAAGCCACACTGTTCAAATGCTAATGCAACATAGCAGGTCAGAGCCATCAAGACAAGCAGACAGGTGAACTAGAAGTTGTTGCCGTGGGAAACTGATGCTCAATATTTAATAATGTAATATATAACACATAATGGGTCATGTGTGACAATAATACATACCATGTCTTCCAATTTTTCTACAGATTTTTGTATGAAATTGTTTAATTTTTAAATATCAACACCTAATTGGAAAAACGAAATACTGTAGAGGCCAAATAAAATATGTGGTCTGAGTGTCGGTTTGCCTCTGCAGCTAAACAAACAGCCAACTTGATCAACACTGGGTAAAGTGTATAGAAGAAGGGTTAAGAAGAGCTCCTTATAAGACATTTTGGCTATACAACAACTGGATTATTACTATGAATTGAAAACATCAAATGCTTATATTAATGGTAAACTAATATAGCCTAGGATTTTATCTTTTTTCTTTTTCTTTTTTTTTACATTGGCAGTATAATTACTTTCCATTGTGGATTCCAAAATGTCCCTGGGTCTTTGATGTGCTCTCCTGAATAAGTGCATGTTATATTGGAAACATCTAAGTGGGGACCCTCTGAGGCCACAGCTCCTTTTATATGTATATTTCATGATCCCATCTGATTCAAAATCAAGCCCCATCACTCAGTTTAAAGAGAAAATGAAAACACAAATGATGAAAGTCTTAGACAGGTGTTCCCTTGAGTGAGAACGGCCAGCTCTAGCAGTTTATTCTCTTCTCATCCTGAGTATTGTGTCTTCACTCTCTCCTTTTCTGAGAAAGAATGATAAACATCACCAGACAGGGAGGGTCTTTGCGCCCTGCAATTCTGACTCTCTTGCTCACTGAAAGTGGTGCAAAAAGAGGATTAACAACTTTGAACTTTTTATGTGATTTTTGCCTTTGACACAGTTGTTATTAAGAGTTCTAAAAAAACAACAGCCCATACAAGAACATCAGGTTTCTAAATAATTCATCTCCTCACAGACCTTGATATTCAATCCAGGTGTAGGAATAAACAGTATATTGCCCTCGGGTTCCATCCTCCAGGCTTGGACAGGCTTCAGTGAAATTCTATAACAAGAGGCCTGGGCACTTCCCTTGACTTTCTCTTTGTTCTAACTTTTTATCTTGGAAAAAGCAAAAGGGATTTCCTTTGGGGACGAAGCAGGGGAAACAATCTAAGGAAGCGATAGTGGTTCATTAGAATTATAAGATGCAAAAGTATCCTGAAGTCAGCTCAAGAAGAAGCTCTTTCCCCATCTTGAACTGCTCCCCAAGTGTGTCCAGCAGAGAGCTGCACAGTCCTCGCCCCACTGTGGTTTCTCACTTTTTTTTCCTCTGGGCCCCAGGAGGATCTGGGCAAATGGATATTTTCCTGAACAAGGTGGAGAGGTGATCCAAAAGTGATCCATACTGACTTTTTTTCTTTGTATTTTTCAAAAACGATTTACATGTATTATTTTGTTAACATTGAATCATTTTGAAATAAATATTTAAAAATCAATGGATGCCGTTCTCATCCTTCCAGGTCATGGTTCTGAGTCACTGAAAGGAACAAGGTCAAAGAATGAGACAGATGATTAATTTTCTTAATGATAGGTCTGTACAAAGATGACAAGAAAGTGAAGTTTTCTGTTCACGGAAGGCCAATGTGCTACTCTACAAATGTTCCTAGTCACACTTTTTATTCCAAACTGAGAGTCTACAAAGGGGTTAGGGTGTGACAGTAAAGGAAAAGGATTTATGTCAAAGCAGCTACAGTGCCATCTCTTGCCCGCACAGGTCTAAAGCAAAAATACATACGTAGGTGCTATTCAAGAGCTACTAAAAAAATCTTGAACTAAAGAAGAACGTAAATAAGATTTCTATTAGAATTGTTCTTCAAATTTTTACATTCTGCTTCATGACTGGGATTTACTTTAACAATGTTCAGTGGTGGCTTAACTCTAAGTTAACTATTTTTATAAATTATTTTTGAAGTAAAACAAGTCCCTCACCTCCTTTGGGTTAATGATTAACTTTAGAATTTTCAAAGAGTAACTATTTTTTACATTTCTTATTTTAACTTTGTCATATTTTCCTTTCACCACTTGGAGAATAGGTATTATCTACTTACTGCTTTTTCTCTACATTTTTAGGAAGATTTTTGGTTTGTACTTTCATTGTTTTGGCAGTATTCATTTAATTTGGCATATTGCATTTGTTTGTATTTAAAAATACAAACTAAATTTTGGGGGTTTCTCTCTGGACTAAATATAACTTAGTAGAGTTTAAGTTTTCTGTATTTTCTATGTAATTGAACTTTTTTTGTTATTTCTCATTCTATGATTTACTCCCTGTATATATGTTACTTAAAACTATGACTTACTTTTATTGTGTGGTCCAGAACATGGTCAATTTTTGTTTAAAGGACATTTGGGCAAAAAAACATATTTGCTCAGTTTCTATATAGTTCTTTGCATATGTTTCATCTGTCATTAATTTTTGTGTACTTTTATATCACATATATTAACTAGATTCTACTTCTGAAATGTGGATATTTCCAATTATGTTGCATTTCTATCAATTTTTCCTGTTCATGGATTTTGCTTTATAATATTAGAGGTTTTAGATGATTATTTCTTCTACTGCTTTTGTTATAAAATCTACTTTCTTATGAAAAGAAATTCAAACTGGAGTCTATTTTTAATAGAAACAGGTTTGAGATTTGACCCCAAAGAAAATGCAACTGATGTACTTTACAAAGAAAAAAGTAGTTTTGCACAACCTTTTCACCCTTCATTAACCACCGCCTTTTGGCAAGCCATTGACCTATTTTCCTAGTAAACCCAGGCTGCCATTGTGTTATCTGGCTGAGTCACAGTTGGGGCTTATAGAAGACAGTCTGGCAATTACACTATGTTCCTAGAGTCAACATACATTCATAAATAAATGCTCTGGTGCCTAAAGCTAAAACCTCGTGACTTGTTAAGGCAAAACAGTGTATAAGCCATCAAGGAAAATGAAGTATACAGTATATTATGGCATAATTCCACTTAAATATTATAGCCCTGTCTGTTTTTATTATTAAATTTGCTCGAGTTGAGCATGATTATTTGTCAATACTGCCAAATATTAGAATAATTTTTTTTCTCTCAGCAGCCAAATAGTTCTCCCCAAGGATAGGTGGTTCATCTCCCAATCTTAGATACATAGAATTCATTATTGGAATAACAAACTCCCAAATTTGTTCTACACATGAATGAAATGTTAAGTGAAGATCTGGACTTCCTTGATCTTTAGAGAAAAGGTGGTAAACAAATAATACCTGTTCTCCAAGTGGTCAAAGGGCAGATAATGAGTTCTAGGTTGGTTCACATTCCAGGCCCTTCTCTCACTTTCCGTTTTTTGCCTAACCTTTATTTAGAATAATTATGGTAGTTTTATTCTCAGGGTGAATTCCACTCAATAGCCAGTGTTTGGCCCAAACCTTGAGGTTTTCTATGTATGAAAGGCGAATTTCCATATATATATTTATTATTTTTGTTGAACTTTTAAAAACAAAATGGTAACTTTGGATTAAATATTATGCTTTCATTTGTTACTACGTGTAGAGAGCATTTTCATAAGAGTTTATTTGAGCCCAAATTGATGACATATGCTGGGGAGCAGGATTTCAAATGCTCCAGAGAACAACAATCATGCAGTATCCTTTTATGCCTTTGAAATTTAGGAAGCAACAACAGAAAGAGTACATGGAGGTGGAAGAGAGCAAGGTCAGGATTGGAGTGGATTACAAGTGTTAAACTCTTAAGCGTGAGAATGTATTAGAAGGTGGGGGGGGCGCTCTGAAACAGGGCATTTTATAGGTGTATTAACCTAGAAGCACAGGAACAATGGACAGGGTTTGTTAAGGCAAAGATAACCCTTTTAATAAAAAAGTTATAGGCCTGGGGCTGACACCCACCAAGCCTGGCCAGTTAGGAATTTCTGATCAGATTACTCTGAGAGGTTACTTTCCATAGAACCCCTTTATTTCACCCATATCACTTAATATTAATCCCTATATCTCTTCCATAAAGTTGAAATCATATTATTCAGAAATGCAGTTCAGAAAAACAAAACAATTAATAAACTGCAATAACAGCTACATTTATTGAGTACTTAACTTTGTTATAGATACTGTGCTAATCATTTCACAAACATAGTTCACGTTATTATTCTAATAATAAAAGGTTATTATTACAACCTTTTATAGTTAAGGAAACTTAAGCTTTGCGAGTACTTTTCCTTAAAGTCACACTGCTAGAGAAAAGCAAAACCAGAATTTTCACCCAAGTCTTTCTGGCTTCAAAGACTGTAACTGCTGAACATGTAACTACTTAACTATACCACAAATAGCAGGTCAGAGCAATGCCCACTCAGCCCCAAATATCAAGCATCTAAAATTTACATCTAAATTTAGATCTAAAGCATCTAAAATAGAAACGTTATTTCTTCCAGTCCACTCAGTCTAAAAGCAATGTTTAAAGCCACTTGAATAAATGAAAATCCTCATTTATTCAACAACTATTTGTTTAGCTCCTGCTATAAATAAGGCAAAGTGGCAATTTTTAAGGATGGCAGTCCTCGTTTTTTGAGAAGGTCAGGTCACAGTAGAGGAGGCAGAACTGCAACTGTATTGCAATCTACGTTGTAGCAGATATGCAGGGAGTAGATGGTACAAGGTAGTTGGAGAGGGCAGCTCTGAAAGGGTGCCTGTGAGCAGGGCTGAAATGTGATGAGGGATACCTGGGGACAGAGCATTCCAGGCGAGGAAATGGCAAGTACAAACGCCCTCAGGCGGGAGCTGGTTTGCTTCTTCAAAGTGAGCGAAGAGGCCACCAGGCCAGAGGACAGTGAATGAATGTGACCCAAGGGGGAGGGGCACCAGGTCCATGAGGAATAGGAAGGAGCGCACATCACATACTGCTGAGTCTTAGGCTTTCACTCTAAGATGGGAAGACCTGAAGGGTTTTGAGGTGAAGAGCCACACCCTGGCTTGCCGTCCAAGGTTGAAAGGAGGGAGACCAGTCTAGGTAAGAGGTGATGGTGACTTGGCCATAGCAGATGATGGAGGTGGTGAGAAGTGATTGTGTGTTTCATGTGTTCTGACAAGATTCACTGGAGGAATGAAATGTGGAATATGAGACAAAGGAGTCAATGATGACCTTGAGGTCTTTGGCCTCAGCACTTGGAAGGAGTTGACATTTTTAAGATGAGAAAACTAGCGGTGGAGCTGGCTAGTGGGTGGTTGTTAGTGAGGAGGGGTGTGGGCAGCAGAGTTTGGTTTGGGACATATTTAGAGATGCTTACTAGTCTTCCAAGTCGAGATGTTGATCAGGCAGTTGAATATATAAATTAGGAAATATGAGAGGATGCTATCTGATAAACACCAAGGAGAATCTTCAAAAGCTTAAACAAAAAAAGGATAGGATAGATTAAATTACTCTCTTAAAAATTTCAAGGCATTTAATTTATAACATCACTGTTTTTATACCACATATAAAGGTCTGTGATGACTATAAATGTGTGGCAACATCATGTTGTAAGAAGTGGCTATAGCTGGATCAATGATTTCTGAAGTGTGGGCCTCAGCCAACAAACACCAAGCTCTCTAGTGAGTTTCTTAGAGATGCACATTATTGGGCCCCACAGACCGAGTGAATCATAAACTCCGGGAATGGGGCCCAGGAAACTGTTTTTTTGACAAGTTTTCCAGGAGGTTGTTATGCACATTAAAGTTGAGTGAGCTAGATGATAAGAAGTTTAGTATTTCCAGGTTTCAATCATTTAAAAAAATGAGTAAGTTTTGTTTATAGGTAAATGTCTTTATTATTTCAAGCATAAAAAAAAGAGTAAACAAAAACCAGTATGACATTTCATTTCTTAGTCTTCTCAATGAGGTTATAAAAATACAATACCATTTAGTCTTTATGAACTCTTGGAAATGTCTAGAAGTTTATGCTTAGTATAATATAAAAAGGCACTTAAACACACATGATGAGATGATTAAAAAACCCACCTCATAGATACAATTGAAATTGCTTTTAGAAAAATTCCTAAATACAAACTCCTACATAAATAAGACTTAACTTTTTCTTGTTTTCCAAAATGTAGATAGCATTTTCCCCATGTTACTTATAGACATCATAAATGTGAACTGCATTCTCCTACCTTCTTTGTTTTTGATATAGGTTAACAGAAAAGCAAGCTAAAATTAATCTTTTTTTCCTTCAATTTAATCTCTTATTTTGCTTAAGATAAAAAAATTCTTAACTTGTAACCAAGATCTTTTAGTATGTCTGGCTCATTTTTATTTAGTTTAAAATCACAATTCATTTTAAAAAAATAAATAGAGAAGATGATGATGAGAAATATTTTTAAGTAGTTATTATTCAGCTGCCAAAACAACCCTAAGCAGCAATATTTCTGAAGCATGTGAACACACGTGTGCATATCTTAAAAAATCGCTGTGGCATCATTCTGGCTTTTGAGCATAATAAAATCATATTAACGTAATCTTTGTAAACTGGGATTACAGGCTTGAATACAATTCAAAATCATTTAGTTTATTCATCTATGAAAGAAAAGATTTGTGTGCTTCACATATTTTTAACTCTTCATTTTCTTTCAGGTTGGTCAAAGGATAAACAATATACACCATAAATTAAATAAGAACCCACTGACCTTTGTTATGCATGTACTGTTGCTAATTAAAATAAGTGTATTCTTGCTGTGGAAATTCTGTGTTTTGGGAATTTTTATAAGATCATTTTTTCAAGGTATTGGCAAGAAAGGATAAATGTTTTCTGTGAACTGAAGGAAATACAAGATAGGTCATTAACTCATTCTCTGTGCATAGGATGCTGTTTTAGAGGTAAGTGAATTATTTCACTCCGAGTGTCCACTAAAACAATACATTAATTGCTTTAAGGAATTGCCAAAACATGGTCAACTTGAAATGACTTAACAATGAAATCCAGAGGTCTGGTTACTTTCCCGGTAGGATCTGGACTATAAATGAAAAATTACATTTAAAAAAATGTGGGGAAAATATAGAGTCACTTGAATGCTTATCACTTTATTTCTCTAATCATAAATGGTAATGATTTGAATTAGTCCTTGACATTGATTTGTGTGTTTAAATTAGTCCTTAATTATGCCTTTTCTGCCTTTTGTTCTGTTGCTCTCACCCTTTTAAGAAGCACCATGATAATTAGCATATGGTTGTGTTGCATGAAGCCTCTTATACTACATTCCTCTGTACATGTGTTCATTTATAGTGCCTCTGCTCATACTTTTCTATTTAACTTTTCTGTTGGATAGCATTGCAAAGTTTTTGTTGATTTTCAAGGCAGTCTTTCAGCTTATCCTCTGTCAAAGTCAGTCGCTGCTCCAAGATTGAAACAGTCTGCAAAAAGGAGGACAAAATAATCAATGGCTGGTGACATGGTGGTGAGAACAGTGACGACAATCTCTGCACAGGAGATCCTTTTTAGATTAGAATGCTTACTCTTTTGCCAGGGACTTGGCTCAGAAATGAGCCCCAGAACTTGCTCTGCTTCTGGGCCCTATCATAGGGCAAAGCACTGTCAAGCAATTTCAGGGAAAGAAAAAAAAAAAACTAATACATTTAGGGGAAAAGGAATAAAAAAACAGAATTGTAGACAATTCTTATGTCCTATCTTCCTAAGCATCAGTGCCAAGGAAGAGGCCACATGTAGCAACCTGTGTTGCCACAAGCTACATGGAAGTGTGGGGAATAGGTAGAAATAGAATGTCACATGCCCAGCTTGAGTGCTACTTAAATGTCATCACTGGTCATTCCATCACAATCAATCTATGATGGACCTTACCTATTCTACTCTAGACACAGGGATGCCTTGTATACTTTGAAAACATTGTAATGATTGCCACCAGGTCTCACACCCAAAAGATAATAACATCTCATAGGGTTGTTAGGAATATTGAATGAAATAATGCCGGGAAAATGCTTCAGTGAGTTTCTGGCAAACAGGAGTTAGCTAGTCTAACTCTTTCAGCTAATAAACAAGTATATGACTACACACACACAACTACTTTTAATTTTTTTGTGATATTGACTACTACATCCTCAGTCTTTTACATCAGCGGTCCCCAACCTTTTTGGCACCAGGGACCAGTGCTCCTATGAGAATCTAATGCCTGATGATCTGAGGTGGAGCTGAGGTGGTGATGCTAGCGTTGGCGAGCGGCTGCAAACACAGATGAAGCTTCACTTGCTCACCCATGGCTCACCTCCTGCTGTGCAGCCCAGTTCCTAATAGGCACAGACTGGCTGTGGTCCAGGGGTTGGGGATCCCTGTTTTACATAATTTAAAAATTATTTTCATTATAAAATAAAACAGATTTAGAAAGCTACATAAAACACATCTCACTTAATAAATTCTCATAAGAAAAATATTCTTATAGCCAGCACCCAAGTCAGGAACTAGAAGTCTGCCAGCTACCCCACAGATCTTTCTAGGTGCCTGTCAGAAACACCACTCTTGCCCTTCCCCCATAATAGCCACTATTATGACATTACAGTAATCACTTACTTATATTCCTTTACCATTTTAGCTTCCAGGTGTATATCCCTAGCCACTATAATTTTGTCATACTCATTTTCAAGACTTGATATGTCATTTCAAGTCTCCTTTAACCTATAGGTTCACATCCTTTTGCTTTCTTTTTGTTGTTATTTGTCTGTTGACAGTCTTAGTCCATTTGACCGGTAGAATTTCCACGAGTCTGGATTTTAGAAATGGCACACTCAGGGTAGAGTGCAGTATGTTCTTCTACCCTTATTTTCTGTCAGTTGGCAGCTGTATCAAAGGCTTGCTAAGACAGGTTAGATCCCTTGGTAAGACTGTAGGTGGTGGTCTATTCTCCCATTAGAAGATACATTAATAAGGTCTGGTCCTTTCTCTTTTCATGATGTGAGTAACTACTCAATGCTAAGGTCTACAGATTCTTGGAGATTGCAAATAACTATATTCGAATTCCATAATTTAAAAAATTATTAGTTGTAATAATTTATAAATAAGTGACACTCCCCTCATCTACTATTTGGTTACCCAGTGACAGAGTTCATAGAAGAAAGGAAGAATAAATACATGGTTATTTTAGTCAGCAAGTTCCATGATAATGAACTGATGCCCTATCATCCTTTGAAGGTAACCGATTTTCAAAACTTTCATTATTTAACATGTTTTGCTTTCATATTCCATACTAGACATTATGACTAACTAAAAATAATAGTGATGTTGGTAATACAGCCTTTCATATCTTAAATGCTTACTATAGTGCATTTAAGCATGTTATCACAATTTCACACGCTAAGGCTGTTGAGACATATGTTATCAACACCTTTAACACTGGTTAACTCTATCTACCATATAAAACATTTCATTTAAATTTATTTCTGATTATGGTTTGGTACAGATAGTTATAAACACTGCCACTGAATTAGAGGTTCAGTCATCTGTAATTAAAATGATTCAGAACATGTTCATTTTACTTGCCCACAGATTCACTGTTCAAACTTTGCAAGTGTGCTCTGCCTACTTTCAACCTCTTTCATACGTAAAAGAAAGCCAGCTCTTCAAAATTAAAGAAAAAAAAGAGACATTCAATAAAGTTTAAAGTGATTCATTTATTCCTGAATCGGCTAAAAAGGAGAAATGGGTCAGAAAGCTGAAAGAGTGGAGAACGAAGATTCACTTGGAAGAGGCCCTAACGAGGACCCAATGTTAGGTTCCAACATTGCGTTGGTGTAGGTGGGCATGTTGTGGCAATATGGGAAACAAGCTGACCAAAACTAAATCTGGCATGGAGCTGAATAATCTCACTCTATATTTAGTGGATTTAAACCCTGGCTCTATAACAGACCTAATGGGGTGCTTAAAAGGCCAATGCCAGGGCCTGATCCCAAACCAGTGTAAATGAATCCTGTCACGATGAGAATTGGGTGTCTATATGATTTTGAACTTTCCAGGTTATTATAATGTACAGCCAGGCTTGAGAACAAAATTACGTTATTTTTATACAAGAGCTATTTCAAGTTGAAATACTCTGGAAAAGTAATTGACATTTCTCATGATTACATTACATCCTCTCTTTCTGTATAACCTGTGACAATGTCTGCTCTGACAAATATTGGTATCCTCAGTCTATTTATCAAAGAAGAACAACAGAAGACTTCTTCAAAGGAAACAGTGAATCAGCAAACCTGGAAGAGAAACCCTTAGTGTATCGATTTCAACACACCATTTCCCTTAAATGACATTTATATCTCTTGACTGAGAGTTGAAAGACCTTGGTATAGTAACATTCGTGGTTTTCCTTCTTTGCAAAGGTAAACTGGCACCAAAGGACTAGGCAATATTCTAAAATTGGAATGCAAAAACCATCACCTCAAGAAGAACACAGCATCAATGTAAGAAATTTGGAATGAGAGAAGTTATGTATTGCATAGTGAGAATACATTTAAAATAAAGAACTGTAAACATAGCTAATATTTCATTTTAACTAGAAATTATTAATCCCAATACATTTTTCTTATGGCCCTAAATATATCTTTGATAATGTTCTCATCTGAACACAATACATCAAAAATTCTTAGGGTAAAACATTACTGCCCAGAATCAAATACATGTATAGCATGAAGTGTCATCTCAGTTCTTCATAGTCTCTAATGCTTTCTGGCCCCTGGCTGCCAGATATAGCTGTGTGTGTGTGTGTGTGTGTGTGTGTGTGTGTGTGTGTGTACACAAGCACATGTGCGCATGGGCTCCGACCTCATCTCCACAAGACCTTGCTAGAGCAGTTCAGCAGAGCATACCTTGCTATACTGATCGCCACTGTGAGCTTGCCTTTCTAAGAAAGAAAAATTTCCCCCTGCTCTACTAGTTCTGCTACCTGCTGTAACCAGGATTGTTCCATAAATCTTACTCCCAAGTGCAAAGCATGCCAACCCACCTCTGTCAAAACATTGAGCTGTTCCATAATATGCTCTAAAGCGTCAGTCACAGCGAGTGGTATGCTTCTTTGACTCTCAGAAGGGAGGTCACTCATGTCATCTGTTTTCTTTTTCAAGGTTGGTGAACTTTCTGATGACATTAAAGAAGGATTCATGAAATATCCACACATCTCTTCACCCTTGTCTGGTAGAGTTCTAACAATAGTTTCCGTTGTCTTCAGCATCATAGAAAAGATAGGAAGGGTTATATTTTCCAAACTTTAAAATACTATATGTATAAAAGTTTTCAATATTCTAAAAGCCCAGCTTTCATTTAATTGTTTATCCTCAGCTATAGCAAAGTATGGAAATTACAATTACAAGAAGAAAATTCACAATTTTACATTTTCACAATTTCACAATATTACATTGATTTTTTTCAATGTAATATATACTTTGTACATATATATTAAAGGGGATTAGCTGTTGTACCATTAAAAAGATTGTTAGATATATTCTGATTCTTAATCTAAAAACCAATCACATCCATTAAGATGACTATTATAAAAAAAGTGGTAAATAACAAGTGTTGGTGAGGACATAGAGAAATTGGAGCCCTCATGCACTGTCTATAAGAATATAAAATGCTGCAGCTCCTGTAGAAACAGTTTTACTGTTCCTCAAAAAAGTGAACATAGAATTACCATATGATCTAGCAATTTTACTCCTAAGTGTATATCCAAAATAACTGAAAGGGATGTGAATTGATATAGTAGAGCAATGTTAATAGCAAATTATTCAAAATAACAAAAGATAGCCATCCTAATATCCATCAACAAATAAATGTATAAACAGAATGTAGTATATGCATACAATGAACTATTAGTTAGCCATAAAAAATAATGGAATTCTGATACATGCTACAACATGAAAGAAACTTGACAATATTATGCTAAGTGAAGAAAGCCAGACACACAAAAAAATACTGTATGATTCTACATAAATATGGTACCTACAATAGGCAAATTCAGAGAGACAGAGTGCAGTAGAAGTTACTATGATCTGGGGCGGGGAGAAGGAATTCAGAATAATGTACCTATTACTTAATGGGCACAGGGTTTCTGTTTGGAATGATGAAAAAGTTCTCAAAATAGTTAGTGGGGATGGTTACACAACACTGCAAATACCTACTTAATGCCAGTGAATTGTACATTTAAAGGTAATTAAAATGGTAAGTTATATATATTTTACCCAAAAAATCTCCAAATATATGGCAGTGAACAATCTGAAAATAAAATTAAGAAAACAACCCCATTTACAACAGCATTAGAAAGAATCAAATAGAAGTAAATTTAGCAAAAGAAGTGCAAGACTTGTATACTGAAAACTATAAACAATCATTTAAAGAAATTAAAGATCTAAATAAATGGAAAAACATCTCATGTACACAGACAAGAAGACTTAATATTGTAAGATGGCAGTACGCCCTAAATGAATATATACAGACTCAATCAATCCCTACCAAAATCCTAGCTGCCTTTTTTTTTTCTTCCAGAAATCAACAACTTGACCTTATAATTCGTATGAAAATGCATGGAACCAAGAATAGCCAACATAAAACTGAAGAACAAAGTTGCAGAACTTACATCTCCCAGTTTCAAAATTTACTACAAAACTATAGTAGTCAAGACAGTGTGACACTGGCATAAAGACAGACATAGAGATCAATGGAATAGAATTGAGAGTCCAGAAATAAACACTTCCATTTATGATCATTTGATCTGGACAAAGTTGCTGAGACAATTTAATGGGGAAAGCATTGTCTTATCAACCAATGGTGCTAGGAAAATAGGCTACCTTAATCCAAAAAAATGGATTTGCATCTTTATCTCACATCATATACAAAATTAACTCAAAATGGATCAGTGACTTGAATATAAGAAAGAAAAAAACATAAAAGTCTTAGAAGAAAATATAGAAGTAAATTTTCATGACCTTTATTAGACAAAAACATCTTAGAT
Organism: Macroglossus sobrinus; assembly: GCA_004027375.1. NCBI lineage: Eukaryota > Metazoa > Chordata > Mammalia > Chiroptera > Pteropodidae > Macroglossus > Macroglossus sobrinus. The sequence continues at coordinate 206,222 of PVKZ01000592.1, forward strand.
ACAACACCAAAAGTACAAATGACTGACTGACTGACTAAATAAATAAACAAATAAGTATGTAAATAAATAGAACTTCATTAAAATTAAAAACTTTTGTGTTTTACAAGATACCAGCAAGAAAGTGTGGGGAGGGGGGAAACTACAGACTGGGAGAAAATATTTGCAAACCATGTATTTTATGAGACTTGTATGAAGAACATATAAAGAACTCTTAACACTCAAAGATAAAAAGACAAATAATTCAATTAAAAAAGATTTGAATAGGCATTTCTCCAAAGAAGTTACACAAATGGCAATAAACACATAAAAATGCTCATCATCATTAGGGAAATGCAAATCAAAATCACAATGAGATACTACTTATACATACTAGGGTGACTAAAATAAAAAAGACAGAATATGAATGTTGGCAAAGATGTAGAGAAATTGGAATCCTAATATATTGCTGGTAGGATTGTAGAATGGTGTAGTTTGCTAGTTTCTCAAAATGTTAAACACAGAAATACCAGACAATGCAGCAATTACACCCCTCAGTATATACCCAAGAGAAATGAAAAACTTATGCAAAATTTGTATGAGAATGTCATAGCAGCATTATTTATACTCCCCCCCAAAAAAAGGACAACCCATATGCATCCATATACTGTGATGACGAATGGATAAACAAAATGTGGCATATCCTTACAATGATATTTTTTCCTCACTAAAATAAAGTTTATCCATGCTACAACATGGGTGAAACTTGAAGACATTAGACTAAGTTAAAGAAACCATTCACAAGGGCCACATATTTATTGTATGTTTCCATGTATACGAAATAGTCAGGATAGACAAATGTGTGAATACAGACTGAGATTAGTGGTAGCCACAGGTTGGAAAGAGGGAAGAATGGGGAGAGACTAGTGATGGGTATGTGGTGATAAAAATGTTCTAAAATTCTTTTTGGAGTGATGAAATATTCTAAAGTTAGACAGTGGTAATGGTTACACAATTTTGTGAATATATAAAAAATCAATGAACTGTATACTTTAAAGAGTGAATTTTATAGTATGTGAATTATATCTCATTAAAGCTTTTAAGAAAATGTCTAAATATATGCATCCCCCAATTTTTTTTTAACTTAATCATTTTCATTTCTGGTATCACTTGGGATGTGAGATTTCCTGACAAAAATTACTTCAAACATGGAAAGTATACTTCTAAAGATATAATATTGAAGAGGAAGAGGAGAATGACAAAAAGGACAGTGACGATTGGCACATACAGAGCTTACTATATGCTTGTCATTATTTCAAGTGCTTTACACATTCTAATTGGTTTAATTCTCACAATAATCCTATCAGGTAGGTTCTACTATTATTCTCATTTTATAAATGAGGAAATAGAAATACAGAAAGATTAAATCACTTATCCAGGGCCACACAGGTAGGAGAGAGGAAGGACACATAATGAGTCATAAATCTGAGATGCCAAAGTACTCTGAGTACTGTAACTTCGGGATCAAAGCCACTGTTTCCCATGATCCTCCCATGACTTTTTTTGCAAGATAAAAATTTTCAACTTTCTCTCCAAATCTTACTAATTCATCATTTGTTGAAAATAATAAAAACAAATTCAAAATCTGCCATTCATGACGCAAGCTTATTTTAAAATTATGTATACATCTTAGTACTGTTACTTAGTCATGTGTATCTACTAAGGTCTTTTTGTTATTTCACTCAACGGCTATTCCTGGATCTATTCTAAGAAGTGAGGACCCACTCCCCTGAGGCTTAGGTTCTGGTGCCTGCAGCCATTTGACAACCTTATCTTTTCTACTTTCCTTCCTCAGAAATTTAGAAATTTATACTTTTGTTTTGTTGTCTAGTAGGCTACATTTACCTCTAAAAGCCATCTGATCTCTGAGCAGTACCCCCAAATTTCCCACATTTGTGACAATGTGAGAGCGTGAACCTAAAATACCTGAGTGAGAATGTCTTTTTAGAACATGAAATACTCATTAAAATCCACACCATCAAAACAATCTCATTACTTGTGGACATGGACAGTGGATTAATGGTGACCAGACAGAGGGAAGGGAAGGAAGAGATACAGAGGGGTACAGGAGGTCAAATCTTCGGTGATGGAAAGAAATATAACTTTGAGTGGTGAACACATAATAAAATAAACATATGATGTATTATTGAATTATACACTTGAAACTTACTTGATTTTATTAACCAAAGGCACCCCAATAATTACAAAAAATCTCATTACTATCACTTTGAATTACTCAACTCTATGCAAGAAAGAAAAGCTGAAGTTATCCTTAAAATTTCCATAAGCAAAATTTCATCAATCGCAGATCATGAAAGAACAAGTTATCAAAAAGGCTTTTAGATGCTTCTCATTAGATGTAACCAGAAGCAGTTATGACCTACCTATTTATGCTCTGAACAAAGCGAACAGAAAAAATAACACATAGCACTTATCTATCTGGGCCCCCAGCTATTAGCTAGTGGCAAAGACAGAAAATAAAGTTTTAAGATGAGTACGGAATGTATAAATGATTCACCAAGAATTCCTGTCTCATAATCAGTCTGCATTCTTGATCCTAGGTAGCCATCTCACTGACTAGGGACAGTGTATGAATGGCCAGACACAATTATTTCCGCCTCAAAAAAATTCCTGCTCAAAGAACAGATTTTTTATTTTTAACATTGCTTCTGTTCTGCCTGCAGTGGCCTTCTCTGCCCTCCTAGCATGACTAAATCTCTAAATTTTAGCTTAATTGTCACATCTTCAGAAAAGTAGTCTCTGACCACTCTACTGAAGCTGGACTTTTCATTCTTTAAAACAGTATCTGACATTTTCCTCCAAAACAGAGTTTATGTTTATATATTCATTCTTTGTTTTATTGTCTGTCTCCCTCTCTAGACTGTGCTACGCTTATTCTTCTCACAACTGTATCCCCTGGACTTAGCAAGAACTTGAATATTTTTTAATACATTAACCACTTACATAGAGATTTTATTACTGTTCTTACAGATGAAAATCAAACTCTCTATAGCCAAGACAATCTTTTTAACACAGATCACAACACATGGCCATAAATATCAATAGCAGCTCCAGCTGTTAATGGGAAAAGGCCTCAACCTAATTAACAGATCAGTTATTGAACTTTGGGGGTTTGTAGTCAGGGTGGTTAGTGAAGGGCAATAGGAAAATAGGCAAAGAAAAGATTAAGATGACAGACTAAACAGTCAAAAGTTTCAATTCACCTTAATAGCAGTTTTCTTTTTTGGGACCAGCAACAAAATACATTACTATTTTATGACATATACAGTTGAATAAAAAAGGGGAAAGGGTATGGGCAGAGAGAAGAAAAAGTATTAGAACTTCATCCCACAACATTAGCCAACTGACATATCTATCTTTCTGTCTCTCAAAGTATTGGATTCTAGATATTAGGAGATCCTTTCCCACCAAGCAGCCTGGCCTTTGCACCCTGTTTGTACAGGGAAAGAGTTAGATGCAGATCTTGGGGAAGTTTCAATGCACTCATTCATAAAACAAAACAAACAAAATGACTGCTTTGGAGGATTCTCTGTTGCTCTCATGATTAAGACAAATCAAGGCTGAGATCCTCTGCAGTGCCAGGCACACAACAAGAAATACAAGCAGACAAAAGACTGAAATACAAGCAGAAAAAGAACAAATGCTTTGATAGTCCATAAAAGGAAAAAATCACATCACTTTTTTTACTTATTATTTTTATTGCTGACACCTGATGTATAGTGGGGTAGCAATAATTCATTCATTGATTTGTTCGACAAACAAAGGCCTCTTATGGTAGACACTAAAGCTACAGTAAAGAACAAGTAAGATATAGTATCTTCCTTCATGTAACTTACAAATTCTCCAGGGACCTACTTCACCCAAAAAAAATGGCAGGACAATCACCACCCTTGGGTAAGCCCCTGGTTGCCACCTCAAGGATGGAAAATGCAGCTTCACCAAGCGCAGGAATGAATTGGAGTGGCTGAGAAATCCTTATCTCTACAGATCAAAAGGCTTCACTTTCTATCTGAATACATAAAATAGTATAAAGATAGAGTTGATTGATGCAAACAACTTTGATAGTCCTGAGAACCAGACATAAAACCTGTCACATTCTGGGAGCAAATGACTCTTAACAGGTTATTTAACTGTCATAGATAATTTTGATGCATAATTTTTAATATGTCACTTACATTAATGAATTTTTTAATGCATCAATAGAAAGTAAAAATTGTGGCATTTGAAAGCAAATTTTTATTGGGAAATTAACCATTCAACAATGTAATCATGGTCCACACACCTAAACTATTACTATGTATACAATTAACAATGGAACATTCAAGGTACTATGTTACTCAACTATATAGGAGAGTTCACATATTACACTTACTGCCTTTCTTCCTTTCCTCTTTTCTCCTCCTTCAATTACCCTTTTTGCCTACCTACTTTCTGGCCTAGAACTAATCATCGGGGCCACTTCACTCTCAGAAGCCTTTGTTTATGCCATCAGTAGAGCATTTATCACTCTTTGTTATATTTGTGTTCATATGTCTGTATTCCCTACGAGGTTACAAGGGATACTCTCTTATCTTATAGGGCATGAACCATAACTTTATCATCTTTTTTTTTTCTCATAGCAAAGTGCTTGGGACATAGACATGGCTCCTCATTTACTGAACTAAACTCAACAGACTGTCCTGTATCTGCTGGACTAACCTCAATTGACTGTCCTATATCAGCTGAGCCATTCACAAAATAGAAATATTAATAATTTTATAGCAATTGGAGAGAGGTATAAACCGAAGGTGAAACCAGTACCATTCTCTATTAAAAATTACTATCTTAAATGCTTCCTCAGAGGCACAATGAGAGAATAAAGAAAACATTTACCATTTAACTGCAAATCACTTCTTGATTTTTATCCTCCAAAAGCATTTTTGATTTCTGATGGAACAGCAGAAGAATTTTCTGACAAATGTGAATGAAAAAGTATGCATTTCATATGTAAAGATGATCAGTGACTTAAACTTTGAATATATCTTTATATGGGTTTAGAAAAGTCAGCTTGGGCTTATAGCTAAGATTTCTAGTCTTGATTTAATTCTGTAAGTGGAGAACAAAACAGAAAAAAGTCAGAAAAGTCTATCCAGAAGTGGCCTTGACCCCTCCAGCAAAAGCGAGTTTCCCACCATTGAAGGTTCTAAAATAGACTTGGGATGGACATTTGTCAGGGAAATTGTGAGAAATATACAAACATTGGAGCAGGAAATTCAATTGAATGCCCTTTAAAGTCCTTTCCATTCCTGACAGTCTGAGATTTTTAAATCCCTACACACACAGACTTATAAAATGCATGCTTGAAATAGACTAGGATAACGACAACAACAAAAAATCTTTTGCCTGAACAAAAATAAAAGCAAATATTATTGTTCAAAGAAAGAATGGAACATTTATTTTTAATGATAACATTTACAATAGAAATTAGAATCTTCAATAATCTCTATATGGAATCCGAAATAATGAAGATATACCATTCATCTGGACAAAATTATTTTATTTAGCACCTACAGGACAGGAAAATTCTAGGTGCCAGAGATACAGAAGTGTATTAGTTTCCTACTGCTGCTATAATAAATTACAAGTCTAGTGGCTTCCAACAATACAAATTTATTATCTTAAAGTCTGGAGGTCAAAATTCCAAAATAGGTTTTATAGGAATAAAATGAAGGTGCTAGCAGAGCTGCGTTCCTTCTGGAGGCTCTAGGAGAGAATCTCTTCACTGCTGTTTCCAGCTTCTAGGGGCTGTCTACATTCCTTGGCTCCTAGCCCCAGCACTCCGATCTCTGTTTCCATTGTCATATCTCTTTCTCTAATTCCCAAACCTCTCTCTTTCCCTCTCTCTTTCCCTACATTGGGCCCACCTGGATAATCCATATAATCTCCCCAGCTCAAGATCTTCAACTTTATTACATTTGAAAAGTTTCTTTTGCCATGTAAGGAAACATATTCGCAAATTCTGGGGATGGATGAGGACATGGACATCTTTACAGGACCATTATTCTGCCTACTATAAGAAATGAATAAACAAAACAGATTTTGTTGACATGGGTTATACTCCAGTGGATGAAGTAGAAAAATAAATATATAGATATGTGATATAATGTCAGGAAGTGACAAGGGTTATAAGAAGAATACAACTGGGTAAGGTGTTACATTATGATGTAGCTCCACTGATGATAATTTTATTTTTTAATGTGAAGTATGGAGAATAAATTTTGAGCATGTTAAGTTTGAGATGCCTATTAGACTTCCATGGGGAAAAGTCATGAATGCAATTGTAAATATATGATTTCAGATTTCTGTGGTGGAAATATATATATATTACTATTATATATATTACTATGTATGTGTGTATATATACATACGTACACACACACACACACACACTCACACACACACATATATATATAAATAAAACTAGTTTTTATAAAAAATACAAATGAACACTCAGATAAAGAGGTACATAGGGCAAGGTCTGGAAAGGTCCTAGAAGGATCCCAAGTGCAGGAGCCTCTGTTCTCTTGGAGCTGAGATGCTTGGCATATAAACATTTACAGCTATGGGTCAATGATCACTCAGGGGTGAATCAAACAAGAGAAGAGTAGCAGACTGTAGAAGGCAAGAAGAGAAGGAGCAGGAAAGGTGACTAGTGGCTCATGAGATAGGAGGAATAGTGGCACAAAGGTCAAGTGAGAAAAGAGTTTCAAGATGGACGAGTAATCACCAGGACCAAGAGCTATAGAGAGGCTGATTTAAATGGGTTACTGGGACCTTAACACAAGTGGAATGGCAGGGACAAAAACTTACTTCGAGTGGATTCAGAAAAGTGGAAAGTGAAACAATGAAGACTGAATATAGGCAACTCTTTTTGGGGACTTGTGATATAAAAGGAAGTTGAATAAATAGAGGAACTAGAGAGAGATGAGGGATCAAGAAAAATTTTACTTTTTAATGATGAAAAATACTTTGCAAATGTGTGCTGATGGAAAGATGGAGTAGAAAGAGAGCACCGAAGTCAAAGCATAGTGAGACAATAACTACTTAGTAAATGGGTTGGATAGGAAGTACCTAGAGTCCTAGAGCTTTCTATAAATAAATTTAAGGTGAGATCTGTCAGCATGGCTGTTAAGTAAAATTTAGTTGCTTGGGTATAGGTACAGAACGGGCAGAGAATTAGACTTAACCAGGTTGAAGGGGTTTTTGGTGAGTACAACAGAGGAAGAAAGGGGTAAGAGCATGGTTGTACAGATGGACTATAGCATCTAAGCCAGGTAAAGGAGAGAGACACAGGCATATGAAGTGGGCAGTGAAAAAGCAGGAAGCTCAATGGATTGAAAGTCTTTGTGGGTTGATGAATTAACAAAATTGGAGGACTAGAGGAAGTGGTAGCCAAGAAGTGGGTGGCTTGACACTGAGTTTACCATCAGCACAAAGGATTCAGACAGTCACTGAGTTCATCTCAGAATCTTTACATAGAGAGGATGGCTGTCTTTCAGAAGTGACTCAGAATGTTGCTCTATCTTTGGTTCTTTGTTTGAGATCAAAAGCCAGTGTTAACCAAGAAGTAAGCGGACCAATCAGGGAAAGAGAAAAAGAGCTACAGAGTCACTCATATGGGGTTGTCACAGGACCACAATATAGGATTCATTTTCAATTTCTAAAATTCTAGGATATGTTGATCCTGAAGGAGAGAATCATATCTCTTCTATCTTATATGTCTGCACAGTGTATTGTGTAACCTGGTAAGAACATACCCACCGGATAGAGTCTGACTGATTTAAGTTTCCTAAGAAAAAAATCAGAGGGTATCACGTGAAATCTGTATCTCCCAAATTAAATTCTCTGAGTTGAGAAAGCCTTCTCTTTATCCCTGGGGAGAAATAATGCATATTTTTCTCTAAGAGAGTGCCTTCTAGCATCAGGCATAAGGTTTTACAGAGAGCTTTGATTTTCTTCTTCATATCAAATTGGAAATTTCATTTTTGTCAGAGACTTGAAAAACACACCCCTACACAGCTATCAACTAGAATATCTGAATGATTAATTCAGTCCCTTGGTAAGGTCACACATCTGCTGTCTGTCTTTGTCTTTTAATCTTTATTCACATCTCTGCAAAGCTTATTAATTTTGAAGCCATGAATGGGTAGGATACAAGAACAAATAAAATCTGTACAAAAATTCCCTTTTATGTTTCATTTCTTACATGATTAGGCAAACATAAACTATGAATTCTTTAAAGGAAGATGTGTCTCCTAATGCCCTTTGCTGAGTGGGTGGAGGAGAGAAGGGTTAGTAGAGCAGGTAGTCAGTGAAGTAGAATTAGTGCTATCTCTTCTGAGTTAATATTAAACTAAAATGCTATCACTATATGTTATTCCCATTTTCTAGACAAATATAACACCAATAAAACTTTCTGTAAATTCAAAAGGGAAAATAAGTAGCCATTACTTCCTTCATGAATCCCGATGTCTCACCTCAAAGGGCTACAGAGTAAGAGATTCTTATTATCTCTCTCATGCTGAAATTACTAGAACAGAAATAAACCATTATTTATAGTTATACTTCACTCTTTGTTCAAAAAAGAGGTGTGTGTGTGTGTGTGTGTGTGTGTGTGTGTGTGTGTGTGTGTGTGAGAGAGAGAGAGAGAGAGAGAGAGAGAGAGAGAGAGAGAGAGAGAGAGAGAGAGAGAGAGAGAGAGAGAGAGAGAGAGAGAGAGAGAGAGAGAGAATATCTAAATTCTGAGGCAGGTAATAGCTTATATTATATAATGTATTTTTTAAAGTGATATTTTATATTCAAGTAAGCATTACATCTTGAAAAAAAAGTAAAAGTTCAACTTGGAAAGCCATATTTGGTTTAGTTTCACCCACATCATGCCTCAAAAAAGCTATCTGTTCACCTTTCAGAAAGCTACCCTTTCTTTATTTGCACAGCAGCAATCAAGTGAAATTTAATAACATGAGTGAATAAGAAATGCAACCTCACTGTAACACTAACATTTTGAATAAATCAGTAATCCTCTTTTAATCTAACAATTGATTTAAGTTTCAGTTATACTTTAAAAAATTCATTGAAAAAGTATAAAGAATAATAAAGCAACCTTCTCCCCCACCTTAAAATGTAAAGTATAGTGTACCCTCTTCTGATCTACTTCCCATATTATCTATGAGGGAAAAACTTGTAAATGATACCACTATCTTGAATATGGTGCCTATCATTCCAATCTACGTTCCTTTACTTTTATCATATATGTAGACATCCCTAAACAACAGTATTGCTTTTGCATATTTTAAAATTTCACATAGAGTAGTAGTATATTAAATCTTTTTGGTATTTTCTGTTAATCAACAATTTTAGACTTGTTCATAGATGCAGGTAAATTAGTTTATTTTCACTGTCAAACAGTATTCCCTTGATTGACTATTCACAATTTATGTACCCTTTCTACTGTTAACTAGTACTGAATGCTACATTAAGCACTCTCATAAATGTCTCTGTATACAGGTATGAGAGTTTCTCTAGAGTAGAATAGTTAAGTTGTAGTTTTACCAGATATTGTCCAAAATGGTAGAATCAACTTATTTTTCTATAAGCAGAAGGAAGTCACATTTTTTCTTACAAATTCAACAATATTTGTTAAACATTTAAAACTTTCAACCAAATTATGAGCAGGAAATGATATTTCATGGTTTTAATTTCATTGTGCATTTCCTTGATTACTGATAGCTTGAACATATTTTACATGTATATTGATAATTTTCCTATAAATTGCCCATTTAAATCTTTTGTCCACTTTTTTAACTGGTCTATTTCTTTTTTTTAAATTTCTATTTAAGAGTTCTTTATGTATTCTGGATAGCATTGCTTTGTAATACATCTTCTACTCTGTGATCTGTCTTGACTTTTATTTTAATTTGCATAAGTTTTTCTTTTAAGTATAGTCAAATTTATTAAACTTTTCTTTTATAATTTGTACATTTCACATTTTGTTTAAGCAATCTTTCCTTACCCAGAATGCATAAAGATATTCTATTTTCTTTCAGAATTTTTAAGTATTGTTTTTTTCATTTAAGTCTTTAACCCATCTGGTATTGATTTTATTTGTGGTTAAAAGTAAGAAAATAATTTAATTTTTTTCCATATAGCTGTTTGTCCCGGCAACATTTATTGAAAAATCCATTTAGTGACTAACCCATCATCGTGGGTGTGCCTGCTAAGCCATGCCTTTCATATACCTATTCCCTCTATTTGTGCCGGTCTTCGTGTGTGTTCTCCATTGTGAACTCTTTGTCTTTCCCTGTAATGCTATCTCATTTAGAACTTAACGAGTCCCTAACCTTCAAATTTCTTCAAAATTGTCCTGGCAATTTTTGGCTCTTTTCTCTTCCATATAAACTTTAAAATCAGCTCTTTAGGTTTGATTAAAATTGTTACTAGGATATTTATTGAAATTGCCTTGAATTTGTTGATTTATTTGGCGAGAATTAACACCTTCATGACATTGAACCTCCCTACCTATAAATACAGAATTCCAAAAGACATGGAATATTTTATTAATTTCACATTTTCTTCACATGGAAGCCACTTTAGTATTCTTTGGATCATTTCAATTTTAGTATATGTGCTTCCAGAGCAAACACACCACCACCACTTTAGTATCATAACAATACAGAAAGGCAACCAAATTAAGTCAAGTTACATCCTCAAGTAACTATCCTCATTATTTCTGTAAAACATAAAATTATCAAAGAATCAGAAGCATTATATAGAATACATTTCTAAAAAAATTATTTCCTGGGCTTGCTTATTCTTTGATATAGATAATGCCATTTCTTGGCCTTTCTTACAGACCCTGTTTTCTGCTCCTCAAAACTCTTCAAGTGCCAAATTGAAAAGAAGTGAGCTGTGTGTTAAAGGTCATAAGATAATCCTTTTAAATTATACACACAAAGTAAATCATGCTTTGCTCACTTGTATTTGTTTTAATGCCACAAAGAGGCACTTTTAAGGTAGGAATTCAACCAATTCTTTAACAAAACTATATTCAGAAAACTGGCAAGCTTTGTGGAACATCTTTTAGAGGGCAAATATTATATTTATTTATTGCTCTAATCACCATTTAGCGTAGTGTGAATATCCTAGTAAAATTAATGATAATTGTGGTTATAATAGTAATGTATACTCACAGCTGGGTATTGGAAACCACCCTTCTGTTGATTATTATTCACTAAATCATTCAAAAAACAGAGAGTGAAAGTTTTCTATGTGAACTCAGTATATACAGTATACAATCAATATATTAGTTGACTTTAATTTGCATTTGCAAAATAATGAAGCCTTTCTCATCTTCCCTAATAGATGCAATTTGCTGCTCTTTTAAATCTCTAAACCAATTCAATTTCACTTTTCAATATTTCCTCATATTTCTGCTATTTGTGATATCAAATAGTATTCTGTGCTATCATATAATGTGTTGGCTATATGAATGTGATGCCAAGTCACATGATTTGGACTTAATGCTATCTTTTCCTTGTATTAACTGTGTAACCTTGGACAAATTACTTGACCTAAGTTTAGTTTCTTCATCTATAAAGTGGAGAAAATAATTTTGAGCTACATTACAAGGTAGTTGTTACACTGTAGGTAAAGAATTTAATCCACCGTTTGTGTATAATTACCTATCACCATCTATTCATCATATTATGTCCTACCATTATGCCACTAAAATTTAAACTGCATCTTTCTAGAAGGCAGAAGCCACAGCATACCTTCTTTCAGATAGCTGAAAACACACTAATGTGTAAGGTACTCATAAAGCAATTGATAAGACTTGCTGAATTAAAGATATTCCTTTATCCATTATATTCAATTTTTTTTTTTGATTCTCCCATCCATGTTTGATTTCTCAAATTAAAAAATAAGCTATTTAAGGGCAGGCAGCAGTTCTGAGATAAACAAATTAGCTATATTAAATAAATGTTAACTAATTAGTAAACTAATAAGTATATGCTGAATATATATTTAAAACAAAAATCACTGTTCAACAGATGCAAAACAAACTACATCTAAAAATGTCACTATTATTGGGCATATTCTTTCATTTTTACATTCTCATTGCTTGGTATATAGAGATACTCAGCAAACATACTGAATAAAAGAAATATTTTATCTGTCTCTTTTGCTCACCACTCCCCTTCCACTCACTGTTCAACCCACTTAATACTGGCTTGCACCTGCATTACTCCATCAAAAAGGCTCTTCAAAAGGTAACCAAAAATCTCGCTAAATTCATCAAACACTTTTCAATCTTTCTCCTACCTCTCATCAGTGTTGACTTCTATCTTCTTGAAAAACTCTTCTCTTGGTTGCTATGACACCATCCCTGGGCTCCAGCCCTCTTCTCAGTCCCTAGGGTGTATCATGCTCCCCTATAAGAGACAGTTTTTGCATACACAGTTTCCTCTGACAAGAACACTCTCACCTCAACTCCTACTGAAACTTTTGATCAGCACTTCCCAAACTTTAGTGTATACATGAATCACCTGAGGATCTTATTAAAATTCAGAGACTGGCTCAGTAGGCTTGGGGTGAAATCTGAGAATTTGAATTTCTAATAAGCTCCCACCAGGTGATGCCCAAACAAACCATCCATGGACCACATTTTTTATAGCAAGGTTTTATATCTCAGTTTAAATGTCTTTTTCAGGGAAACTTTCCCTGATTCTACCTCACCCACACTCCTGATTTAGTCAAATGCCCTAAATTCACACTCTTACTGTACCATGTAAATCTCCATGATGCCTTTTGCTTACCATTATAATGCATACACACCCTCTTCCCTAATTCTCAGAGCTTCTATCCAGTGCTTGGCACATTCATTTTTGTGACATGAATGAACAACGTCTGTTGAGCCAGCCCCTGACTTTGGCCAAGTCACTTCCCTTCAGACTAACACCACAAGGTTCACCACCTGAGCTCAGTTTCTACAGAAATCCAGTTCTTCTGTGTTTAGTACTCTGAGAGATGCCCTATTTTTGTCAAGATTCATGCATTTGGAGTCTATAGAGCCATACAGTCTACCAGTAATCCAGACCCTCTTGTGCCAGATACATGAAAATTTGAGGAAAAAAAGCAAATCCTAGTTATTATGCTCAAATCCAAACCTCCCAACCTGGTGTGAGAGACAACACTGGGAGGGGTACAGCAGGAGAAAAAGAAAAAACTTTTAGTATATTCTTATTTTTTTCCATTCAAAATTCATTGCCAAAATTATCACTTTGTTCCACATTTAGGATAAAAATTTTGACAAAATATACTGTAGGAAAAAATGTTTTCGTCAATGGCTGGATACAAAAGCTAGAACATTTGTAAGAAACAAGTTGCAATGGGGAATATAATGTAATATGAATTGTAAAAAACACATGACAGGCAGAAACAATGCTACTGTTGCCAAGAGAACTGCCTGGAAAGAGTGCCAAAGCAAAAACTAAACATAAACAAATAAAATAGTTTCAGATATAAACCCCATGAATGCCATTTCCCTTGACTAATAAAATACATAGAAATAGTCATAGCAGACTATAGCAGAAATAAAAAGATCTTAACCTTAATTGAAGCATTATTAATATATCATAGAGAAAATGGAGCTCTCTAAACAAAAGTTTTTAATACACTTAAGGGGAGAGATCATTTATTTTGAAATTTAAAAAAATGTTTTCCCAATTCTGGTTGATAAACTTATCAGTATATTAATTTAAAAAATGGTGACATAATTCTTAAAATTATAACCTTATTTGCTTGAAATATTTCATGTCATTTAATTGTATGACATGTCATTTAATTGTATGAAACAATCTCAGAAAGATATTATTTTTTCCAGAGGTGGGAGGAAGAGTGTGACACTCATACTTCAGTGTTCAAAATGTAAAACAGCCACAGTTTTGTGGCATTTATAATTCACAGAACACTTAGGTTATATAAATGATTTCTTGAAAGAGAACAATATAACTTTTTAAATAGTGTTAATATCTTGAACTTTTCAGTAATTTCACTGTGTACTGAATTGTACAAAAAGTACAGAGAATTCTCTAAAAGTACAAATTTAGGAGTACATTTCTTAAATTCTTTAAATTTTTAAAAGCACACAATTGTTTTAATTTTATCTTAACAATGTATTTCCAATTCTATTTAAAATAAGTTATTTATCATTCTGAAATTTCATTAAATTATTTATTATCCCCAAAATGCATATTTCTGATTTTAGAATAACATTTACTCAGCATGTTACTTTGCCCATTGCTAGATGTCATTTAAAATGAACTTATATTATGTAATGTCAACCTTAGAGAACGCAGGCACAGACTCATATCACTGAACCTGAAGCTTGAAACAGAACTGTCCAGGGGACTATGAAATGCCTTTGAAAGTTCCACTTATGGGATAAGGTGTAACACTGTTAACCCAGCTCTATTGCATAATCTCTCCCAAAGCAGAGATGGGAACTGAGTCTGAGGGTCTGTGAACGTGGAAGCACTGGATCCCCTGGGAACTGAGGGTACTTGTGATCTGAGAAATAATAATGTCAAGAGAGAAAGAAAGGTTGGAGGACATGGCCTGGATTTTGAAAGTAGGCGCATAGTTGTAAAATCGCCTCAAATCATTAGAAAAATAACCTAAATATTATGGGTTTGAACATGCTTTTGAGCTAGGGCACAAGATTTCCAGTCCAATAAACTGAGAATATTTACCAAGAAAACATAGCTCTGTTTAAAAATAAAAGTCATTGGAAAATAGGCTTCACTTTATAAAAATCACACTGTAACCAAATCTGATAAAAACTGATATTATCATCTAGTCCACAAAGGAATGTGCCTGCACACAGCAGAATAGGAATAACAACACCAAAGAAACCTTATGCACACACAATTCTTGCCACAAAGAATATCCTTCCTTAAACAATGGACAAACAAAAAGTAAAAATGAGGAGAGGGTGAGGCTGGAGGTCTATGGTAGCAGTAAAAGAAAAGTAACAACAAAGTCCCGCCAAGGATGTAAAGCCATTGTATCATTATGAAATAGATTTAAAGATATTATGTATCAAGTAACTATTCATATCAGAAAGCTATATCCACACAATTAGGCTTGAATAACCTAGGACAAGGGCACCATAAGGTACACCTTCCAGATAACCAGTAAGAGACAAGCGTGTCTTAAACACAACTCTTTTTGATGAGGATCTTAACACTAAGTTAAGGATTTTGATTACTAAAGTCTGATAAGTGCCAAGGATTTCACTACTTGAAAAGTAGTAATAGGCATTGTATAAAATCTCAAAGTAGCCTCAAAAGAACAATTATGAGCTTTGAGTCTAGGGACTGTTTCTCCATAGGCTTCCAAGCTGGAACTGGAGGTCCTCAATACTTGTCTTTTTTTCTTCTTCTTTTTCTTCTCCCTTCTCCCTTCTTTCTCCCTTCTCCCTTCTCCCTTCTCCTCCTCCTCCTCCTCTTCCTCCTCCTCCTCCTTCTTCTTCTTCTTCCTCCTCCTCCTCCTCCTCCTCCTCCTCCTTCTTCTTTTTTAATCAGGCCTTTTTGGTTATTGTACTGTACTGTACTGTACTATACTATACTATACTATACTATACTATACTATACTATACTATACTACAGTGAAGAAATATTCACTTAGGCTAAGTCATGTTGATAACAAGGAAGGTAAAACGAGGATTCAGAGTGATAAGGTATGTGATCTGGGTATCTGAACCATTTGGGGAGCAGTATTGTGCTGGAGTTCAGAGTTTGGGCTCTGAACTTAGTCCAGTCTGGACCCCAGCTTGCCCTCATCACCTTCTAGCTGGTGTGACTTTGGGCAAGTTACCTTACTATCTCTTTAAAGCTAATTTGTGTAGTAGAGCCATGTGCATCATTAATAAGGAGATAAAATGCTTAGTAGTTTATAAAAAATGGCAGCTATTTTTTATGGGAACCATAGGCATGTAATAAGAATGCTTTTAAATTTGATTCAGTGAAAATTTAATACACCTATTTACAACACTACATTCCTAGATAAGCAGACACAAGACAGTGAAGTTGGCAGTTCTCTTCAAATTATTTCATAAATCTAATGTAAAGCCAATCAATATAGCGATGAGATGTTTCTGGAGAATGGACAAAACAATTCTAAAGTTCATATAGATAAATAATAGGCCAGAATAATTTTTGAAGGAAAAATTATGTACTATATTTTAAAGAAATATTTTAAAGCTACAATAATTAACACGGTATAATTACGGAACAAGAACAGATTAATAAGACATAAGAGAAAATTTGCAAATTTAAGAACATAAAAATTTAATGTTTTTTGAAGGTAATTCAAATAAGTAAAGTAAAAGAAACCCAATTCAAAGTTGAGTATACTTTGTTAACTATAAACCTGTACCTTACAACTAAAATTAATTCATCTAGAATTTAAGATTTAATTGTCAAAAATAAAACCTTAGGAAGAGTAGCTGGAGATCTATTTGGGGAATAAGGAGGGACTTTCTTTGCATAAGTTCCAAGGAAATCATAAAATTAAAATAATCTTATTTTTCAAGAAATGAATAAAACTAAACTTATCAACAATCAGAAACAAAATTCAAGGGGAAATTACAAACAAAAACATTTGTAGCATATGATAAAGGAGGCCAACTTTCTTAAGCATAATGACAAGGTTCAATTTTAAAATGAACAAAATAATAGAAAAATGAGCAGAGTATACAAATAGGCAATTCTCAGAAATACAAATGAACAGTAATCATGAAAAAAAGTCAAAGTTCAGAAGTCATTGTTCTTAACACACACATAAAAAAAGTAACAATAGGTGATGAAAATGTCAATTAGTTTTATTGTGGTATATATATACATACATGGTATATATATATATATACACACACATTGTGTATAAAAATACATGTGGTGGATACATACACACCTGGCATACATGTTGTAGAGTAGGAAATAGGTATGCTCATATATTACTAGTGGGAATTCAAACATGTAGACACATTCTGGAGTGAATTTGCTTTATAAAGCCTTTTTAAAAGTTTCTATCCTTCAGTTCTGTAATTCTTCTTATGAAATATATCTCTTGATTCCACAGCCACCCTTCAAAGTCTGATTTGTGATACTGATACTAGGGTTGCAAACTTGTTTTCTCTTGCTAGTTGCTCTGCCAGTAGAAGGCACTAGAGGGAGACCAGAGGCCAGAAGCACAGAAGAGACTGGTTCCTCCCAACTCGCATGCAGTTCCTGTCAGCTGCTTCTCAGCAACAGCTCTTAACCCCATCAAATATACTAGAACCTCAGAGATCAGGGTGGTCACCAGTTCCATGGGGTCTGTCCTCTGAGCTCTTGAGGCAAGGGGCAGGGCCTCTTCTCCTAGCTTCTAGGTTCTAATAACCACACCATCTACCTGGGACACCATACTTCAAAATGTTAACAATGATTGTCTCCCGATCAATTTTTCCACTGACCCGAATCAAACCTAGAATCACACACATTGCATTTATTTGTTGCTCAACATGGTATAGCTATGTAATATTCCATGTATTCCTATAAGATACTTTTAGTTAATTAAGACTCTCTTAAATTTAGACATTTGTGTCCATTTTTTTGGTTATTATAAATAATACTGGAATAAAAGCTCTTGAATAGGAGTCTTTGTCCCTACATCTTATTATTTGTTTTAGGGTAATTTAGGATCTTTAGAATGTCATTCAGGATCCAGCTGGAAGACAGAAACCACAGTAGTATTTTAACAAAGAGAATTTAATATAGGAAATTAGTTAAACAGGTTTGGAAGTTTGTAAAGGCTACAGGGGAGCCCTGAGGGGAGGTGAGAAGAAATAGCAAATGCATGAAGCAACTAGGTCCCTAGGTCTGAGGGAACTAAGAAAAGAGGCTGGATTATTAGAAACTAAACACTTAGAGGCCCATCACTGAGTTGAGAAGGTTTGTTCCTAGGAGGGAAGAGGAATGTTCACTAGAAAGACACTCTGAAAATGAAGAGGAAATGCCTGGCATTCCTTCTCCATCTCCCCTTCAACTTAAAACAAACAAGTAACACTTATGTGCTTTGGTAAAATAATCCAAACAAATACATTAAAAGTGAAAGAATTTTGCCACCATAAACACTGAAACCGACCAAATTCTCTAATGATTTGGAAATTAATTTAAAAAGTACGTATGATATAAAAACTGAGCTTTGTAGAGGCCATCATTATCTCAAGCGAAGGAAAAAGAAAATACTGTAGGAATTAGAAAAAAAAAAAAACGGTCAGATTATACCAGAACATCTTTAATTATAAAAGTCAATTTGAATTTTTAAATGACAGGGGTTGGTGGGCAGGTTGGTTTAAGAGTTTTATGTGTTCTTGAATAGGTATGATTGTGTACACAGTATGTTATCGTCTACTGATGCCTGACTATCCTAGAAAGTAAAAGCAGGGAAACTGAACAATATAAGAAAGAACTAGGCAAGGACCAACACTGGGCCTTAATAGCCAGTGTTTTTAATTTTTGTGAGGTTTTTAATCTTCCTGAAGCCCTAGTATATTTCACATAATCTGATTTTGTAAAGCACCAAGAACTGACTGAAAAATTCACTTTAGTAGACTTGTGACTACTTCCACCATATAGTTAGCTGGTGAGTGGCTACAGAAAGGAGCAAAGGCGACATAGCTTTATTGTAGAAGCAGCACCAACTAACTCCAAACCAGATGGGTACAGATGTACAGAACAGCTGAAAGCTAAATTCACCATTTTCCTAGAAACTCCAAGAGAACCACAATGGCATTTTGCTCCATACTAAACCACCCTGTAGGTCAGCAGGAAGTTCATTATGGTCTGACAGTCCAGGAGACAGCACTTTTCAGAGAGCTACCTTAGTAATTTCCTGTGTGAAAAGCTCACTGCTGTTATTGCATTCCTCAGGGTGCATTTCTTATCATCTCAGAGGATGTTGCTCTTCTACAGGAAGAGGAAGGAACCAGTTGTTACTGGATGTGTGGGCTGAGAGCTGTCGGGCATTTTCTGCATGCCTCAGTCTCAGCTGTGGGAACTGGGGATGCAGCTTAGATTCCCAGGCTTGCGACAGGCCTGGATTGATATCACTGCAGCAGTTGGGAGTCACAATTCAGAAATACAGTGTCTCAGGAAGTTGTGAGGCAGAAATAATACCTAAAACTTCAACACCTTCAGTTTCAAAAAATGTGCTAATTCTCTAAATGAAATTTTAAAAAGCATTTACTCTGCTTGGCTCCCAAAGGTCATGTTTTCTAAAATCCTTTTGTAGAATCTCAGTTTCTCTCATGCTCTATTTCTTTCTCTGTCTTTCTCTCTCTCTCTGTCTGTCTCTCTCTCCCTTCCTTCCTTCCTTTTTTTCCTTCCTTCCTTCCTTTCCTTTCCTTTCCTTTCCTCTTTCCTTCCTTCCTTCCTTCCTTCCTTCCTTTTTTTCCTTCCTTCCTTCCTTCCTTCCTTTCTTTCCTCCCTCCCTCCCCCCCTTTCCTTTCCTTTCTTTTCCTTCACCTTCACCTTCACCTTCACCTTCACCTTCCCTCCCCTCTCCTCCCCTCCCCTCTCCTCTCCTCTCCTTCCCTTCCTACATTTCACATAGAAAAGTTTACCGTGAAGATGACCAAGTTTTGCCACCCCCAAAATATGCCTTTGAAGATACTGATTTTAAGCTGGTTATTAAGAAACAAAAGATTCAAAAGGAAACTTTGATCTTTCCCCCTTGCCCTAAAAGAATTCAGATGAAAAAAGAGACACCACCTTAGCATCATAATATAAATGTAGCAGGACAGGGAGAAATCTAGCAAAGCTTATCTATTGAACTTCCCTCTGTGTCCCATATTCTGGTGGCCCAGAAAGAATTTGTTTACCACATATTTGCTCTTTCTCTTTTACCTGTGAATTACCTGCCTTCCCTTTGAAATCCTAGTCCCCTTCCTCCCTCTCCTTTTCCCAGAATGGCATATAAACCTCAACTGCCCAATGCCTCTTGGGTCTCACATATGCAGTTGTAATAAATTCTGGCCATTTTCTCCAGTTAATCTGTTTCATGTTTATTTATTACCCCAGCTAGAAGAGCTTAGAAGGTGGGAGGAAAATTATTTTTGTGCCCCCACAAGTCCTATATCGATTTTGTCAACAGGTGAAAGGACTAGTTTTACTGATCAAGTATTATTAAACTAGGGCTATTTAAAAAATTTTAATTATTATAAAATTTTTGGTAAAAAAACCTCATTAACGTAAGCTTTCTACTATAACTGTGAAACTTAAAGGGAATAAAGCTTAAATTAGTAAATTTTTTAGTATATCTAAATCAAACATGGAACTTAGTGATTATGATTTTTATCAAAAAGTATATTTTATTTGGAGGGAAATAGCCTCTGACCCATACTACTAATCTATTTTAGAGATTTCCAGATCTCTATTTTCTTTTCAAAAATGTCATGTTCCTTTAACAGACTAAAAACTTTTAGTTTTTTTTTTAAATTTATAATACTAAAACATCTAAAGGTCAGCTATCACATTCATAACTGTTGGTAGTTTTTGTAATGTGTGGGTCATGATGTACTTCAAAAGCAAGGATATAACTAATTTGGGGAAAAAATCTCTTCAGTTTCTAATATTTTCTATCCTATCTCTAACTTGTATCTGAAAAAAAGTCATTTTTTCTACTTTTAAATGGTAAGAGATCTGTGAAAATATATTTTTCATCTTTTACTTCTGTTAAATATCATGTATGTTTTATTTTAAAATGCCTTTGACAATTTAATTATTTCATTTCTTACCATTTCAGAGGGCAATGATATGTTAAACAAAAAAACTTAACTTCCTCGGCTGAAAGCCTTTTGACAAGAAAGGGTTTACTGGGCAATAAAGAACCAGGTTCTGGGACAAGAAGTCTAAACCACGAGCAGCTGCACTAGGTGGGAATGGCAATGTGTTCACTGTCCCGGAGTTGAGGAGCACTTTTTTGTACATGATGTTTTGGGGAAGAAAGATATAAGTTGTTTTGAAAGAATATACATTGGCTACAGGTAAGGGAGACGGAAGAAGGTGAAGCAGGGGTAGTTCTGGGGTCAGTGCAGAGTCTTTTAAGAAGAAGTGTTAGCTTCTTTGGATTGGTTGTGGTCACCAGTCCGGAAAGTTCACGTGTTACTTTAAGAAGCTGAGGCTCCTGGGGTTCAGTGGCACCTGGTTATTCTTTTAGATAATCAGGGAAACGGCTACCTGGAAGTTAAATCAGAGTTCCAACATACACTCAGTAATGTGAGTAGTCTTTGTCAGCTGATCCCCAGCTATTAACAGGTTAACTGCCTAACTGAAGTCTCTCTCACTCTCTGACCACCATAACTTAATTAAGAACACCTTGGAATTCTTTTTCTTGTCAGTTTTAAATTATTGTTCAACTCTGATAAGAATTCCTCTTTTACTCCTACTAAACATCTTTGAGTTACATTTAACTTTTTGAGTCACTGAATAAAAGAATTACTGTATCTGATCATTTGACATATTCACTACCGTTTGAAATTAGGACTGAAAGTCTTTTAATAAAAGAAAGATGAACTGTGGAAGGCACCAGCTAGTGAATCCAGACTAGGATTCTACAAATGCCTATGTACATTTCCTTTCAAATGCTTAGAGCAGAACAGGAGACAGGTACTGCAGGCTCCCCTAACCAATACCTAAAGATACTATAAAAATGTTTTCTAAAGCTTAGTAAGCATCAACAAAGTTACAAACAAACATATCTAGTTTCACAAATCATATACACTAAATTTACAAATCGAATGCCACCTTATACACTGTTGCAAAGTTTAAAAACTTAAAAAAGAACCTCACCTAACCTTTGAATTTAGAGGCTGTTTGTAAATCCAGGAATGCTAGCATACAGAAAAGGAGTGAAAGCAGGTTTGTACAACATGATTTTTATTGATTTTCCTGGAAAAGTAAAGGGGAATCTGGGGACAATAAATTGGATATTGCCATATTACACTTTTAAAGTTATAATTTTTAGTTTTAAGACATTTAGGATTGCATACACTGTGTTCTTTCAAGTGTCTTTCCAAATCTTTGCTTACATAAGCAGTTAGGAACTGGAATAACTCCTAGTTATGCAATGTTGTTTAGCAACCAGGACAAATGGTTGCCACAACATCCATGGAAATATTCTCTCTGTATCTGCAAGTTTACTCTTTGTACATTTATATATTTTGTCAATACAGTAATATTTTTCAGATAGCATATGCCATATTATTATGAAAGTGTATAACTCCATGAAAGTGTATAACTTTATTTTCTTCCTAAAAATAGGCTGATGCAAAAATTTTCCCAAACGGAAACCAATGCACTTTGCTGAAAAATCCAAATCTAAATGACATCTAGGGAGGAGTATGTTTTACTACTGTACTTCCCAAAGACAGAAACAGCAGAGTATCTCTTACATTGATTCAGCTGATCATTTTTTGATCCTAGAAAAGAAATAAAAAAACCACAATTCTTTTTCTCTCAGCAACCCCACTGGCAAAACAATGCGGAGCCAGGAGATAGATAATCTTGGTTATTCTATTACTCAGGGCCACACCTTACTGTCCCTGGGAAAAGGAGATAGGGAATCCCACAGCTGACATCCAATCTGTCAGAAAATCCTCTTGGCTCTGCTTTTAAAATACATTCAGAATCCCAACACTTATCATCACCTCCTCTGCTACCCACCCTGGATCATGCAACTATTGCCTCCCACCCAATTACTTCATCAGCTTTCTAATTCATCTCCTTGTTCCCCTCTACCACCACTCCCAGCCAATTCTCAACACAGTAGCCAGAGTGAACCAGTTAACACAGGTCAGATCCTGTCTTTTCTCTGAAGGAAACCCTCAGTGGCTCCAATCTCACTCTCAGTCTGGTCTTCTAGCACTGTTCCTACTTGCCTGACCTTTCCAGATGATCACATGACTTGTTCCCATCATTCCTTCAGTTCTTTACTCAAATGTCACCACTAATGTGATTCTTGTCCTGGCTATACTATCTAAAACGCACCCCTCTTCCTATGTGCCTGCAGTGCTTTTTTTATCTTTGCATTGTTTGGGGGTTTGTTTGTTTGTTTGTTTTGTCTACTATACTATATAGTCTTTTTTTCTCTTTTTTTTTTTAATCTGTGAATTGCTAGTCTCAGTCTCCCCCACTAGAATGTAGAATGTAGGCTTTTCCAGAGCAGGTGTTTTTGTTTTACTTTTTCTAAAGTCAAGAACAGTGAGTGGCACAGAATACTACTCAAGAAATATTGAGAACCAAAAATGTGTGTGAGTGGGGGTGCTCCCAGCATTCTACCATATCCATTATCCATAGAGTTAGGCAATTTAAAGACCCCAAACTAGGCTGGTGTGCTTTTATTACCATGGTACATATTGTATTTTCAATTATTTCTGAGGCATCTATTTATACCTTGCTGTCCCCACCTTGAAGGTCCCTATCAAAATTCTACCCATCTCTGGTCAGGTCAAGAACTGGTCAAAGGTTTTCTTCTAGAGAAGTCTTCATTTTCCTGTAGCCCATTAATGATCATTTTTTAATACTCCCATTAACTACCTTTCATTGGATCATCATGTACACTTGGCATCTAGTATATTGAAACTGCCACTTATTTTTTATACTGTTATTTCCATCTGGCTTGGTTGTTAAGTTTCTTGAGGTCAGGTAGCCAGCTTGATATCCTCCTTAGCTTTTCATGTAATTCCTCCATGTAGTACAGCTTTAAGTATTTTGATTGACAGAGCAAGAAAAGACTATAAACCTTGATATTTTTCTATGATGTAATTACAAATTCTTAGTTTATTATAAAAAATTAATTCGACCTGAAATATTATCCCTAATTCTAAAGAAAGGTATACACATTATGTTTATATTCTCTACATAGTTGCCAGAATGAAGATGAGAACATGTTTCAGTTTTCTGAGAAGAGTCTAGTGTTTTGACAATCAGAGTAACACTAGCAAGATTATCAATTTCATTTTGTTCATTTGTAGGACAAATAGTAAAATTAATATGTCAAAACTTAGGAATATTGTTTATCTAAAAATAATAAGACAGTTTAATAATCCTAGAATATTATAAATAAATTTTGAGTCAGAATTTTTTTAAAAAAGACATTTGATATTAGGGTACTGAAGAGAAAGTCCTATTTTGCTGCTTGCCTTTTGGATGGGTTGGTGGTGGTAAGGATGGGGGCGGTGAGTTCTGGAACATCTTATGTGGCTACATGACATATCAATGCTATTGCTAAATGCCCTCATCCAATCCTGAACACAAATCCTTGGTCTAGTTGTAACTGAATAAATGAAAACATTAAAAGAATCAACGGAATCTTGAACTAAATAACCTTTATAAAATCAGTATACAATAAGTAACAACATAATTAGAATAAAGATTCAAGAATTTGAGATCAACATTATTAAACTATGATTATATGACAGCCCATAAAGGTCTTCACAGAAACATTTTTTACAACAAAGCTTTAAAAATGCAGATTGGTTACAGCTTATTTTGATGCTGAAATATTGTAACAAATGTCCTGCCTGGTATTAGAGATACAAGTGCAAGCCACAAAGATACCAGCTGTTACACTTGTTACACTGTATGCCATAATTTCTTTCCTGTAGTAGGAAGGCATCAGAGCATAGATATCAGTACTCTTAGATTTATAAAACCTTCTGAATATAATATTAACTCAAGCCAAAGCAGAAATAAAAGCCAACTGTTTCTTACACCATAACAAACCTGCTATTATCTTACTAAAATTTTTGACAAATTAAGGTTTAAAGAGTAATTTTTTTTATGTCCCATCTCGATAAAATGCATTTCTAAGGAAACTTTCTTCCAGTTCACAAAAACCAAACAAACAAATCCACAAATAAACAGTAACTACAATAACGAATACTGAAACTACCTTTAAATACTGCTTTAACTGGATTCCAATATTTTTTTTGGGGGGGGGGTTAAAATTATAATCACATATAAAGTTCTCACCACAAATTTTTAATGCAATTGTGCTGCATGCCAGTGTCAAAACAAATCTTCATAATTATGTCTGAATTATTGAGCAGAAGCAAAAGAAAAGAAGCCAATGTATAGAGGAGACTACAAATTAAGAGCTACTTACTAGTAGACTAATGGGAAGGCAAACAGTTAAAAGTGATTTCACTTTAGTGTTCTAAACAATTATTTATCAATGAGTTAAATACAATATATGCACATTGAAAAGGCAACCTACTGAATGGGGGAAGATATTTGAAAATAATACATACAATAGAGATTAATATTCAAAATATATAAAGAATCTATATAATTTAACACCAACCAATCAAACAAACAATTCAATTAAAAAATGCGAGGGAACTTGAATAGACATTTCTTCCAAGAGGACATATAGAAGGCCAATAGACAAATGAAAAGATGTTCAACCTCCTAATGATCAGGAAAATGCAAATCAAAACCACAATGACCTATCACCTCATATCTGTTCAGAATAGCTATCATCAATAAAGCAACAAATAATAAATGCTGGTTAGGATGTGGAGAAAAGGGAATCCTTGTACATCCTTTATGGGATTGTAAATTAGGACAAATACTATGGGAAATAGCATGGAGATTACTCAAAAAATTAAAAATAGAACTGCCATATATATGACCTAGCAATCTACTTCTGAGTATTTATCCAAAGGAAACAAAAATACTGATTTGAAAAAACACACTATGTTCATCGCAGCATTACTACTTACAGCCAAGATATGGAAGCAACCTAGATGTCCATCAGCAGGTGACTGGATAAAGAAGATGTGGCACACGCACACATGTGCACGCACGCATACACACACAAACACACACACACACACACACAGAGGAACATTACTCAGCAATGAAACAGGATGACATTTTGCCACTTGCAACAACAGGAATGGACCTAAAGAGTATTATGTTAAGTGAAGTAAGTCAGAGAAAGACAAATTCTCTGCATGGTATCACCATAGTTACAGAGAACAAGTCGATGGCTGTCAAAGGGGAAGAGGTGAGGAGGTGGGGGTGGAAATAAAGAAAAAAAAAGGAAAGAAAAAAGTTTAAAGGAAAGCACTTTAGAGATAGACTTTATAAAAATCTAAATGCTTCATGAGCATCCATGTATTCAGAGAATACTCTCTAAAATATATAATAAAATCAGAGTCTCTATGCCTTTCCTGGAGACAAGCAGCAATCTTTCAAGTTATAAGAATCTGCCTAGATGGGACTTCATAAATCTGATACCAAAACCAATTTATACCAAACAAGTTTTTGTTTTACTGTTTGTTTTATTTTCATGTAGCATCAAGAATGCAACTCAAAGTAACAATGGAGTCTTCTTTTTAATGCTTACAAATTGGGTTGAACCATGAGAAATCACTGTTAGACCCATTTAGCCTACAAAATAGCAATTTCATATAATTTAACCTAATATTATCCTTATGTGGATAATTATTGTACCCTTCAATCTTATTATTCTGTTTTGTTTTACAACTACAAATCTGTCATGTTTATTATACAGAATTGTCCGTTAGAAGTAACAGGTACACCGTATTCCTTAGTTAGGGTCCTACAAACTAGCTGACTTTGGTACGTCTAGATTACCTTCCAAGGACAGAAACCATATTATCAATTGCTAGGTGGCAGTTATGCTCACCTCCATAGCACATTGTCGAGAACATCTGGGCTCTTCAGGTCAAAAAGCTTTGCAAAGCTTGAAGGTACTGGCAGGGAGAGGGAGTCTCAAAATGTGGAGTAAAGGTTCTTGACAATCTGTGATATCTTCTAAGTCAGAAATGCCCAATTTTAGTCTACTGACTACCTCAATAAGAAAGCAGCACATTTCAAAACCACCTAACTTTTGCTCATCTCACTACAGGGGCAAAACCCAACTCACCAGAATTTGTAAATTTCAACAGCATGCCCTTTGAGTAGTTAATTGCACATGAGTTTATTGAGCGCTGTGGCAAC
The DNA here is from genome assembly GCA_004027375.1 of Macroglossus sobrinus. Classification (NCBI taxonomy): domain Eukaryota; kingdom Metazoa; phylum Chordata; class Mammalia; order Chiroptera; family Pteropodidae; genus Macroglossus; species Macroglossus sobrinus. The sequence goes on from PVKZ01000592.1 coordinate 233,389, forward strand.
AATTAGATGTCTAGTTATTTTTTAATGTCATAAGTTATTAATGCACAAATGTTAGTAGGGTTATTTTATAAATATGAACACTGTAAGAGACAAGATCATAGACTGCTTGAGGTCCTACTTGTCATCACCAATTCCTGGACTTCTCTTTGCTTGCCTTTCCAGCTGATTTCTTGTCTTTGGGACCTCACACAACTGATCTAGGAGTCTTCTCTGTCTGGGATTAACACTGAAAGAACCCATTAATAAGTACAGTTCTTTCTGGTAGAGGACAGACTCAAGATGGAGTAGTCTCTCTACAGAATTCCTCTATAATAAATACAGATCTAATGAAGAATGTGTAATGTCATAATGTCAAGTGTTTGTTTTATCTGTTTTCCTTTTTGGCCATGCATTAATAATTTACTCAAAATATTTAACTGTACTGACACCGTCCAGTAGTGTCACCAAAGAGCATGCCATTCCTCTCATTTGTTCTGATTAGTTTGCACCAACTAGCAGAATCAAGAGCAACGATGATCTGCCTTGCAAAGACCAATAGACTCAAATTGAAAGGCTAAGATTCTCAATTTTTGAGAAACAGTTATCCATATGGAATTTTTATAAACAAAATTGCAAGTATTAGAAATACCTCTTAATGTTTGCATAATCCATCAGAAAAGATAAACAATGGAAAATGATGCTTTTCTTATAGCTTCTAAGGAGAAGACTAGAAGTAAATTTAATACCTCTGAAAGGCAATTAACAAAAGAAATCTGTTCTGTGACAGCAAGTAAAATGTAACCTGGGGGGCACCTGGTGAGGGGAGGGGACCTTGAGATGAAACAGTGAGTATGGATTAGACAGCTCAATGTCCTCAAAGTGAAGGATTTTTGGAAAACTGGTGCTACTTTCCCTTGTGGCTATTCAGACATTTTATAAATATGACTTTTTGCACAGTTTTTGCAATTTAGCCCACCTTTATCTCCTCTCCCACACACTTTTTAAGGAAAATAGATTGTACCAAATAATTAAATGCCACTAAATGTCAAAGAATACTTACTGTGGTAGAATCAAAAGAAAGGACATCCACAACAGTGGGAGTAGAGGTCTGCAAATCAATTACCTCAAGCTTTGGATTAATCTGTGTATGTACATAAAAAAATTAATATTAGATTTTTATACTATAAGAAACTAGATGCCATTTGTAACAGCCTGGAGGGTATTTCCTAATATATTCTAAAATTAAAATATATTGTATATTCATTAACATGAATGTAAACATTTAAAATAAAATATTAGTCTATCAAATCTATCAATGTATAAGAGAAGTTCATCATGACCACATTAAATTTATTTCAGGAACAAAAAGTTGATTTGACATTAGAAAACTCTATATAATTCATCCGTAAGGGGATTTTAAAAATAAAATAAAATGACCCACCTCAAAAGATGTAGAAAAAAATCCTAGCGAGTTTTTTAAGACAAGGAAATAAAAGGTGTTAAGATGTAAGAATTGAAAGAGAAGAAATAAAATTGTCATTCTATATAATTGTCTATGGAGGAATCCCAAAAGAATTTACTGCTATATCATTAGAATAAAAGAGTTTACTAGATTGAAAATCAATATATAAAATCAACTGCATGTCTATACCTCAAGACAGAAAATGTAAGTTTAAAAAAGATATCATTTACAATATCATAAAAATTTTTAAATACATCAAAATAAATATACAAAGATGTGTATAAGCTTAATAGGAAAATATAATAAAACTCATGTAAAGACACTAAAGGTGGCTTAACGAAATAGAAAGCTACACCATAAGGAGCTCAGATACAGAGCCCTGTATATATGGAAAATAGATATAAAAGGATAATCGTACCATAAATCAAGAGGAAAAATGTTTTATAGTTGACAAAACTGGCTCAGTATATGAATCCCTACCTAATACTAAATACAAAGGTGGACAGCAGATAAACTAAGTACTATGATAAAATTATATTTAATAAAAGTACATCTCTTATAATATCTTTGTAACCCAAAAAGTTAGTTTTGTAACCCAAAGCTGCAAAAGCAAAATCATAATGAAAAAAATTTTGATGCATCTGATGATATCAAAATTAACGTTTTCTATTTCACAATGGACACCACAAAGTTAGTCAGATAATGGAATAGAAGGAAATAGTATGATATTTAAAATATATAAGAAAAACCTACAAAAACAAATGTGAAAAAGACAACATTCCAAGAAATATCAGTAATTAGATTTAAAAAAAAGATTAAAGCAAACTACAACTGTAGTAAATCCACTGGAATCCTGTACAGCCGTGTAAGGAATGAAATACAACTATGTGCAACAACACATGAATGTATGAATTCAGAGTCCATATGTATGAACCTCAGAATTTTAATGTTAAATTAAAAAGTTATAAAAAAATATATTCAGTATAATCTCACTTATATAAAGTGTAAAACCATCCAAAACTAAATAATATCTAAATATAGATTCAAACATATAAGTAGATAAAAAAAAAAAAAAAGGAAGGGACTAATTAGAGTGGTGACAACTGAGAAAGGTTATTTCTGAATTTGAGAAGACCAAAAAAAAAAAAAAAGAAAAAAGAAACTGCATCATCATCATCAAACATTTAGTAAACATTATGAATACCAAGAAGTAAACAAAGGGTAACAAAGATAGCAGAACTTCATATGAAATGAATGATACCAACAATAAGTGCACTGAAGAACCACAAGAAGAAACTGTTGACTGAGCGCCTAGTGAGAAAGGCTTCCTGTGCAGCAGAGCTTTAAGATGGCTCCTTTAAAGACGGTTTAGAAAACAAAAACAAAAACAGAGCAAGAGCACGGAAGAGGTAAAAAGCATTCCTGAGCAGAGTGGTGAATGCTGACATGACTTTTGCATAGAGTATCAATAAGAGAGGTTGCCAAGGGTCAAATTATGAATGGTGAAAGTATTTGGGAAGGCACAGAAAAATTGGAGGCTATAATGTGCTTTAGAAGGATTAACCTGACAAAGACATGCTGAGTATCAAGAATAAAGCAGGGGTAACAAGGAGGGCACTATTGCAATAGTCTTGGATTGTGGTAATAAGGACTGAGCCAGAGGTAAAAGGAGTGAAATGATTTTAAAAGCACTTATCATATTTGATGGGTATAGCTGTAGTTTTGGAAATAATAAGAAGCTTTATAATTATCCAGCCAATTGTGTTAGAGGAGGAGGTACACCCAGTAATCCCCATGCTACAGTAGAGAAGAGATTAGAACTGTGCAGGGTGAAAATGGGGGCTATCCACTCAGCCTGCCAACACTTTCGTTCCTTTCTGGCTGTTTCATAAAGCAGAACACACAGCCCCCTCCTCTCAGCTCTCAGTTCAGAGTTAAGACAAAGAAAAGAAACCTAAAGATGCTACTTTCCTTTCAATATTAGACTAGCTGTCCAAAGAGACTGCCTGCAGACATTTTATTGTCTTTTATCTGCTGCCACCTAGCGTAGATACGGAATTGTTTACCTATGAAAAATACGATCTACTATCACCTAATATTGGAACTGCTCAAAATATCTAAATCACATGGCAATTAATGGTCAGCATTGCTCATAGAGAAATCCTCACGCTACTACAAGTTGTGAAACTATTGATACAACAGTATTTTACTGTATTGTGGCACAAGTTGCCATCACAAACTTTAAATGAAATAGGAAATTTGTACTAAGTAAAAGTTTACAGTCTTCTCCATTAAGAACACATATTGAAAGGGTGGGGGACACTCACAGTTAAGTTCTTTGCTAGCTAACCTCCAGGAATACTAACAGTACCTTCTAGCTCTCTATTTTTATTAAAGAGAAGAAACCTTTAACAACTACAGTTGCCTTGAGATGGAGTGGGCTGCCTTGTGAGAGCCTGAGAAACCCATCACTGAACAAGGGCATGTAACTGAGGGATTCATGCATGAGAAAGAGGTTAGTCAATATGATCTCAAAAGAACCATCCCACTCTGAGGTTCTCTGTATCCAGCATACTTAGTAGTCTATGAACCCAAACACTGCTACTAACAAATTCTCAAGGGCAAGGAATCTCCCTATTTTGTTCCCTGCTGCATACTATAAAGCTAGTACAATGTCCAGCACATAGACACTTAATATCTGCTAACAGGATGAAATTTAATTTTGATTATATTAAAGCATTACCTCAAAATGGTTAAAAGTACATAAATGGAACCTAAGTGCCTGGGTTGAAATTCTAGTGTTGCCACTTAACTAGTTTTAAGATTTAACTTGCACGTACCTCAGTTTCTCATGGGATAAAAATGGTACAACTTCATAGATTTTAGTAACATTCACTGGCTTCATTTATGTAAAGCCATTAAAATAAAGTTGTATGTATTAGATATTATTATTATAATTACTATTATTATCATGTAATTGCTGAAGAACATTTATGGAGGCTCAAAACAATAAAAACATATCATGACAAGAACCAAAATACAAAATTGGTAGAGGAGTAATCATTTTTTATCACAAATTGCAATGTTCTCAACCTTTACAGATGATTGAGATAAAAACTCATCTATGACTTGGAGACAAATTGATTACTTATAGCTTTAAACAATGAATTGTGGCCAGAATTTCAAGAACTATTATTATACATTAAGTTCCTCCTTCAAGAAAGAAAGTTTGCTTTTGACTGTGCAATTTGGCTCATGACAGTCTGAAGAAGGTAAAGTCAGCATGACCTAGTAATGTGCCACAGAGGATTGTGGGTAGGGTTAGGACACATTACTTGAAAATTGGGCTTCTTTTTCACCAAACAAAGAAAGTTTTCGTGTTTTAATTAAGATGGAGTGCCCGGGCCAGGAGCATTACAAAGGATCCACAGTTACATCAATAGAAAGGACACAGGAGGAGTCTGTTTCACACAGTCGGGGTGAGGATTTTACGCTTCATACCTTCTTTCATGGGATCTCTCTCATCTCTTCTAAAAGCAACCTGCTAACACCATGTCTACCCATGTAAGAATTATTAATTTATATATTTAGTCAGCTGATACCCAAGGTCTAAGATTCCACAGGGTCCCCCCACCTTCAAACAAGTGGAGATTTGAGGCTGGCAAATGGGTGGCTTTTGCAAAAAACAATCTCACCCAGAGGACTGAAATTATGCAACTCAAATGAACTTCATAGAAAAAATATAGTAAAATGCAAATTGCAGGAATGCTATGTTGCTTCCAACTCAGAAATGTTTCATGGCTACTTCAAAAAAGAGAAAGGTGGTGAAATGTATCATCTAATAATACATTTTATTCTTTTGACCATGAATTCCAACCTCAAAAAAAAGTTTTTGCTAATTTTCAAATATTTTCAAAGTAACATATGTAAGGTGACCTTGCCTAAAGCTTTGAAAAAAATCAATCTACAAAATTTAGTAGTTCAAAGTAGTTTACCTAATCTAAATGAACACAGCACAACTTCTAGTCTGATTCATGCTATTCTATTCTAGGTAATATTTTCAAACTAATAGTTTATGGCTCTATGAGAGATCCATAGACATTAATTTGAAGCCTTTAAAAATAATTTGATATTTAACAATTATTTATTCATAATATTAATTATGTTTTCAGTCCATAAAACTTTATACCTTGCTTTATCAGGAGAGATTTTTAAGAAGAATAAATTGAACAACTGATTGTTCGTATGCAGAATCCAATCACTTCTCTGGCTTTTTATATCACAGGATATGAAGGTGTTCTACAAATATAAGTAATATTGTGTGCTTAATTTTAAGCAACCATGAGTGATTATAGATCATTTAAATTGAGAACACATAGGCTGACTTTCTTAAGGCCACAATGTAATTTAGTGACAATGTTCAACATTCTGTACAATGTTAACTGAACTCTAATTCCAAGATAAAAAGTTAGTTTTTAATAGTTTTTTTAAGTGTATATGTTAAAATCACAGCTGAGAGTGGCTTTGTGCCACCTGGGTCATCCTGACCTAGTCATTCAAAGCAACACAGCTAGTTGACGGCTTTCTGGCTGCAGTGTCAGAGAAGAGCTCCTCAGACAACTTGCTGACATTTTAAAGAAAGCCCAGTTCTCTTAAATGGGGTGAAGATGACAGTAAATCACAGAGAAAATGGCCTGAATGGCTCAAACTACCAACGCTGAGGTAGTGTGGTATGATGGAAATATCAGTGCATTAGGAGCAAGGAGAACCAGGCTCAGTCTGCAGCTCTGCCACCAATCACTCTGGAAAGGTGGCTGAGTGGATGACAGGGCAGCAACAACACTGCTGGTCAAGCTCAGCCAAGCCACAGAAATGCTAGAAATGCGAGAGTCAATAAAACTGGCTTGTGTTAAACCAGGAAAGGAAACTCAAATTAAGATATATTTCACATATATTTTATGTGAATACATGTGCTCACAGGGGATCAAAAAATACATCCATTATTGTAGAAACTAAAACACAACTGTGGTGAATCACAAATAAATTACATTAGATTCTTTGTTTCAAAGAAATAAAAATAAAAAAATGACACAATAAGTAGCATGAAGGAATAGTAAAGTATAATGGTAAATACTGTATTTAGAAGAACTAGAAAGATGGTCAGAAGTTGGAAAGGACCAAAATTATAGCAAAGAACTGGAAAGAAATAGTACTAATGAAAAACTAGACATAAATACCAAAATGTGGATAAACAAAATCTAGAAAATAGTCCCAAAAGTTTAAGTTTTAAAAACAAACTTACACACACACATACACACACACACACAACCTGAGACTAAGAGAAATAGCTGAAATTACAGAAAAGACCTAGACTAAGGAAATAAAAATTAAATAAATGATTGAGGAGAGTGGGGCACACGGACCATGAAATAGGGTACAGAACCATAGCACAAATAGTGCATGAGGCAACTGTGAATTGCCACTCAAGAATAAGCCTTAAGAACTCAAAATATTTAATCTGAAAGCAAAGAAAGGCTCTGTCAATGATGAAAGAAAAAAATTCCAATGAATAGGAAATAATGATTGATATCAACTCTTAGAATAGAAAAGGACTTAAGGAGAATCATGCAAAATGAAAAGAAATAGAGTAATACAAGCTAAGTATCCGGCAAAGATGAATATTTTCTTTGAAGAGAGTAGAACATTTAAATCTATAGAACCTAAAGGAACTTGTCAACAAAACCTACAGCTAGATAATTATATACTGAAAAAATATATAAGCAAATAGTAAAATAGTCTCAATTATTCAGTTTAATGTACAAATCTCTTCCTTTTATTGTCCATAAGATTTTTTCTTTGCTTTAAAAGGGATTCAAGGTATTTATTTCAATAACACTGTTATAAAAATTCTTACCCTTCAGCTCTATTCTCATGACAGCCATCACATGAGCTCCCTAAACACACCTAGAATATGAAGCTTGTTCAGACTTCAGTCACCAGAGGCCTTAGATTTGAGTCCTCATTTCCTATTACTATTAATACAATTTTCAAGTTTATTTCTAAGCCTTCAAGAAGCAAATATGAATGGCTTTAGAATTATTACACACTACCATATTTATAGTTGTATTAGCGAAAATAATTGTTTGTTGAAGTGCTGCTGTCTTAATGCAGGACTGGATTTTATATAATTAAGTATAATTTTAAGCATCTAGTAGCCCATAGCCCCAAAATGTACATTTACAAATAGCAGGACAAATACGTATTAAAGTACTCACTTCAACAGTCTCAATTTTTCCCTCATGGGGATGTGGTGTTCTTGGGTAGATATCAAGAAGATGTGGTGGCGAATCAAAATGTAATCTTTTGAGACTTTTTTTAAAAACATCTTTACAATTCAGTTCATCAAAGTTAGTCCTCCATAATAAAACCTATTGAAAATTAATCACAGTGGCAGTTATTACCTTGCATGTACAAACTATAGAATTAAAAATATATATATACACAATTGTCCCTCAAAATAGTCAGAAAGGCTAGATATAGATTTCAACAACATTACTACTTCTCGATGCTTTATTTTTTTAAGGTGGGAGGCAGAGATTTAGCATTTTGAATTGCCTTCATGCCCAGTTTAAAATTCATATTAAATTCATATTATTACCTTAAAATTTTATCTTTTTCAAAGTCTAAAACCATGTTGTCTACTTTATTCAATAAATCTGGCTATGAATGACTTTCAAATAAAAGCAGATTTTATACAAAAACAATTTAAATTTACCATTCCCAAGAACCTTAACATTTGAAAAGTAAGACTTACTGCCAAAATATTAGGCAATAATTCAAGTGAAAGTTCCACAGCAACACTGGGCATTCAACATTAGTTACATGTATAATTAAGTGTAAAGATGAGTAAAAGAAAATAACTGCTGCTTGACTTCCAAAACCTATTAGAACTGGCACTATTTCAGCTACAAAATAGCGGACTTCCTGGCATTAAATTAAAATATAAACTCAGTACTCATCTTCACATATGTCATCTAGTTGGTTGTAAAAGTCTTCACTGAAGTCCTGAATTCCTTTACTCTAACCAAATCAAAGAGAAGGCTGAAAGATCTACAAACCTGTGTATCTGCACCTCCTGATGAAAATAGCTCTCCACCTTTTGAAAATGAAACAGTAAAGACAGGTCCCTAAGAAATAAATGGAGATAAAAGGAAAAGTCCTTGGTCATGCTTTCTCATGGCCAAGAGGATTGTGAATATTAATTTTCTGCGCCTAATTTATGTAGACTATTTACATAATAAGTCTGAGAGAACATATCCAGTTGCTAACAACTAATGCAGGCAAGATGAAGATAATCGAAGAGCCAACCCAATTATATTAAAATACATGTAAATGATACTTACTGAAAAAGAAATTCTAATCAAAATGAGAAAACACACTTTTTTTTTCTATTAAAGAAAAGCTTACACATGTGTAAGTTAATGAGAATTTCTGTTAAGATTTTCTGGCTTTGGACTCTTTATTCAACAAGTCACTAGAAGAAACTGAATGATAACTCTGTGAGTGATGGGAATGAAGCTATATGAACAAAGGCCATTTCCTGACCATAACAGGTTTCACTGAGTTAGCCCTTCATGTGGGCAATAGTGAGCTACTAATAATTTTAAAAGCAGGATATATACAGGAGGAGAGCTGTGACTGATGAAAATTGATGTCACAACTGTGAGAATAATGAAGTAAGAATGAATGGTTAGAGGCCAGTTAGGAAGTTAGTGCAATTATCTGGATGAAATTGATCAATGACTGTGAAGTTGGAGAAAAATACTCTTGGCACAGTTGCAAGATGCACAGCCTGTATGTCAATTTTTCAATCCAGATAAGAGTAATTATTTCTTATTTCTGGTTTTTAAATATGTCCTTAATCTATGCAAGAAAACTTTTGGGGAAAAATATATTTTTCAAGTAAACCATCCCATACACCTAAGTACTGTAGCCTTATAAATACCTTCTCCTCTAGACTATGAAAGGATTCTATCTTTATACATACTTTTTTTTTTTTCCTAAAATACTATCTTTATTCTCTACTAATTTGTACTATTTCCATGGGTATTTTAATCCTTGGCTACTTTTATTGGTTGTTATTCAGCTTAAATCTGTGGATATGTACATATTTGGCTAGTATCCATTTCTGCTTCACTCTGACACAGCTGCAGAACAAATGATAAAGCAAAGCAGGAAGCCAGGCAGGATATATGAAGGCAGAAAGAACCCCTGCTCCTCTAGACCACAAAGCCCATTCTATTTTTGGATATAAACTGCTTATACTTGGTTAAAAGAAGTATCTAGTACTTAACAAAATAAAAAAGAAAAAAGAAAAAGAGGATGCATTCTAAAAAATTAGAGAAGTTTGAATATTTAGCCAGAAAAGAGGAATAGTTTACATACTTAAAAAGTTTATCTTTAGTGTGTTATATGCCAGGTGGTGTGAGTGTGTGTGTGTGTGTGTGTGTGTGTGTGTGTGTGTGTGTGTGGCAGGGGGAGGAAGGGAGGAAGAAACTGAAAAGGCTCAATAAATAGGATCTCTCCTCTCATTGGGTTCTAAACCAACTGAGGAATAAGACAAAGGTATAAGGCATATGGGAGCCAGAATGTCATTTCTCACTAATAAAGACTTGTAAAGAAAGAATGTGGCTTTATCTATGGGAAAATGGGCTGTCTAGAACTGAATTCCAGAACAAGACAGATTTGAGTGCCCTGTCACAGGAAAGACTGGACAAGGAAAGGCCTCCTCACAAAAAGTATCAGAAAAAAACAGTGAGGACAGGCTTATTCCCAAGAGTAGAAGGCATTGGGCTCTACTTGTTAAATTCTCCTTTTAATGTCACCAGCTTAGAGAAAGAAGTGACTGAGGGAGTGAGAAACTCAGAATGTCAGAGCTAGTGGGATGATCTCCACATGAGAAGAAAAATTAGAAGAAAAAATTTATCACCACTTACTCAGTCAAACCTAAATTACATCCTGATGTAATTAATTCAATGGCCATTGAAAAATACACATTAATTTTGACAAGAATTACAATATTTCTGAGAGTTGCTTCCAGAGGATAAAAACATAGCCTTTGAAGCCAAAAATTTTTTTACAATAGTGGCAATGTTTTTACTTGGAAAAATAATAGACATGTAATAAAATGGATCAAAATTTTAAAACATATATTATTTAAAAAGCAAAAATGTTAGTGTTAATACCGTATGTCCTTGAAGTGTATATATGAGCCTTCCTTCTAGGAGATCCAGAATCTTAAGTGTACCATCTGAAGAAGCAGTGATGAGGTAGTTACCCGAAGGATGGAATGACACACAATTAACTCCACAGTTATGAACTGATGATTTGTAGAAAACAAAGCAAAAGTTTCAGAGAACAAATCTTAATTCTAAAGATGCCCTTTTGCCCTATTAGCAATATTAGGTTGAAAACAAGAATCAGAGGCAATGTTTTCACAACACCAAAATTCCACAGATCTCACTAAAATAAATAAGTAGTTTGACATCATACAGCTTAAGTTTCCAGCTAATGAGACAGAATGGCTTTAAAAATGAGAGCATGTCATGGAAAGATAATTTTGTTAACCATATAACTATAAAGTCTTCAGCTATATTACTAATATAGACAACAGTTGATTACTACTGGCTCCCGTAAGGTATGTAACCTAGCTTTCAACTAAATTAACCAATTAATGGCTTGGTACTAAGATGGTGAGGAGTGTGGAGATATATTTGGAGAAGGGCAGTCTTGCCAGCTTGAGCATTCATTTCTGGATACCATCCTTCCAATAGGAGGCAGTATAACACAGTGATTGAAATGTTCTTAGATGTACTTTGTAAACATAAAGACCCAAGTCAGTTCTACCAATTCTTTTAGCAAGTCACTTACCCTCTTTAAGCCTCAATTTCCTTATCTTTAAAACAGGGGTAAAAAAATAATAATAATAAAATCAAATAAAACAGGGGTAATAATAATACATCTTAGAGCTGTTGTGAGGATTTAACAGTGTCGGTCGGCTACCTGGTAAATATTATACTTATTAAGAAAGAGAAATGTGGATTTAATAGAAATCTAATATAAACCAAGAAATTGATTCTTTTTCAACTTCAATACTTAGGCACAGTAGGATGTTGCTTTCTACCAGTTATAACAAGTATTTGTGCCCGCATAACTTACTCTGAGTCAATTTCTACTCCTAACTTCTCACATAATGCAGACAAGCAGAGTCTGAAAATCTCACAATAACTTCTTTTTTTTACAGTCTTGGAATCATTTTAAAGGTGCGTCCACCTCCCTCTCCACTCTGGCATCTACCCCAGCTTCTCAGAGCATGTTGTTGATGGGGGCTAACTGTTCTCTAATCAGCTCAAAAGCAGCCCATGACACTCATTAAGAGAGTCAGACCACACTGAGAATAGTCTGTCACTTTAAGGCTTTCCCAACTGAATTCTCTTGATATGGAAATTGTTACCTTGATAATGCTGAAGTAATTTGTTCACTCTTATATCCCAGATTTTCACAGTATGATCAGAACCTGCTGAAGCTATGCATGTACCATTAGGATTAAAATCCACAAAATTCGCAAACCTAGGAGGAAAAATATGATCTAATATTTTGATCTCTTTACTCTCATTTCTTTATTCAAATGGTAACAATTAAGCATCTCCTAAGAAAACTCCTCTATATAAATGCACAAATAGCATAGACTTACCCTATAGAATCTGAGAAGTTATTGACACACTGCTTGCTTGTGGTATCCCAAATTTTAATAGTTTTATCCTCACTACATGATACAATTAGTCTTCCATCAGGTGAAAATCTGGAAAGCACAAGAAAGAAGGTTATTTTGTGAAAGGCTCCTGATAATCACAATCACTCCCACCCCAACAAAAGACCCAACTCTCCAAGCCTGTAACTTCTTGGACATGGGGAGACCAGAGAGCTCCAATGGACTGAAAATAAGTTAACTCACATATAAAGTACTGAAATTCCCTCATCGACACACCTATCATCCACATGACCCCATTAAAAAGTAAATGAGAAAATTCTCAGACACCTTGTCTACTGTTTTTATGCTATCTTTTCATTTAAGAGTCTTTCCAAGGTTCTATTTTTTCTATCTAAGTGCCTTTTTAGGACAATTGGAAGAGCAGAGGGCCAAGAGAAAAAGAAAAGAAAACAGAAAAGAAAAGAAAAAGAAAAAAAAGCTATGAATAGCATTTCTATTATTAATGTTTCAGAAATAACAAAAACCTAATTATGTTACAATTTTATTTGTATTTCCCTCTATGCCCAGATAACTATAAAAGTCATCAATTACAGGTGTGGATTATAATTAAAGGATTTTTAAAAAAATTTTCTCCTCTCTTCTCTTCTCCTTCTCAGTTCTTAAGGCTGACCTAATTCTTCTAAACAGAAATTTGTGATCTAGCATTTATGGATTCACCATATATTAAAAAGGAACATAGGAGCATAATTAAGTTCTATGTAAAATAATCTTTAAGATTTCAAGAAAATAACATTGCAAGAAAATATCTTCCATGCTGGTAGCTCAGCTTAATTGTATAATAACATAATATTTTATTAATCTTATCTACCAGAAAATAGGTGTTGAAGATTCAAATACGAAGGGGATTATTATAGAAACACTTCAAAGATTAACTTTATTTTACATAGACCCTGGGGAAGAAAAACCTACTCAGTATTCCCATGAAAATAAACTTTACATAATAATATTAACAACTAATGCAAGGAATCAAATTATGTCTCTTAATAAGTTATCTTTTAAAAAAATTACTTAATATGAGTATTTCAAATGGTAAGAATATTACTAAGAGATGACTTGATTCTTACATTTCAACAAAGCAATGATGAAAAAAATTAATAAAATGGAACTCTCAGATTAAAAACAAAGTACAAAAATATTTATCCTATGAGATTATTGGCCAAATCCAGCCACTACCATCATCATCACTATCCTTGCCAACATTTGTTGAGTGCCTGTAGTTCTAGAATTGTTCTTAATACATTATCTACAGCAACTCATTTAATCCTTAATTAACCCTACAAAACAGGTGGTACAACTAGCCACAATTTACTCATGAATAAACTGTCAGAGTCACACAATCAAGAAGGTATGAACCAGACAAATCTCTTAGTCACTCTGCTTAAGTCTTTGACAGAAAGGAAAGTTTCTTCTACTGGCCAAAGTATTTAGAGCACAGGAAGTTCTAAAGTAGAGAATCATGAGCCAGATGCTATGTGATTGAGCTCTGACTGACAGGCTAACCACTAGACTACACTTTAATAAAAATCTGTGTGTGCTACCAAATGCTGTCAGAGTTCCTGAGGAGTTTATGGAGGAGGATATTCATTCACTGATTCATTTGAATGTTACTGAGCACCTGCCAGAAGCAGGCACTGGGCATTGTCCTGGTTCATGGAAATATGGTGGCAAACGAGAGTAAAATCCTTGTCCTCATGAGGCTTTTAATCTAGGGAGGAAAAAGGTGGGAGGGCACACAAATAATATAATTTTAGGTAATAATAAAAAGAGTTTGTGCCCTCCTGCTCCTTCCTCCTCCCTAATTTAAAAGCCTCATGAAGACAGAGATCTTAGTCTCATTCACCACCATATTCCATGTCAACTAAAGAGACAAATCATTTATTAGTAAGAGGTACTCTGAAGCCAGCAGCTATTTAATAGGAGGGGAGAGCAGTAAAAATGACTAGAAATAAGACCACCCAGTCAATACAGAATCCTGAATTGCAGGACCAATTTTGCAACTGCCCAGTTCTGTAACCTTGTGAAACTCACAACCACCCTGGCCACCATTTTCTATTGGGATAAGGAGAAAGTTTGGATTGCATTCAGTCCTAGAACTTTCATAGATTCATTAAAAAAAAAAAAAAAAGGCAGTCTCAGAAGGATTTGATGGGCATTTGTGTTTACATACTGGAAGAAGAAGTTCAAGGCAATAAGCAAAACATTTATATTTTTTAAGTGTTGGTCAGCATTAGAAGAGAAACCATCTGTTGTTGATTGCAGTAATAAGACTCATTCCTGCAATTGCTGAGACAAAAAGTAAATGAAAGAGACTAAAGAGATTTAAGCATGCCATAAAACATGCTAATCATTTGTTGGATCATTTACCAATTACATTGCCAGACTTCTCTTGGGATCTCCGCCCTTAAGTACAACTGCCTACTGGGTGTCTCCTCTTGCAATATCCTGCAGGCACTTACAACTCTGAACTTGTCCAAATCTGAATGCACAATCTTCCTTCTCAAACTGCTTTCTCCAGTTTTGCTTTTCTCTGTAAATAGTTGCTCAAGCCAGAAAACTAAGCATTATACTTGATTCCTCTTTCTCCTCTTTCACACCCCCGCATATCAATCCACTATTAGCTCCAATCTCCTCAAAGCGTAATAGGCCTTGTTCTCTTCCATTCTCCACATGCAACAAAAGTGATCTTTAAATCTTAAAATTTTCAGATTAAAACCCTTTGGTGCTTTCACATTTCTCTTGGGAAAATGTCTGACATCCTTACCACTAGTTACCAGATTCTCCAGGATCTGTTTTCCTGACTCTTCATCTTCAATGCCCGACTTTTTCTGACACCACACCTCTCTTTTTTCAGGTCCTCCTCCCTCTTGCCTCAGGCATTTCCTCACATGCTGTTTGTTTCCTGTGCCTCAAACACTGCTCCCTACTCTTTATCTAGTTTAAAATGCTCAAAAGAATCTTACTCATCCTTCAAATCTCTGCTCCCCTCACTTCCTCAAGAAAACCCTCCCCAAATCCCCCACCCCCACCCTGCAGTTAGGTCCCAGGAGGTATTCTTAGCATACTTCATACCCACACTTACATCAACCTTGCAACCACATGTTCTTTTGCTTCCCTAATGAATGTAAGCTCCAAGAAGAGAGAAATCACATCTGTCTTATTCACTGTCATATCCTAGACACAGTGCATGGCGCCGAGTACATCCTCAGTAAACATTTGGGCATTAAAAAAAAAATTTTTAAGGGCATTGGGACTAACTTAATATTATAAACAATGAGAGCTGACAATTAAAATCTTTACAATTTGTTGTGCAACATGAACATACTTATGCCACAGAACTGAAAATGGTTAAATGGTAATAAAAGAAAATCTTTGGAATTCAGAAAGTCGAAGATCACTTGTGACACTATCAACAACTGAAAGGCAGATTTCTCCCCTAAAAAATAAGGCCAGAAAAGCAATAATGTTGGAAAAGTTGTCTCATTAGCCTCGTTGTATTTTTGACTAAGGACACCATAAAGAAACATAAGTTATCTCACAGCATACATTATTTAAAAAAAAATAAGGGCTACAGTAATTTTAACTTTCAGAAGAATTCTTTTATCACTAAAAAGAGATATTTCTCACCTCCATATTATATATATAGATATATTGGTCTATCTATATATATATAATAATAAATGTTTTCTTCATTATTCATTAAAGAAAAAATTACTTGTTAAAAAAACTAGGAAATGTAGTAAGTAAAAAAAATCCATAGTCCCATCACATTTAATATTTTGTATGTGATAGTTACTTTATCTTTTGATCAAGAGTTCTGAATTTTACTCTCCCTCCCCCATGTTTTCATGTCATTATTTGCATATATTCTGCTTTTAATGAATACATAGTAATCTAAATTTATTTAACTAGTTTTCTTTACTTAAAAAAATTGGTTATTTCCAGTATTTCACCATTATAAATTATACTGAAAGTAATGTCTTTGAACATAAAGCTTTTTCCTTTGATACAAAAAATTTAGAATAAATTTCTTATGGAATCACTGTAACAAATTAGTATATAAAATATATACTAATATATATTAGAATATATATTCTGAAAAAAATATACTAATTTATATTTTAAAAGCATGAATATATTTCCCACTATATGACATAGCTTAAAAATATTTTTGTAAATTAAGATGCATGGTCATAAACAATAGTTAGTCCAGAGAACACTACTATTCATCTCTTTTTACACTGATAGACAGCATCTCTGTGCAACATGGAGTAAGTTTGGGCTCCAGAAAAAAGTTCATAATAAGTAGTGGGCACAGAGACACAGAATTTTAGTTATTTAAGTCTATGGTATACATTTAAAATTCAAGTACTAAAGGAAAAAACAATTGCTCTGCTGACCCTCTATATTCATTCAAATATATTATCCACGCAGTATCATTTGGATTATTTTTAATGTTTAGCTGTTTAATTCATCTGCAATTTTTATAAATGTATTATGTGCAATAAAGATCCAACTTTAAATTTTTAAAAATAGAAATTCCATTATCTTAACTACATATTAAATTGTCCATTCACCTTCCTACTGATTAGAAATGCCAACTCCATCATAACACATCTATGGGTCTGCTTCTGGGCTTTATATAACCTCTTTTCCTAATCTTGTGCCCTTATCACCATATTCTAATTTCTATAATTTTATACTGTGTTCTGAGAGCTGGTTGAATAAGTTTCTTCCAATTATTTTTCTTCTCATTTTTTTTTCTTGGCTTTTCTTGCACATTTAACTCATCTATACAAATTTTGAAATTAGCTTGTCAGGTTCTATTAAATTCCTTTCACAGAACTTCCAGGTCTGGACGGGGGAGTAATGGTTATCAGACTATACCCCTACCATAAACAATGATACAACAGGGCAAAATATATGGAGTAACTCTTTTTAGACACTGTGCAGAAACAACACAGGGATGTGAATCCTAAAAGATGGAAATAAATGAGATGAGCACTAAATCCAAACCAGATTTCAGACCATGGCACAAGGACATAAAGCCCAAAGAGACAGCAACAGTCTTGCTGGGCAAAGGAAACAGAAATTAAAATTCAGAACTGCTAAGGGGCTGAAATTTTGTGGGCAGGGTATAAGAGAGAAGCTATGAAGAGTAGAAACCCCCCTAAAAGTCTGCCTACAAGTCTCTTTGAGTCTTTGGTTACATATAAAGCTGCTTATGCACAGGGCAATGAGGCTTGACAGAGAATAATTACTGGGAGACTGTGAGATGAACAAAGATAACAGAGGTTATATTGTACTGAGAGATGTCCAAATTTTGAGAAGATTTTGCTAAATACTCCAGTCATTTAGCTGAGACTCTAGAAAGGCCACTAAGTACTACAGCCTAAGAGTAAAGGCCACTCTAGATCTACCCTATAAAGTCTAAATCCAAGCATCAACAGAATCTAGCTGGGCGAGCAGAAAGTTAATTGCTTACCAGAACAATATTCAGCTCTTTTTAGAAGATGATAAAATAATTCATAATCTCATTTAGCTATGAATGGACATACAATAAAAAAAAATCATGAGAAATACAAAAAAGAAAAAAAATTTGACCCAGATATAATAGAGATGTTGGAATTGGCAGACAATAACTTTAAAACAGTTATTATAAATATATTCAAAGATTTAAAAGACAAGATGGGTATAATAAAAAACAAATGGAGAATCTCATCAGAGAAATGGATAAGCTTATAGTAGACAGGATATGGTAAGGGAAAAAAACACTGATGAACTTGAAGACAGGCAACAGAAACTGAAGCACAAAGAGAAAAAAAATGTTTGAGAAAATGAACAAAGCCTTAATAAATTATGATACACTATCTAATGGTCAAACTTATGTGAATTTGGAATCTCGGAAAGGGATGAGAAAGAAATTAGGGCAGAAAAATAATAAAGACACAATTTTTCTAAATGTGAAAGAAGTATCAATCCATAGATTTATACTGTTCAGTGAAGCACAAGAAAAACATACAAAACCATATGTAGGCAGATCACTAAAAACAAAAAATCTTAAGAGCAGTGAGGAAAAAGGAACATTACATTTAGAGTAAAAATGACTACTGTTTTCAAATTAAAAATGCAAATGAGAAGACAATGGAATAACATCTTTAAAGTGCTAAGAGAAAAATTATCCACTGAACTAGAATTCTAACATCTTAGAAAAAAATATCATTTAAAAACAATAAACAAAAAGCTGAGAAGATTTATCACCAGGAGACCTATAAGAAATAGTTAATAAAGATTTTTGGGCTAAAGGGAAATGATACCAGATGGAAACTTAGATCTACACAAAGGAATAAAGAGTGCTAGAAAAAGTAAATATAGGGGTAAATAAAAAAGATTTTTTTTTTGTTTCTTATTTTCTTTAAAAGAAAATGGTTGCTTAATGTATTGTGGCCTTATTTCATATATACAAGTAAATGGAGATATAATTTTGTAAGTTCGAACATTAGAACTTTTAGTAGTTCTGATATGACATATAAAATGACATAAAATTAATTCGAGAGTAGATTGATATGTTAAGGATGCATACTGCAACCTTTAGAGGTTACCAATAAACAAACAAATGAACACGATAAAGAGTAAAGCTAAAAGGTCAACAAAGATGACATGGATACTAAGAAATACTCAATCCAAAAGAAAAAGAGGAAAAGAAATAAACAAATGGGACATGTAGAAAACAAATAGTATGATCGTAGACTAAACCTAACCATAGGACTATTTACATAAACTAAATAGACTATGCATTCCGATCAAAAGGCAGAGATTTTCAGACCCAAGTCCCTGGAAATAGAGTTACCCTCTAATATTTAAATACATAAAATGCATTCAGTGGAGGATAGTCATTACCTGTATGTAGTAGTAACCCCAAAACTATGCAAGTGTGTGAAATGACTTTTGGACACAGGCTAAAGGTGACTCTAGTATAATCCTTAGGAGAAAAAATTGGAATGTGAGCGTAGTTAATAGCTGACCTCGTTACTTACATTCATTAATTTGTTTAACTTGCATGACAACTCTATGAGGAAGTTATCCCCTTTGTACCGGCTTTACAGAGGAGCAGATGAAGGCCCAAAGAAGTTATGCTATTTCCCAGAATCACATGCTAGTGAGACCATGTTCTTAACTACCCTATACTGTCTTTCTGCTGAAACTTAATCAATAATACGGCAATACCTGAAAGATACTGTGTCAGCAGAGAGGAAGTGCCCAGCAATGGCAAGAGGCAAGAGTAAGAACAGTCAGTGCATCTCCTGCCTGGCCCAGGGTAGCAAGTACCTGGCCAACAGAACTGATCATGCAGTTTCCTTTTTAGGCATGTATATTTAGCAGAGATAGGCACATCTCACTATCCTTACTTAAGAAAATTATCCTTCAAGATTCTTGCTTTAGTTCCAGGGCCCATAGAGGTCTTATTGTGACTTTTTTGGCAAAGGACGAAGACTCTGACTGAGGCACACCAATCTTTTAGTCCCTTTGAAAGCTAGCATGTTCATTGTAAATAAGTAAATTGTTGTCAGGTTTATGTTTCAGACTCTCCTAAATTTATTATGTGTGACTCAGTTCCCTTTGAGCATTCCCACCTCTGGGTAAAGAGTGGGAATAGGACTTCTGATCCTTCAGACTTTGGGGAGAAAGTCTTGCACTAGGATAACCACATCAAGGTCAAGTTTTCATAGGAAGTCGCACAAACAATCTGAGAAGCTGGGCCTGAGAGATCAACTGGGCCCTCTCAACTCTCTTGATCTCTAATTGCAATAAGATGAGCCAAGAAAAAAAGACTGTAATAAATGAGAAAGTAGACTCTCTAAGCATGTTGTAGAGCACATATATGGAAAGTTGCCAAGAAGATGAAATCTTTATTCATTAAATTCAACCAAATTATTTATTTAAGAACATTCCTTTGGAAAGGCCTCTGCAGAATTTCATATGACTCATTCCCTCCAAACAGTAAGAAGATAAACAAAAAAACTGATTTAAAAAAACTGATTAAAAATCTCAAAAAACATAAAACTCAGAACCACAAGGTACCAGCAAGATAAAGGTATTCCATACAAGCAGGTATGCTGCGTATAAAAATTATCATTCTAAATAGAGGTAGACCAAAATGGAAAAAGAAAGTAGTAAAGCCACGTAAACATTCTCTATGCATAAGATGCATGTACAGTACTTGTAAATTTGATATGAAAAATCCACAAAAATGACTCTTGCTTGAAGAAGTCTATGAAAACTCCCACCAAAGCAACCTGCACATTAGTGGTCAACCTTTCATTGATTCATTCAACCCACATTTTTGTACAACTCTTCTGAGCCTTCCCCCTCTACAGCTAACATTCTACAGTGCTTCTCACCCTGTGTCTGACTCTCTTTCAAACAATCTTCCCGATACCATCTTTCTAGCTCACTCACTTTAGTAGAGATGCCTTCCCTGAGACCACCCCTAGCCCCATCACTCTCTATCTTATTACCTTATAGTATTTTTCTGCAGAGCACATATCACTGATATATTTTTTTTATTGTCTGTCTCCCTTTGGTAGAAGGAGCTCCATGAGAGAAG
Source organism: Macroglossus sobrinus (assembly GCA_004027375.1). Taxonomy (NCBI): domain Eukaryota; kingdom Metazoa; phylum Chordata; class Mammalia; order Chiroptera; family Pteropodidae; genus Macroglossus; species Macroglossus sobrinus. The sequence continues at coordinate 254,266 of PVKZ01000592.1, forward strand.
GAATTTTGTCTGTTTTTCTTTCTCTGGTATATATAGAATTTAGAACAGTGAAAGAGAATACAACATGAATAAAATATCTGTAATTTAAAGTCTGATAGGGAAGAGAGGCCTCAACTGACAGACCTCATAAACGGGGCAATGTGGTAGCATAAAGAAATTATACACAACATGGTCGGGGAGAGTCTCGAACATTTCTTGGAGGAAGAAATGCACAATAGGATCAGTGGAATTGGGTACATTCCAGACATGGCAGGCAGAATATAGAAAGGCACAGATCGTAATGGAGCCTCACACATTTGAGAATCTTGTTTAGCTGCAACAAAGTGAATGGTTGAAAGGACAAAAGTTGAGGCCATAACAGAAAGGCAGAGCAGACACGCCAGGGCAAGGAATCGCTGAGTGCTTTTAAGCTGAGGAAAAGCATGACCACATCTGCATTTCACAAAGGTCTCTTTGGAGGTGGTAGGGCAGTAGAGGGAAAGGTAGAACTTTTATATTATACTTTGATGAGTCAATACAAGGACAAGGAATAAAGTACCTCCTAAAATTTACTCCAGGAAAAGTTTTATCTTATCTGGACAGCTTGATAGGATTCCTTCTTTTTAGAAAATTAGAGTATTTCAGAAACCATCATTCCATTAACATCACTGCTTCAGGAAACAGGCTAAATAAACATTATGCCCAATTTGGGCATGGCTCTAGGCAGAATTGTCTTTGCATTCCCTCCAATGACTGATACACATACAGGTATGACCATTACTATAAACAACCTTAATTTCCTTTTGGAAGGGTATTGAGAATACATTTGAATCCAGCCTTTTGAGATAAATAACATTTATTTATTATTAGTCAGAATGCACATGAAACTTTCTATCCTAATTAATTAAATCAATATTCAGTGATTTTGCAGTGCTGAGCTCCCTGATGAAGATAATAAAAATCACTCTCTTTGCCAAACATATTCAGAATTAACACATAGTGGGAGCTAAATAACTCTTTCCAGTACCCAGCTGCCTGTTCTCTGGCCCTGATCTACTAGATAATAGATCTCTGCCTCCTCTTCTTATTTAGAGTATCACTGATAAATAAATAATGTATTCCTTATTATAAAACAAATAAATGATCTGAGCAGCTTCTTGGGACCATCACCTATGTCTCCTTCTTAGGTGGAAAAAATTATTAATTCAAGGTATGTAGTATCTTTAAAAATTAAATAAGAATCAGATGTCAATGATGGTGATAAAGATAAAGGCTAAAATTTATCTCGTGAGTACTATGTGTATGTTCTATAAGTATTTGCTCATCTAAATACCATGACAACCTATGTGGCGGGTAACTATTAGCATCATCACCCTAATTTCACAGGTAAGAAAACTGAGGCATTGGAAAGTTAGGTAACTTTCTCAAAAGTCACACAGCTGGTAAGTGGCAGGGCTGGAATTTTCACCTATATATTTAGGTCCCAGGTCCATGTTCTTATGTAGCATATATAGAAATAATGCTGAGATGGCCAGAGTCAAAAGTAGCTGAGATCTTTAGAATAAAAATACTATTAACTAAAGGTACAGCCTTCTGTTTGTCTCTTTTATTCTTCTTACACTCATTACCATAGGTTATAATCAACATCTCCTGAGTGATAAAGTCCCACTGAGAGCATAAGACTGTGGACTATAAGGCAAGACAAGTAGAGCTTATACTCCCATTCCACCACATCCCAGCGGGGGGCACCTAGCATGTTGTTTCATAGAGCCGGTACAAAGTCGAGTGGCTATAGGGTTCATTTTTTCCCCAGGGACCATGTCTGTACTAGCCTCCTTCTTGTGAGAACTGTCTTCTCTCTCCAGCACCAGAACCTGTGGTTGGTATGAACCCTCCTCCCTGGCCAGGGTAACTGGTCTCAGTCAGATGGCTGTGAAACTGAGAAGACCACAGCATTTCACTGCCTGGCAAAGTGATGAGCAAAGGGCCTGAGCTGAGAGTCAACCCTGGTACTTTTCTAACTGGAGCTACGAGCTTTTCCTGTCCAGTCACGAAGTTGTGAGGACTTCAGCCTAGGGCTGCAGTGACCTCAGTACCAGGGTGTTTGGGAGAATGGAGCCAGCATGTAGAGAAACCTAGAGAGAAGCCTTATGGCACTGGAGGCTTCTCATCTTCCCCCCCGTACTCCATGTTTATAAAACACATCAGCCAATAAACCACTTTGAGAGAAAAAAAGTATTTTCTTGAGTTTCTGTCACTTTTGACTAGATGAGTTTAACTTTAACTCTGAAACTCAGTCTCCTTATCTGCAAAGTGGGGAAAATAAAACAACAGCCCTTCCTTCATAGGGTGCTTCTGATGGGGAAACAATATATATACTGCAAGTACTTTAGTAGTGTGTCTTAGGAATACAAAAGTCTTCGTGGCTGTTGGCTGACAGTTAATGACACCAGCAACAGCACTTGTCCCAACAGAATGTTGCCAAGATTACGCAGTCATTCTTAGTTCCTCTCTTTCTCTGTCATGTGAAATGTGATAGCAAGAATTATTGGTTGTAACACTTCAAACTACAATATTTAGAATCCAGCCACTTCTCAGACTCTCTAGTACTACCACCTGAGATGGTCCAAGCCAGGATGTGAACCACTTCAACAGCCTCTAACACCTCCCTGCTTCAGCCCTGACTTTTGACAGTCTCTTCTTCACATAGCAGTCCAAGTAATCTCATTGAAGTGTAAGCCAGAGAGATGAATATGCACCAGTGGCATCTCATCTCACTCAGGGTCTACTGTCAGAGCTGCTCCTGACCTGCGCTCCCTCCCTCTAGGCCTCTCCTACTCCCTCCTTCTGCTCTGCTCCCCACCAGCATCCTCCCTTGTCCTCAATCAGTCACCGGGTTCCCATCGCAGGGCTTTCACACCCATTTCTCTTATTCAGGCCACTCTTTTTGCAAATATCTTCAAGCCTCATTCAATTCCCTGTTTTCCTTTAGTGTCTGCTCAAAGGCCACTCACTTTGTGAGGCAGTTGCTTAATGCCCTGTTTAAAATTGTAGGCCCCATTCTAATTCTTGCCACCATCTGACCTACCATATCCATTTTCCTATTTGTTTATTGTCTGTCTCCCCTCTCTAGAATGTAAGCTTCGTGAGAGGAGGGGTTTTTGACTGTTTATCATTGTTCCCATCACTGTTGTATTCCCAGAATAAATATTTACTGGAAGGAAAGAAGGAAGGAAGGAAGGAAGAAAGGAAGGAAAAAAAGAAGGAAGGAAGGAAGAAAGGAAGGAAAAAAGGAAGGAAGGAAGGAAGGAAGGAAGGAAGGAAGGAAGGAAGGAAGGAAGGGAGGGAAGAGATTTTTCCACAGTCCCTTTTTTGGGGAGTTGAGGTACAAACACAGACTATGGCAGGGAGAAAATGTAGAAATCTTGTTATGAAATTTTTTGCACTTACTTGGCACAGCGTACCCAATGTGTATGTCGGTACAAGGAATATAAGAAGCGCTGGCGATACATGTTCCATACTTTGATGGATTTGTCTTCGGAAGCTGTAGCCAGAAACTGTCCATCAGCTGAAAAGTCCACACTTCTAACTGGAGCTGTATGAGCTTTAAATTCAGAGGATTTCCCTCTCCTGGAAATAAATAGTTTAATATTTACAACATTTGACTTAATTACAATCAATAACTCATCAGTAAACAGACTTTGAAAAATATAAAATAGCTTAACTTTTGTAAAACTAAAAAAGCATGAAAGCTCATATTGTATTGTATTCTTCATCAATACTGTTTCAAGATGGCTTTGTTAACTGCATTTGTTTTTGTTTTAATTGAAAGCTAGGGAAATAATATTTTGAGCAAATCTCTACCATGCATTTTAAGTTCCTGTTTTTTCTCTAGAAATAGAAATACATAAAGAATCTGCAACCTAGAAAAGCTAAGACTGATTAAATGAGTAGCTTCAAAGCAATGTTTTCAAACTGGTGTCACTCTACAGAATCTCTCTTAGTGATTTGCCTTTTCAGTTTCCAGTTGCATTTCCACCTACCGGTAATGAGAACTGAGACTCCTGCATTGTACCTAAGGCCTTACTCATTCCTAGGCAAGAAAAACAAAGGATAATTGGCAATAACATAGCACTTCAGTTCTCAACACCTTGAAATTTCGGGTGCATTTTTTCCTTGACTAGAGTGGGGAAAGAGAATAGGAAGAACAGATAGAGAAAATAATATGTGGCACTGAAGGAGAAGCAGCAGGAAAAAAATGTTAAGAGTTAACGTGAGGCTAATGCATAATGCTGGAGTTAAAGGTGACATTTGGGAAATGCCACTTTGGGTCAGAGTTCCCCAGTGCCCAAGGCACTCTTACTCTATACTACATCCAGACTTCACAATTTTTCCATTCAGAAAGTCCTATTTATACAGGTGATATCTTATGAGGAAAACTGCCATAAGTGTTTGAAAAAGATCAGGCAACAGAATCTGCAGAAGCCTGGGAAGTTACACTCAACTCCTTCTTCTGCCTCTCCTCGCACGTACTATAGGTCACGCAACTATTGAATGATGGTGATATCACTGCCTAAATCTCTTTTGAATCTCTCTTCTTTCTATCCCAGTTAATGTGTGCATTAAGGTAAGTAAATACATATACCCTCAATATCCTTCACCTTGATTATTGCAAAAGCCTCTTAGCTGGTCTTCCTGCTCTAATCCTTTACCTCCCTCCAGTCACCTACATACTGTGCTTAATACCTGGCTAAAAGTAACTCCGAGCATGTAGATCCCAGTGTAAACATGTCACTGGCTGCCCTCCAAAAAAATGGTACAATACTCAAGCCTTTTAGTGAAGCATCCTGCCACTACACTGAACTTTGTACTCTGAGAACAATCCCAATGCTTTAGACACACCTCTGGCTTTGCATTTTCTGCTTTCTCAGCCTAGACTACCTCCTCTAGCAGAAGACCTCCTTGACTAACCCAGACAGGCTTCATTGCTCTGTACCTGCTACATCTATTTTGCTTAGTATATAGTACTTCTTTAAAAAAATAGACGTTTCTCTCCTATTAAGTAGTAAGTTTTTTGAGGACAGGAATGGTGATTAATTCATCTCTTAAGACTAGCATCTAGCACAATGTCAGGCATATAAAAAGAGCTCAATACACTTTGTTGAATTCCACTAGGAAGAGTGGAAGAGTCAACACATAAAAGTTCTTAGATCCCTCCTTACTTATCCTTCCAGTGGCTTACAGAAGGCAAAGGTGACCATGACCATCATCAATTTCCATCACCTGATACATTGATATTACACCAGGAATAACTAAAAACCAATATTTGAAAAATATAGGAGGGAGCATTCAGGAACTAGTTCAGTATGGTTTCAAGGAAAAGGTCTATGAGTAGAAGTCAGTGCAGTTTGGCCTGAATTCAATATAAGGCTTACAGAAAACAAAGAAGGCCTTGGTGTCTGCTCTGATCAGGAAGCCAGGAGACAGTCTCATCAAAATCTGCCCTGACCTTTAGTTCTACACTACACGCTCCAGTGGGCTATCCTGCTTCCCTTCTAAAAGTGTCTCTGCTCAGCTGTAGGCTAGTCTAACCACTGAATCCGGTCTCAACAGGAAGCATATAAGAAACCAAAACAGCAGTGCTTTGTGTTTGATGTGCTGGAGCTTAACTGGTTTCTAGTTCCTCACCTTGCCATAATATAGGTGCTCTACCTCCCACATACCTGTCCTTTCTGCCCAAATTCTCTTGATTGTCTACCATGACAGGCTTCCACACTTGCTCCTACTATTATTTCTTAGCTTTCCAGTCACCAGCTGGGGTGTTTGTCTGCACATACGGCTGCCCAATACTCCTTTCATCCCTGTATACACTTGCCATACTCCCCACAGGAGGTGGAATCTGCTGATTTCTCCTCCCTTTGAATCTGGGTTGGTGTTGTGAATTACTTTGAGTAACAGAATGTGGCAGAAGTGACTGTGTAAGTTTCTGGCCTAGCCCCTAAAAAGTCTAGCAACTTCTGCTTTTACTACCTTAGAACCCAACTGCCAAGCTGTAAGGAAGTTCCTATCCTGCTAGAGAGAGGGCAGATGGAGGACCAAGGAGCCCTAGCCAAGAGACAGCACCAAAGCAAGGTATTGGACCCACCAGCCCTTTTGCCAGCTTAATGAAGCTGCATAAGTAGTAGCAAGACCAAATGAGGCAAAAGAATTATATAGACTACCCACAAAATTGTGAGAAATGATAGTTATTATATTAAGCTATTATGATTTGAAGATTATTTTTAAGCAGAAATAGATAGCTGATACATCAGTTTCCTTCCTGTTGCCATGATCCACTATTGCCCTGGTCCCACTATGATAGACTTAGAAAGAGGAACTAGAGCTAGCTATACAAGCTTAATTATTAGATTAGCCAGCACAGATTAATGATTCATTGTGCTTTTTAGCTCATGTACCCTTGTATAGTTTGTTCGCTGAGATTTCTTTGAATTAGTAATGGATGACTGAGGCTGTGTTGTGTTAGTCCTAAATTTCCAAAATTAAGGATTTTAGAAAATGCTTTCCCTTTTGGACCCCAAACCAGTCTCTCACCCTTACAATAACCCTTTATGTTGCCAGCCACAGTGTCATTATGTCACTTCTCTTCAATAGTTTTTGCTACCATCAGGATAAAATTCAGATTTCTTAGCATGGCATTTCCCTTGGGCAGTGGCAGGAAAAAAAAGTGTCCACTGACGGGGAAATGTTTTACGAATTTTCATTTAGGAGTGCCTGAGCCTGTTCAGTTACATACCACAAATCAAATCCCACCACAATTGAGTCATGGAAAATGCTCAAATTTTTATTCTCCAAAGTATTTACTGGGGGGAAATGATATGATGTATGAGATTTGATCTAAAAATATTTCAGCAAAAGTGGTGGGGGGGCAGGTAGTGGGGAACAGATATAACAAGATTGACAAAATACAGGTAACTGTTGAATCTGGACAATGAGTATAGGGTGATGGAGTCTTTGTGTTTGTTATTCATTCTCTTTTCAAGTGTATTTGAAATTTTATGTAATTAAGAGTTTAAAAACTTTTTTAAAAAATTGCTTAAAATTAATGGGTTATCAGCTAGGGTTTGAAAAGCTTCTTACAGAGAGATTTGTAATAACAGGATAGGACATTACAACAAATGCAATGATTTATAGTTTTCTCAGAAATTTTCTTTGACAAGAAAATTCTGGAGCCCAATTATGAATAATATGCATCAAAAATTAGTTCTGGTACAGGAGTTTTTAACAGGGACCCAAAAGGCCCTAAAGATCCTTGAATGAGCTTTAAGAGGTTAAAAAATTGTAAAATTTTTGGTTATATATGCTGATGTCCATCTTTCTGGGGAGACAAAATAAGCACATCAGATTTACAAAGGGGTTGATAACTATCATCCGCCCATAAAAACACTTAATACATATTAAGCATATTTCCATGGTTAGAAATAATTTTCAAATAGAAGACATAATTATGAGTTAAAGATGAGGAAAAGTGCTTTGAAATAGTTTGACTCTATACCTCATGTGTGACTAAGACTAAATGTAGTGCAGGTAACTGTGGAGTTTAGGCCTTCCCAAGAAATGCATCCAGAGCAGCCAGGCTCTAGTTTCGTTTCACATTTCTAAATCCAGAACATATTAGGGGTTTCTTTGTTTCTCTTACTTATCGGGAATCCAGAGTCTAACGGTTCTGTCTCGTGAAGCAGAAGCCAATAGGTTTCCAAGTGGAGAAAACTGCACGCTGGTGATAACATCCTTGTGACCCACGTATCTGAAAGCTCTAGCTTGTGGCTTGAAATTCCATAGCATGAGAAACGTATCCCAAGAAGCAGTAGCTATCAAGAAGAAGAAGAAAACCACAGTTTATTAAAACTTAACATGTAGGCATGTCTCGTTACAATGTGTAGCATATCTAATAACAAGATGTCAGGATAACAAAGGGGCTAGAGTTTGAAAGGCTGACCAGGTAATAATAGCAAAAATATTTTAAAAGAAATCCAAAGCTACATCATGAATATGCAAGCTCGGCTGTAACCACACACAGCAAGATTCCTGGCCACTACATCTTAGAGCTCAGTGACTATTTACTAGAAGGCAGCACAGTATAACAGAGTACACAGGACTAGGACTCAGTTCTGTCTCTAACTCTCAGGGTGGCTTGGGAAAGTTACTTAACCTCCATATCATGAGGACTGAATAGATTTCCTGAAAGAATGGATGAGATAATTTTTTAAAAATTGTTTTTGTGGAAATAATTTTACTTTTATAAAAAAAGTTACATGACTAGTATAAAAATATTAACATACCCATTACCAGATCTACCTGTTTTTAATATTTTGCTCCATTTGGTTTATAATTCACTTTTGTACTCACTTGCTCGCTCTCTCTCTCTCTCTCTCTCTCTCTCTCTCTCTCCATAAGCTTATACACATACACAATTTTTTTCCTGAACCATTTTGGAGTAAGTAAATACATCATCATGGCACCTTGATTCCTAACACTTAAAAGTGAATAAAGATATTTTCTTAAGTACCCATAGCACAGTTATCAACTTTGAGAAACTTATTATTGATAATGCTTTAATCTAACAACTGTATTCCAATTTTGTCAAGTGACCTAGTACTCTTTTATAGCTAGACAAGATAATACTAAAAGTCTCTTCCTGCTGTTAATTCACAACATTCTATGATTAATAAAAGAATTATGTGTGTCAGATATTAACTTAAGGCTTTAAGAAAACAATGCAATCAAGAGTGGAAATAAATGCCTTGGACAAGGAATGAACAAGTAAACAAATGCAAAGTATGTCTAACTCTTGCTCCCGGACTGAATTGTGTATATGCATATAGCCCCTAAAATACATAAAACAGTTAAAGTGAGTTTAATACTATATGCTACATCCTTTTTTAAAAAAGTATAAAAAGTTTATATTCCATCACAGCTCATTAAATTATTAAATATTTATGTCAGGGTCTAAATTATATGGGGCTAATGTAGATAAAATATTGAAAACAATGAATTATATGCATTATACTTAGGGCTTATTTGAGTTCTAATGTATTATGTTGCAAATAAGATCTAAAAAAGAAAATAGTACATAATCCCTTACCTCAAGAAATCACAATATTGTAGGGGAAAAAGTTCATTAAATAACATCATACATGTTCAGGAAGTACTAGCTACAACAATCAGACAAGAAAAAAAGGCATTCAAATTAGAAAAGAAGAAGTAAAACTGTCATTACTTGCAGATGACATGAAGAACCCTAAGGAGTCCACCAAAAAACTATTAGAAATGATAATGAATTCAGTAAAGTAGAATACAATATTAATATTCAGAAACTGATCACATTTTTATATACCAATAATAAACTATCAGAAAGAGAAACTAAGAAAACAATCCCATTTACAATTGCACCAAAAAAAAAAAAAACCCAAAACAAACAACAACAAAAAACCCTAGGAATAAAATTAACCAAGGTGGTAAAAGACCTGTACTAGGAAAATTATGAGACCAAAGAAAGAAATTAAAGAAGATTCAAATAAATGGAAGTGTATACTGTGCTCATGAATAGGGAGAATTAATATCATTAAAATGACCATACTACCCAAAGCAATCTATAGATTCAATAAAATTCCTATCAAAGTACAAGTGGCATTTTTCATAATACTAGAACAAATAATCCTAAAATTTATATGGAACCACAAAAGACTTTGGACAGCTACAGTAATCTTTAGAAAGAAAAACAAAGTTGGAGGTATCACGCTTTATTATATCCAACTTTAGTATAGTATATCAAACTATACTAAAAAGCTATACCAATCAAATAGCATAATACTGGCATAAAAACACACATAGATCAATGGAACAGAACAGAAAGCCCAGAAATAAATCCATGCTTGCACGATCAATTAATCTTTGACAAAAGAAGCAAGAATACACAATGTGGCAAAGATAGACTATTCAAGAAATGGTTCTGGGAAAACTTAACAGATACATAAAAAATAATGAAATTTGACCACCTTCTTATATCATATACAAGAATAAACTCAAAATGGATTAAAGACTTAAATGTAAGATCCAAAACTATAAATTTCCTAGAAGAAATTAGAGGCAGTAAATTCTCTGACACTGCTCTTAGTAATATTTTTTTTTTCTGATATATCTCCTAGGGCAGGGGAAACAAAAGAGAAATATAAATAGGACTACATCAAACTAAAAAGTTTTTACGAAGGAAATCACCAACAAAATGAAAAGACAACCTACTGAATGGGAGAAGATATTTGCCAATGACACATTTGATAATGAGTTAATATTCAAAATTTATAAAAACTCAAACACCACCAAAAAAATTATAATTAAAAAATGGGTAGAAGATCTGTATAGACATTTCTCTAAATATGGAGAAAAGATGGCCAATAGACATATGAAAAGATGTTCAACGTCACTAATCATCAGAGAAATACAAATTAAATCACAATGGGATATCACCTCACACCTGTCAGAATAGCTATCATCAATAAATCAACAAACAACAAGTGTTGGCAAGGATGTGGAGAAAAGAAAACCCTTGTACACTGTTGGTAAGATTGGAAATTGGTGCAGCCACTATGGAAAACAATATGGAGGTTCCTCAAAAAATTAAAAATAGAACTACCTTATGACCTAGCAATTCCACTTCTGGATATTTATCTGAATAAATCTAAAACACTAATTTGAAAGATATATGCACCCTTATGTTCACTGCAGCATTATTTACAATAGCCAAGATATGCAAACAACCTAAGTGTCTAGCACTAGATAACTGCATAAAGAAGATGTGGTATATATATACATGGAATATTACTTAGCCATAAAAAGAGTGAAATCTTACCATTTGCAACAATGTGGATGGGGCTAGAGAATATTATAGTAAATGAAATATGTTGGAAAAAAGCAAATACTATATATTTCACTTATTTGTGGAATCTAAAGAACAAAATAAATAAACAAACAAAACAGAAACCGACTCATAGATACAGAGAACAAACTGATGGTTGCCAAATAGGAGGAAGGTTGGGAACTGGGTGAAAAAGGTGAAAGGGATTAAGAAATACAAATTGGCAGTTATAAAATAGTCACAGGGATGTAAAATACAGCATAGGGAATATGGCCATTAATATTATAATAACTATGCATGGTGCCAGATAAGTAGTAGATTTATTAGGGGGATCACTTTGTAAATTATATAAATGTTTAACCACTATGGAGTACACCTGAAACTAAAATAAAATAATATTGAATGTCAATTATAATTTAAAAAATAACATTATACTTGTTCAGAGGACTTTTATATTATTCATTCTTAATGTTATATGGGGTGGTTATTGGTCCTTTCTGAGGAAAGGATATTTGAGCAGACTTTTATTTGAGTGAAATGGGAAATGATCCAGGCTAAGATATGAAGAAAGAGCACTCTGGGCAGAAAAACCCATGTGTAAGGGCCTAAGACAATAAAGCACTTGGAAGGCTGAGGAACAGTAAGGAGGCCACAGTGAATGGGAGAAACAGAGAATAGTGAGATGGAAGCCGAGAAGCAAGCAGGAAAGCAAGCAAACAAGCCGGAAAGCAAACAAGCAAGCAGGAAGCCGAGTACCAAGCAAATAGTGAGATGGAAGCCGAGATGCCAGGCAAGGAGCCATAGTGACAGGTGTATATTTATTCTAAGTGCAATGGGAAAACATTGAAAGATTTTGAGCAGGGGGTTCTCATGAACTGATTTAAGACAATTGCCTGACAATGAGAAAAAGACAATCTTTTCAAAACTGATGTTGGGTCAACTGGATATTCATAAAGAAAAAATGTATCTTGACTTCTACATTTTATATAAAAAAATAATTCCAAATGGATTGTAGGTCTAAATGTGATAGGAAAAACAATAAGCTTTTAGAAAAGAACATAGGATAATATTTTCATGGCTACTAGGGTAGGCAATAATTACTTAAAACAGGACATGAAAATTACTAAAATTACTAAAGGAAAATAATAATTTGTACTACACTAAATTAACAGATACCACTAAATAAGTGAAAAGGCAAGTCACAGAGCAGATGATATTTACAATCCAACATATAACAAAGAATATATAAAGAATCCTACAAATCAATTAGAAAAGGCAGGAAAATAGGCAAAGGGCTTAAACAGACACTTCAGTAAGGAAGATATCCAAATGGCCAATAAACATGAAAACTACAATGACACTCATCAGAATGGTTTTAATGAAAAAGATAATACCAAATCTTGGCGAGGATGTGAACAACCAGAAATCTCAAATAATGCTTGTTGTTATAATCATTTTGGAAAATTATTTTTGAAATATCTACTAAAGCTGAATATACACTTATATTTGATTCAGCAATTCCACTCCTAGGTGTATACCTAAAAGAAATTTGTATGTATATTTAGTAAAAGATGTACAATAATATTTGTGTTGATACTACTCAAAATAGACAAAAATTAGAAACCCAAATATCCATCAGAGCAAAATGGATACATAAACTGTGGTATATTCATACTGTGTAGCTATTGTGCAATTAAAGTTCATTATATGAAGTTCAAGAAATAGTTAAACTAATCAATGAAATAAGAAGTCTACATAGAGATAATCTGAGTGGCAACAGAGGGAGGATAGTAGCTAGAAGGGAGCACAAAGGGGGCTTCTGGGAGTACTGGTAATATTATGTTTCTTGCTCTGGCTTTTGGTTAAATAGGCATGTCATACTGTGAAGATTGATCAAGTTGTCCAATTTTGGTACATATCTTATACTTCAATAAAACATTTAGAAAAAATATCCCTCTGGTTGTTATGTACAGAATATATAGGGGGACAGAATTAAAGAAGGAAATCAATTAGGAGGCTATTGCAATAATCTAGTCAGGGGAAGATGGTGATCTGGACTAGCTGAACGCTGTGGAAGGAAGAAAAGTAGTCAAAAATCAAGATACTCGGTAAAGGCTTGCTAATGGGTTGGATGTGGGGGAAAGAAAAAGAGAAGAAGCAGATGTGCCAGGCTTTTGGCCTGGGCACCCAGGTGAATTTCAGTGTCACTTAAAGAGACTAGAAAGACTAGGAGAGGAGGTTGAGAGTGAGGCAGGATGGGGTGGGATTCAAGAGTTCCTTTTAGGATATAAAGTTTGAGGTACCCATTTGACATACAAGTTGAAATTCCAAGCAGGGAGATGGATATACTCATCTGGAGCTCAGGAAGTGATTTTGACTATACATTGTGGTGGTTAAAAAGGCAAAATAGACTTTCTGAACAAAATCCAGGCTTACCAGCTGTGTGTCCTTGGACAACTTATTCAACCTCTCTACGCCTGGGACATTTCATCTGCAAAATGAGGTATTTAAAGTATTAAGTGAATAATACTAGTAATCCATGCCTGGCAATCATGCCTGGCACATAGAAAACACTCAAATATAGCTATTATTACTAGAGTTTTTGTTTTTGTTACTGTTAGCAGCAACAGCCGTAGTCTAGATAATACACTAAAGGCTGGGAACTGGATGGGATCACTCAGGAAGTGAGTACAGATAAAGAAGAGGAAGAAAGTATTAACCCTTAAGAGAATGAGAAGCAAAGGGAGAAGCCATAAATAAGTAGGAGGGGGCGAGAAGATTGTAGTGTCCAGGAGTTAAGAAAGTATTCCAAGAGGGTAATAAGCTATGTCAAATGCTTTGAAGAGATTTAGTAAGATCAGGCCTGAACTGGACCAGCTACATAATTTGTGGGGTCCCATGTAAAATGTAAATGTGGGGCACTGGTAGAAAAATTAAGAATTTGAAGACAGAAATCGCAGGGCATTAAATTAAGTGTGGAGATCTGTGTGACTACATAGGTTATATGCCCATGAAGGCAGCCCTGGGCCCGAGGATCAAATGTTGGCTTGGCAGTAAGAATTGTTTCAGTGAAATGATAGAATCAAAGTTGCAATGGTATGAGTAGAAGAGAAAATGGGAGGGAAAGAGTAGAGAGTTAGTAAATACAACTGATTCATTAATTCACTGAAGGTTTACAGGGTCCCTAGTATTCAATAAGATAAGGAACAGAAAAAATGTTATTATGGTATCATGGTAAAGCAACAAATAATTAAGGGAGGGGGGTGGCGCTGGACAGAGAAGAATATGAAGCTTAACTGAGAAGGTGACTCAGGGCTTGGGCCTTCATATACTTTGTCAGAAGAGGAAAAGGGCACCCGGACAAGAGCAGATGCTCAAAACTTTAGAATTGATAGCTACATACCCACATTAAAGCAATATTTGCTATTATCGGTATGAAGCCTACAAAGAAGAGACTGAGAGAGCAAGATAAACAAAGGTTTAAAGGACTAGGACAGCCCAACCTTAGGGTAAAGTGGCATTTCAAAGGCCTACTAATATAAAACACCAGAAGCAGAGATGTGTGTGGCCCAGGGCACACTATATTTTCTTGCAAATTTCAGGAAAACAGAAAAAAATACAATCTAAAAAAAAACCCCATGAATGAATTCTTATTGAAAACTGTGAAAACCACTGAATTTTCCTTTTTACTCTCTTAACCTCATCCCACCAAACCTTAATACCATGATAATAAAAGGTATCTGATTATCAATGTCAGTGCCATACGGTGTCAACTTGGAATTTGCTTTCATCCATTTCCATTGAACCACACCCTGTATAAACATTAGCACATAGTTCAAAATGTCAAAGCTGTACCATTCATCATCTGGCTGGTCTATTTTGAAACAAAATGTCAAAAGGAGGAAGTGAGGAGTAAAGGTTAACTGGTAACTACCCATTAAAAAAAATTATATTCTACAACAATAATTCATTGTTTCAAGAAATCCTCCTTAGGATAAAAAAAAAAAAAAAGAAAAAGAAAGAAAGAACAAAGTCCATGCTCGCCAAGCCAGTGCTTTGTTTCTGGCAGCAACACAAAGAACACACTAATGGAGAACATGTTTGCTCTCCATAATGTCCAAAAGGCCAACAGTAATTTTGTCACCTTAAACAGCAATAACATTCTTTAGTCAACCCACGCTCTCTCACTTGTTACTTTAACCAAAATCAACTACCATTACTTAGAAGTCTGCTCTGTCAGGAATACAATTTTCTGGACAGGAATAGTATTGCCTCCAGTTTTTACATTTGTTGTTAAATTATCTTTACAACTGGTAATAGATGCACATATGATACAGAATTTAACATTATTAAAGAATATTTACCCAAAACTTCTTCTACTCATTGGCTACCCGATGCCTTTTCTAGAGGTAACCAGTGTTAACCATTTTTTTGAGTATCTTCCTATTTCCTTAAACAAATATATGCATCTATTAACATGTATTTTTTATAAAAATGGAAGCATGTTACTCCCACCATTCTGCATGTTGCCTCTCCATCCTCCTCTCACCCAGCCCACTTAGTATAATATATTGAAGATCATGCTTTATTAGTACATAGAGCTGCCCTTATTCTCCTCTGCCCCATTTTTGATAAATTTTTATTTTGACAATTTCAAACTTATTGTACAATTACAATGTAGTATAAGAAATTTATGTTATTACCCAATGTTACCCCAACAAATTTAATAATAAAAAAAGAAATGTCCTCATATTCTTTACTTTTGATTTTGCTCTTGTTGACATTTTGTCCATTTGTTTTATCATTCTCTCTGTACATATATACTTTTATATATGCATAAAACCTTAACCATTTGAAATGTTAGAATCATAACATCTCTACCATCAAATACTTCAATATGTATTTCCTAAGAACAAGGACATTCATTGACATAAACCATAGTACAATTAACAAAATCAGGAAATTAAATACTATTTAATTTATTCTTATCTTATCCACAGTCCATATATGGATTTTGCCAATTATAGCTATTTTTCCCAGTCCATGATGTAATCCAGGATATGCACTGAATTAATTGCCATGTATATTTAGTCTCCGGTGAGCTAGAAAGATTTCCTAGGTCATTCTTTGTCTTTATTGGCTTTAATATTCTTGAAGATTGCAAACCAGTTATTTTTGTGTTTGATTCAGGACATATCTTTTTTGATAACAAAAGTTATGTTGTGCTTTAATCAGAGCATCATTTTCAGATGCACGTGATGTCTGTTTATCCCAATATTAGTGAGATTCACTTTGATCACTTGGTTTGCCTTGTGAAGTTACTATCTTTTCTCTTTGTAATTAATAAGAAGTTTGTGGGGAGATACTTTAAGACTATATAAGTAACCTCTTCCTCAAAAAACTATCACTCACTAATTTTAGCACCCTTTAGTGATTTTCCAACCTATAATTAATTAATTAGCAATTATATTAATAAAATTATTTAATAAACTAACATTTAATTTGTTAATTTATAAGATAGAATTTTCCCTCTTCCTCCATTTACTTATTAATTTACTTATTTATCAGTGTGGACTCATAGATTATTTTACTCAATGGGTTATAATCCATAGTTATCATTATTTATTTAGACTCTTATTTTTTCCAGATTTGGCTCATCCGAACGCCTTAAAGCTGGCCTCTGGGACTTTCTGATGTGTGTCGATCATTCTTTGAGTATTTCCTTACTTCTAGAATTAGCAAATATTCCAAGATGTTCTTCCCCTGCTCCATATCTGGAATTGGCTTTTTTCCCTCAAGAAGCTCTGATTCCTCTGAGCTGAGAATGGCATTTAGAAACCAAGATCTGGGGACTATGTATGCTCATTGCTATCGGTATGTCTGTCAGCAAATAGAGCTAAGAAATAAGACATAATGAGAAATATCAGTGAGCAGAACTAAGAAATTAGATGCAGAAAGGCTATATCTATCTATATGTAAAGATATTAAAAATCATGAGTTCATAGTGATAACTCCAATTTCAGTCTAACAGAATATAGTGTCCCCCACCCTCATATTTATATCTTTCCCCACAGTACAAAACCTGGCTCCAATTATGTACAGTATGTTTTTGTTCAAGCCTAAAATACACAAATAATAGGTTGATAATCACTAACCCACATCTCTGCAAAAACAATCCTATTAACCAGAGTTTAGGTATCAGTTTCATCCTTTTTGGTCAAGTCAGAATTGGTTTTATTCTTTGTTAGAGTAAATCTATTTCAGTTTTGAACTTAAGCTTAGGGCCTACACTCTATTTCAGGTGTGGTCCTGATTCCTAAGACCTGTTCTCCCTGATGTCTCAACTACATGAATGAGGTATTCAGTGAGATTGCCCCACTTTGTCCAAGATAGAAATGTAGGGACATCCTGCATGGTCATTGGGATCACCATTCTGCTTCCAGTCCAGCAGTAAGCAGTCTCTGCTAGACCTCACAAATACTCAACTTGCACATGTGTTTCATGATCCTCAGCCAAAACTGTAATCACCCACCAAAGACTTATGTGGCTGTTTACCCTTAGTAACAACTTCTCAGGAATCCTGCCATGCAAATTTCAGACCCGGCATAGCCAGAACTATGACCTCCGCTGCCTGACTGTAGCCAGGCTGTCACTCTGCTTTGGCTCTGCCTCTCTGATATGCAGCAGGAGTGCCCCCAGCAAGACAGCTAAGGTGATGTGTTTCCCTTCTTGAAATAATAACAGTTTTGCACTTTCTGTTGCTGACTGCCTGAAATCAGTTGCCCAACATGTTTTGTCTCGGTTTACAGTTGTTTTTTGCTGAAAGGCAAGTTTAGTTATCAATTACTCTGTCATGACTGGAGGCAGTTCTGCCTTATTCTTTTTAATAGCTGCATGGTATGCTACAGTGTAGCTATACCTTAGTTTATTTAACCAGTCTCCTCTATTTAGGTTGTTTACAGTCTTGTACTTTTACAAATGATACTGTTAATATATATATATATATATATATATATATATATGTATATATATATACATATATATCTATATATCTATATCTATCTATCTATCTATATATATATATACACATATATATCTATATATCTATATCTATCTATCTATCTATCTATATATATATATATCTCATCTGACATGTGCAATATATATTGTGATTTATTGATGGGTCAAAGAGTATATATTTTAGAATTTACTAAAAATATCTGTGTTCACCATATTGTATCTTTCACAACTTTATAAATTTGGATTATATTCCTCTCAAGCTTTTTCATTCCACATTCAGGAGATTCCTAATAATTCAATCACTTTCCTATAGAAATTCTTGAATTTTTCAATTACTTCAGAAGACCCTCTCTATATTTTCTACTCTCATTATCCACCTATTAAATTAAATTCAGCTTTCTAGTTTGAGAGCACCATAATATTGTACTTTCTGTTGCATTTCCAAGTTTATGCTCGTCTTTGGGGCACAAAAGAAACACTGTACTGCCTTCTTCAGAAAAAAAAACAAACAATAAAATCTTCTAAGAAAATCTATTAGAAGGAGTCCTTTATAATTGTTTTTTTTTTTTTTAAGCCTACAGCACCTGGTCTTCCTAGGTGGTCTCCTATCCAAGTACTAACCAGGCTCGACCTTGCTTAACTTCTGAGATCAGATGAGATTGGGCACGTTGAGGGTGGCATGGCCATAGACTATCAATATTTTTAAGGAAAAAATAAAATAAAATGCAATCCTCAGGCATACACATCTATAAAACTAGACAGGAGAGGTTTGTACAACAAAAACAATATTCTGATCTTTAATATAACCTTTAATATCCAATCTCATACTTTCAGAATTAGTTTGTACAGCCCTAGCACTGTATAATAGTATAATTAAGTGATTGCACTAACTTCAATTTCTCTGCCCTGACTAAAGAAATAATTAAGCATGTTTTCCTACCACCTGACACTAAGTAATTATCTCGGTAGTGTAAGCATGGCCTAAAAAAAAGAAGTGTGAGTGCTTAAAAATAATCTTTAGTAATGACAATTTGGAGAAATTTAATTGAACTTATTCAAATTCCACATCTCTATGGGGAGTGTTAACAACAGACCTTTACTGTCATTATGGCCCAAGCACTTTTAAGAACTTCATAAACATTCTTTTATTTCATCCTCGAAACAGGTCAGGTAAATATCATTATCCCTCTTTTACGAATGAGGAAATGAGGCTTAGTGAAGTTATATAACTTGCCCAAGGTCACACAGAAGGAAAGTAGTAGAGCTCCATTTTTAACCCAGTTCCATCACACTCCAAAGCCTGGGCATTTAACCAATAACCTAGTGCCTATCAAAATGCTAGAGATTTATAAATTATCTCCACTATTAGAGACCTTAAAATGTATATTTTTAGTAAGTTACATTCTTTGGGGGTGAGACCCAGGAATCTGAATTTTCACCACTTTCTCACTTAATTCTGATATATATTGAAATTTGAGAAATACTGCACTCTACTACTCCCTCTTAGTGAGTACACAAGATTGTTTTAGCACTTGGAAGTAATTTTAAAAACTATAACAATAGGAGAAACTTCAAAAAAGCTACTACACAAGTTGCCATCAAGAACCATAATAGAAAAAAAAAAATTCTGGCAAACTTTTATTATGGTTTCATTGTGAGAAAAATAATTTAAAATTCCAAATGTAATTCTGAGACAGGACATCACTTATAAAATTCTTAATCTTTTAGCAGAAAATGAAATGGGACATCTCTGTCAGAGTTCTTAATCTTTTTACTAAACCTAGAAATTTTCTTCCCCCTTTTTTTTGGGAAAAAGGCCCTCTCCCTCAAGTTCTGATAATTGTCCCAAACTGATGACTCAGATCTTCTGGCTATAAATAAGGGTCATCAGCCCATTGTTAGCAGAAACTGAGGGGAGGGGCCTTTAGGCCAAAGGTCTTTTTTACTCTTTAAGAAATATATTAACCAAACCTGCTTTCCTTTACTCACTTAATAGGCAGATCAATGATAGTAACTAATAGATATATGATTTAAATAATAAGTTTTTATCTTCTTTTCCTTGTCTAGGGACTGAGGTGGCAGTTGAGCAGGAAACTGAAGATCCCACTCTAAGGCTGAAAGGGAAAGAGCTCCATGAAACTCCTGTAGGGTTTCCAATCCCTCAACATCTATACTAATAATAAGGGGGTTCATGACTCTTAGGAAAGAGTTAGGCAGGAAGTTAGGGGGTTTCTGGTCTGCCTGCAAATACACTGAGGTCATCCTGTCTTAGAAGGGGACCGTACTAATCCGCTCACAAATAAGCAAGTCAAAAAACATTTTTTAAACTCTTACAAAGAAACAAGTAGGCAGAGGATTAGGTACCAGTTTAAGCCCAGTCACTCCTACTTGCACAATGAAGACCCCAAAGAACTTCACCTCACGTGAGCCTCATTATACTATGATGCATATGCCTGGAAGTTCATTAATATCATTATAATAGACTGAATTCTGGGAACGAACATGCATAGACTGCAAAATGATGAATCACTGAGTCCTGTCAATCTTAGTTGTCAATCAAGGAAGGCCATTTCTCTAAGAAAAGTAACCACCCACAGCAAACAGGGATAAAAATGTCAAAGGCTTTGTTACAAGGCCTTTTGAGTCACGCTTCTCTTGTTCAGACCCACTTTCACTTCTGGAAGTGTACTTTCCCTTCCGATAAAATTTTTCTTTTCTACTGTATTTTGGTGTCTTGCTCAATTCTTTGTTCCAGACATAAAGAACCTGTACAACGCGCCGGGAGAGGATCCCCACTCTCCTGTAACAATTTTGCTTCTATTCGGTTAGAAAAAAAGGAGAAATAAACTTGTCCTTTGTAATCATTTATTATACAAACAACACACGCATATTAAAGAGATTGAGTCAATGACAGAGTAACCTTGCAGAAAAAAAAGGGGAAAATTGTCAACTTCAATATTAAAATTTAAAAATTTTAAATGGAAACTTCTAAATTGCAGCTCAGATTCTGCAAACTCTGTGAAAATATTTTTATACTCTCCTAATGTTTATATAAACTTGAGTGTGGCCCTTTGGGGAGAGAGACTGACTAGTCTAATGTGTAGCTCCGGAATCAGACCCCAAACCAGGCTCAACCAGGTTCTGCTGCTAACTAACTATATTAGCTTCAGAAACGTCACTGCACTTTAAGTTTCTGCATCCATAAAAAGGGATTACACCTCAGTGGTTATTGTTTTCTCCCATTCCCTCTCCTCTGATTAACTCTCAACCTATCCTGTAAAAGTCAAGAGCCCACCTTCCAAGAGGCTATCAAGAATAAATCCATCATGTAATGTACAGCATAGGGAATAGTCAATAGTATTGACTGTATTAGATTCACAAGAGTGATCACTTAATAAGTTATATTATGTGCCTAATATTATGTTGTACACCTGAAACTAATAATGTTGTATGTCAACTATAATTGGAAAAAAAAAGTTGAGAAAAGAATCCATGATGCTTCATGATCTGTTTTCTCCATAAGTTTAAGCCTTAAGCCCCTCTGACCATCAATCATTGTGCATTCTCACTTCCATCATGCTCTGGATATCCCCTTAGCTGAACCTGACACCCATGACTTCTCTCCTTCTCAAAAGGAGAAGTGCCCCTCTGAGCCAGAGGGGCACTCACTAGATAATTGCCCTTATATCCATATCTTCCTCTCTGAAAGTCCCTCCTTGTCCTTAACTACTTAAACTTTGACCCAAGTTTGGGGATACCAAGTTCGCTGAAACCTTTTCAAGTGATAATCATTTTCTCTTTCAGATTTCACTTACTTTAGGAGTCTTTCTCTGTATTTCAACTCCTAGTATTAGTTCATTCAACAAGTATGTCACTCCTGTGACATGTAAGGCATTGTGGGTAGGGCGGAGGACATCCTAAGTAACAAAATAAGCAAAATCTCTAAATGGGGAGCTTAAATTCAAGGGGAGAAGGAAAGAAGCAAGACATGAAAGATAAATCAGGAAGTCATAATGAGAATTTTGTTCGGGGGCAGAATACTTAATGCAAATAGAGTGATCAGTAGCATTTTAAGTGGAGGCATGAAGGACAAGAAAGAGCCAGCCAAGCAAAAAATGAGGTGGTAAAGAACATTTCAAACCAAGGTGACAACCAGGCCTCCCAAAAGACCTTCTCTTCCTCAGTAATCTATTCTGTGGTCACACAGCAAACCCTGAATACTAATTGAAACTGGCCATACTCTGACAACTTTCTTTTCTTACAGCTCACTTGTTCAGTAGCTTCCATGTCATCCAGAACTCTCATCTATTGACCATTGTTCTCCATTGAGGCTCTCTTTTCACCATCTTCACATAACTATCCAATTCATAATTACCCTCTTACATTTATTTTCAATCCCCTGACTCTCCCTCTTTCCTTCAAGTTAAGCAGACAAAATCTCAATCACTCTGCCTTCTCTGAGACTATCTCTGTGCCAGTGAGAACTGCAAGGTACGATGACCCCAGACAGACTGGATCACGATAAATTCTACACTGCCCAGCAGTGCTCAATTCTATAATAGTTCCCTCTCCCACTCTCTCTAGTGACTATTTAATATCTTCTCTGCTCTTGTCAACATTTCTACCCACTCTAGATTTGACTGTCATGATACTCTACTACAATAGCTTCCTCTATCTTTCTGATGATTTCTTCTTAGATTCTTTTGTAATTTCCTCTTCTCATCTAAAGGCTGGAGATCTTTAGGCCTCAGACATATGCAGGCCATTTGCCCTCATCGTTCTGTTCTTCCCAAGTGATCTTATCTATTTGCATGGCTTTAAATATCATCTGTATACTATTAACTCCCACATTTCTTTTTCCCAAACCACCTCCTTAGTTTAAAGATCACCATCCTACTTTGAAATACCATCATTTCCTGCAGATATTACTATAATAACTGTTAATAGGTTTCTCTAATAGTTCAGTGTCTCCACATAGAGTAACCTTTTGGGATATAAATCAGATCATGTCATTCTCTTACAACTTTTCACACTTCTCAGAACAAAAACCTAAAATATGGCCTCTGTTTTAGTTTCTCATGGCTGCCATAACAAATTAGCAAAACCTTGGGAGCTTCAAACAACAGAAATTTATTCTCTCACAGTTCTGGAGACTGAAAGTCCAAAATCAAAGTGTTAGCAGTACTACATTCCCTGCAAAGACTCTAGAGGAGATTTCATTCCTTGCCTCTTCCAGTTTCTGGTGCCTTCAGGAGCTCCTTGGCTTATAGATCAATCACTGCCGTCTCTACCTCTGGCTTCATATGGCTTTCTCATATCTCCTTGGTGTGTCTCTTATAAAAACACTTGTCATTGGATTTAGGGCTCGCCCAGATAATTCTAGATGATTTCTTCTCAAGATCTTGAAATTAATTACATTTACAAAAATCTTTATTTACAAATAATGTCACATTTACAGGTTCCAGGAATTAAGACATGGGCATATCTTTTGTAGGGCTACCATTTAATCTACTATAGCCTCCAAGGTCTTACCCAAGCTGCCTCTGCCTCCCCCTGCAACTTTATCTCCCAAAGTTCTCTCTTGTTTATAGGCTCTACCCATGTGGCTGCCTTTTATTTTCTTGATTGATGATAGACTCTTCCTCACCCTTTTTGTATATGATATTCTTTGCATATGCTATTCTCTCTCAATCTTTATCTAGCTAACTCCTCCTTCAGGTATTGAATTAAATCTAACTTCCACAGAGAGTTGTTCTATGACCCCATAAAATTAAAATTAAATTTTGACATGGTAATCCTTCCTTAGAGCACCGTTTTATTCACATCATTCAATAATTTTCCTGTTTCAAGTTGTACCTGCACATAATTTGTGTGTTTACCTGTTATTATTTGTGTCTATTGCTGGTCTATGAATTCATAACATCTCTGGCACACCTCTTTTGTTAACTTCTGTTTGTATACCCAAGCATAGGACAGCATCTGGCACACAGTAGCATTAACTAAATAAAGGAGTACTTAATAAAAAGGGTGCCTCCCATTTCCCTTTTGAACAGGATTAAGTAAGTGCAAATAAGTGGCTTAGAATGGAGGCCAGGCAGCTGAGGACACTGCTGGCCTGTAGTAGACATTTCTCCCAGGCCAGCCTGAGAAAATGATCTAGCTCTGCACAAAAGAAAAAATAGTACCAGATTATTAGCAAGTTCTAAGGATTTCATTGCTCTTCAGTTCTGCCATGAACAACTATACACCTCAGGAACTCATTCACCTTTTATAATAATCTCTACCTCCTGTTCAAAAAGAATGATTGAGGCATTTCTGAATTTTAGGAAAGACTCTAATACAAATTGATTTCTACCCACAGACTGGGAGACTCAAATAATATCTACCAAACTGGGAGACTCAAATAATATCTACCTTTCTTAATTCTACTAAATTACAAATGACTCAAATATTAATGATAAATACTGTTGGCTTGTTTTAAAGTCTAATATGCATAGAGGAACACAGA
This sequence comes from Macroglossus sobrinus, assembly GCA_004027375.1. Taxonomy (NCBI): domain Eukaryota; kingdom Metazoa; phylum Chordata; class Mammalia; order Chiroptera; family Pteropodidae; genus Macroglossus; species Macroglossus sobrinus. Next base: position 278,685 of record PVKZ01000592.1, read on the forward strand.
AAAGAGAAATCTTTTCTAGGACACATGAAATTCTCCCTCTTTTTTCCCCCCAATTTTTAAAAAATTGATATATAAATTCTCTTTTTAAAGTGTGCAAGTCAGTGTTTTTCCCAAAGTTGTACAATCATTGTCACTAATTCCAGAACATTCTTGCCACCACGAAAATACCCCTAAAACTCCATCCTCATTAGAAATCATTCTCTATTCCTCCTTCACCCAGCCTCCGGCAATCATTACCGTACTGTCTCTATGAATTTTGCAGTTTTTTTTTTTGCATTCATGAAACTGAAACACAAAGATGAAATGATTTGCATAGGGTTGCAGTCAGTAAGAGAGCAAGATTAAAACACATGTGTTATAGTAATTTTTAAACAGTATAAAAAAACAGAGATCAGTGAAAATATGTTTAGCTTAATTATACATATCTTAAACGTGGCTGTAAGACATCTGATGTATAAAGCTAAGTCCTTAGTTTAGTAATTACCAGGCATTGTGTCAGGTGGGAGTGTAGGATGTTAGGGAGGAATCACTGAAGAGAAAGAGAGATGCTACTGGTGGGATAGGAATTGCACTTAGAAACAGAGTGATGCAGAGAGAAGGTTGAAGGAAATGTGAGGCTCTGGTGTTTATAAGATACATTTCTTTTCAGCCCAGGGTTGTGAAATTGTACTAATGTGCTCAGGTACCCACTCGCTTCCTTTTATAGTGTCCCTAGTAGGTCCCAGAGATCCCTGATCATTCCAAGTTTATGAGTAGTAAGTGCATAAATAGTACTAACACCACTCCAGAATACATGCTGGTTAATGGCACCTTAAAGCTTAACTCTTTAATATTCTACTGTCTGCATTTTCAAATAAGTTAAGAATTACAAGCTAACTTCCATCTGTTCCCATCAATAAATGTGATCCCATAGACTAAAATAATCAGAATCCACTTGCAAAACTAATCAGGCACACATTTTATTTTATATATCTTAATCAGTATTGCAAATACGATTAACAAAAGGGAAAAAAAAAAGATGGAAACTGCTCACATACAGAAGAAAATTCATCATTTAAAAGACATTAATCTGAACCTTACCATTCTTTGTGCCCATTAAAAAATATTATTAAAACAGAAAATAAAAAAATGAGTCAATACTAAGTATTTTATTAATTAAAATTGAGAACCTAAACCTACTAGGACAACTTAAAAATAACCTTTTGTCTTTACCTAGCCTAAAATTTCTTCCAAAGAGATTAATGGGTCACACTACAATTTAGACAAAAGGTAAATAAAGAATTAAGTACTATTTTACTTTTCAATGCTCTTTTTCTCTTTTGACATGAGCAGCACAATACTAAAACAAAAATAATTCCAAAAAGTACTTCCAGAATATATCAATTTTAGTTCTCCCACAGGATAGGATGCTAAAAAAATACAACAAAGATACATTTTTTTAAAAAAAGGAAGGGTGATTTAATTTTTTAAAAAGGCAGATGGAGCAAAGGGAGAAGGTAGGTTTAGGAAAATATCTGTTGTCAATCAACCCTTTTGTAAAATTAGAAACATTATTATAAATCCTCTTTAAATTACACCCAGGGCCATATACATTGCACATGGAATCTGGGCAATTTTTAAATAAACTTTACAACTGGGAGATAATTTACAGAAAGTTATTAACACATTTTCATTTTAAGAAGTAAAAAAGAAACAACATATTCAAGATACACAGCAATTTTACTTTTTGAAATGGTTATCCTAAAAATTTTTCTTAAATTCAAATTTTGCAAAGTTCCTACTAAGTCAATAAGTAGACATTGAAAACTACTTATGAATACCATAAACTAATTCCTTATGAAGCATGCATTTTCATAAATCTAGACTAAAGTGAACTAATTGAGATTTAATTCTAAATTTAGCCTGTGCTTTCTGGATATAATATTGGAATAAAACCAGTTTACTTCTCAAGTAATTTAGTTTGGGAAATACTTATATTCTTAGCCCAAAAGATTATCTTTAGAGTTTGAAATCTTAAAGGTAAAAACAAAAATTGGTTCAACAGCTGTCAAAAGGAAATGAATACAAATACTGACCACAACTTTCCATTCAATTCAAAAGAAACTATTTCGCATGAGCTCAGCTCACTTAAAGTATTAAAACCAGTTCCCTATACCAGCTTTATAACTGGACCGAGCATTGCTCAACATTACCTGTGTTGAGAGTGAGGAGATAAGCGTTACAGAGATTGCACAATGACTGAATCTGAGAAGGGTATAATGTACAATCATAACATTTCAGAGCTGGAAGGGATCTTTAAGATCTAATCCAGCATCCATATTTTACAGATGAGGAAACGGAGGCCCAAACTGAGTCATTTGGTCAAATGATTTAACCAAAATCACATTCCTCGTCTGAGTCATTCATTCTCCCACTTAGTAAAAGCTGTCTAAGTTCCAGGCTCCTAACAGGTGCTGAAAACAAGCTGGAAGGCAGCATTCACCACTGTCAACATAGAGTTTCACAGCCTTTGTAAAATTCAGCCCACTTTCAGTTTCACACATTTCAGTAAACACAGTTGAGTTTAACTTCAAAGAGGCCTCAATTAAAATTAAGTGATTAAGCATTAATAAAAGGAAGTACAGTATTCTGAATGAGTCCCTCTCTAGTACATTCACAACTTAAGGAAGTGCAATCAAAAAATGCCCTAACACACAAACAAGTTCACAAATAGGACAGCTTACAAAATCAGAGCAACTTGAGGTATCGATATACTTAAGTCCAAGTTTACAAAGTGTGGAATGTAAAGATGTCTCCATTTCATTCAGATATTGGTATAGTTTTCTGAGATATCTAAGTGTTAAAAAGACCTTCAAACTCACATTTGAACTAACTCCCTCTTCTAACGAAACATACATCTAAACCACGTCTCTCTTTAAAATCTACTCTTTGATTTCCATTTGATTAAAGAAAAATTAGAATAAAAAATAAACAATCTAAAATTTAATGTGCTAGCTAAATTCCAATTTTATATACAATCAAAATAACAATAGCTCAAACTGCACATTTATGAGTTGGGTTAAAAAATGGGATGTGCTCACCCATCAACATAAATCATCTCTCATTTTTCTTGGACTTCTACATTCATTAATATCAAGTCTGGCACTTAAATGTTTTGTGTATCTCTATTCACAGTCAACTTCTTTATTGAGAAGCAAGAAACCAAAATGAGAGAGCTGTGAAATAAAACCACCTTTAAGGCACTTTGAAACATTAAACAGCAGCTCTCCATGCACCCAGTTTCAGTGTTCTAGACCAAAATGAACCACAGATTCTACAGTGCTCTCACAGATGACCACTGGGTGATCGCTGATGAAATATAATCTTCACTGAGGCTCTGACTTTCCTAAATATATCATCAGCTCAGGATGAAAGTGCTGTTATCCTCTTCTAGTTCTCAAACTTCCAGATTTGATTTTTATCTAGAGCATCACAAGTTCTCATCTGAACATTAGGTCGACCCTCTGGTGTCCGATAAGCACTAACACAAAGTCCTGAGTGTGGATGAAAAATGGTCCCATCTTCTTTAAAATGCCAAATAATGTTTGCTGGAACAGGGAACCCATCTTTTGGACAATTTTGCATTCCTACATGATTCTTTTGCTCAGGAACCTCCGCACATAACTCTGTCACAGAATTAAACCGTATTTCTTTGTTTGAAGTATATTCAAAGAACTGATTGCCTCCTTGACCATGGCATCCAAACAGTGAAAGGTTAGCACCTGTGGGGTTGTTGTCAGGAGAATTATAATCTAAACATTCAGAAGAGATCCCCATACTGCGAATAGCTCCGTGCCAGCCTGGCCTATCCTCTGGAACATGTAAATTCGAAAACACATTTTTCAAATACCAGTCAAAACTTTTGCAGTTCAGCCGTTCTCGTAGTAATTTTCTTTCAGAAATATCACCATAAGCTTCTTTCCTTGCTGGAGGGTTCCGATTGTAGAAATGCTCTTTGTACTCATCCATCCACACTTCCGCTGCCCGAGCAGTATTTTGTAGAAAATTGGGCCGAGCATATGGTGCCCGCTTGGGGAATACATGGCCCACATGGGAACATGGGTGGATCTCCAATTTACCTCCACACTGCCACACCCGAAAAGACAGCTCGAGATTTTCACCTCCCCACACTTCCATTCCAGTGTCATATGTTCCAAGGTACTCAAAATATTTCTTGCTTACAGCAAATAGTCCTCCAGCCATGGTGGGTGATCTGATAGGGTCAATTCTCGATTTCCACCTGTCCCTTTCATGTTTGGGAACAGAATGCCACTGGAATGTTAAACGCCAGTCGAACCCGCCAATCATGGGTTCTCCAGTCTGCATATAGAATTCAAAAGTATTCCAATCAATGGTGTCTATAACAGGACAAACAATTGCTGTTTCATCATCACCAATCCTTTCCAAAAGTGGTTCCAGCCAACCAGAATTACACTCACAGTGACAATCCAGGAAAGTGAGAACATCCCCAGTGGCAAAAGTGGCCCCAATCAGGCGGGCCCTAACCAGCCCCTCCCGCTTATTTGTTCTAATCAAGCGTACTCTTTGGAGATTGCTGATGTAGGTTTCAAGTTGTGTCTTCAAATAAACCCTGTCACTCAAGTCATCGACTAAGATGATCTCCTTCAAAAGGACTGCAGGAGAAGTTTCTAAAACACTGTGGATGGTGCGGAGCAAAGTCGACCAGGCTTCGTTATAGAAAGCAATGATAACAGAGGTGGTGGGAAGTCTCCTATAGTTAAACATCTTGGATTTACACTCGTACATTCTTTTATCCTCTATGTGGCGGTGCAGGGAAATCCTGTCACTGAGGTAAATATTGATGGCATATCTCTCAATGAGTTCTTCTTGCTGCTTCAGTTCAGCCTCGCTGAGCTGGAGTTTGCTGGCTTTCCCCCACTCCCCAAGTGCACTGTAATCTGCAGGGGGCTTCTCATAAAGCGGTCGAGACAAATCCTCTGTCTTCTTCTCAGGGTATGAGAGTTGCCTTGGACCCCGCTCCCAGGCGAAGCCAACTCCTGGGGAGGCATGGAAAGTGGAAACCGAAAGTTCCACCAGAATATAGGCCACAGTTAAAAGCGCCAGCAGCAGGCAGCTTTTGCCTGCCCAGGTCCACCTCACGGCCATCGGGATCCTCAGAGCTAGGGCGCAGACGCGGCCACCAGAGTCACCATGCAGGGGAAGGGCTGGCGGATCCGCAACTTCAGTTCCCGGCACAGGTAGGAGTGAACTTCCGAGCAGGTCCGTCCTTTCGTGCAGGCGCTCGTCTCCTTTCCAGCCACAGCGGCTTCCCAAGGGTCACCTGAGACCTCTCAGTCCTCCGCCTGCAGCACAGCCCCAACTCCTCTCTCCCCACTTCCTCCTGCACGTCTCACAACTTTTCACAAACTCTCTAGCCAACACCCCACCCTCCCAGGGCCGAGGACAAACCCCTCCCTTTTCCACTCACGCCTCCTAGTGGTTAGTTCGTGAAACTTGCCAGCCGGCCCAGGCCCACAAGAAGGCTGTGCGGGAAAGGATGGGGGCCTGGGACCGGTGTGACCAAGGTGGCCCTAGCTCGGGCCCACTTTGGCTCCCACTGCACTCGGCCGCGCCAGGTTCCCTGAGTCTCCAGCTGCCCTCAACCCCCACACAGGTCCTCGGTGATTCTCCCGGAGGCTTGACAAGAGGCAGTGTTCTAGACCAGTTGAGCGTTTGCCCGATCACCAAAAAAAAAAAGAAAGAAAGAAAGAAAGAAAGAAACTTACCAAGTTGTTTGCCATTGGGACTAAAGTCCACGGAAGTGATCGCCGCTTTATGGCCCTTAAAATAACGCTCCAGAACGGGGTCCTCCTGGGAAGGAAAGTTGTCAAGTTTTGAAAGCAGGTGCAGACCTCAAATTCGGGGGAACAGGGACGAACGCGGTCCCCTCCAGCGGGGTTCGGCCTGGGAACGGCCACATAGGCGGTGGGTCTGCGGAGCTGGATGCCCCGCACGAGCACACGCGGGGCGCCACCCCCGCAGAGCCTGCAAAACCCTCCGTTAGCATTTCCCAGGATCGAGCGCGCCTGAGAAACCACCCGAGCAGCTCGTGTGAAATGCAGGTTCGTAGGCCCCGCGGCTGGCACAGCAGTCACAGGTGCAAGGCGGGGCCCCGGCTTTGGTACTTTTTAAAAAACCTCCCAGGTGATTCTGACGCAGGCGCTCCAAGGAAACCCTCAGAGAATTCTAGGGGCCATGGGATTGCAGGGACTTAGTCCCAAGCTCCGAGACGCGGGGAGGAGCTCCGGGGAGCCGGGCCAAGGCTGGGCGCTCCCAACGCCCCAGTAGCAGTGGGTGAGACGCGGGCGCCCTGAGCGAGGAGCTGGAGGTTCTGGACTCGGCTGCGGACACCTGCCTCCACCTCCCGCCAGGTGCGGGAGCGGCCCCGACCTGGCTCCGCAGCCCGCGGTGCTGGCTGCCGGGAGGCGCCCCCCAGCATGTCCTTACCGGGGCGGAGGCCATGGGGGGAGCGGTGGGCTGCCGGCTACTGCCGGTGGGGGAAACAGGGAAGGGAGGGGACGGCGGGGAAGGGGGAACCGTGCGGCGCCCGGAACGGTCTGCCCAGAGCGGCGGCGCTTCCCGGTCTCTACAACAACGGCGGCCCAGTCAAACCCCGCGCTCCAGGCGTGGCCAGCCGAGCCCCGAGGCTCCTCGGGCGCCGGAGACGCGTCGGCCTCAGCCTGCTGGCGGGCGGGACGCCCCAGGGTCCTGTGCGACCACACACCAAAGCCAGTGTGTATTAACACTCGCACTCCCACAGCTTGACCCCAAGAAAGGGGGTAGTAAGTAGGATAGAAATGAGAGGATACTGAGGGAGAGGATGGTGAGTCTGTGATCGATGCAATCAGAGTTCTATTACACGTTAAAGAGACAGCGTCCGCGAATTTCAAGCAGGTCCGCGACAGCTTGTTAGGACGGGGAATGGAGCTTTGATGTGAATTAGGGCAGCTTGCTCGTTGCTAACATAAAAAGGAACTAAACGTCTAGAGAACAGATTTGAATTTATTTAACTACTATTTTTCACACAATGTCCTGTGTGATATAAACGTGACGAATAAATGGATGTTGTGCCTCCGTTAAAAGCTTTTCTCCTATGTGTTCCTATTCTAATCTGCTCATTTGTGTATGTTTTAGAGCAGCCAACTTATACAGCAGCATATTTATTTAGTCTTTAGGAAGACTTAAAAGTAAACTTTTTTTGTTGTGTTTAAATTATTAGGCCACATATTAACTATAGCAATTTTTGCAGCAGGCTTTGTTACACATAATATCATTTGTGCTTCTGCAGCACTATGAAACTGATAAAGTTACAAAGTGTTACCAACGATTACAGATTATAAACTTGATTCTTAGATATTTTACATATACTTGTCAAAGATCACACAGAAGCAGCTCTTCCATTTCCAAGTCCATATCCGTTTTTATCCTGCCTCAAAGCATGAAGGACTCAACTGAAAATTACATATAGAATAAGAATTCTTGGCAGCATAAAATGGCATAATAGATCACAGACGGTAAAATCTATGCAAATGAAAGGAAGGTATAATACACAACTTAATTACAGGTTCTCTAACTGTTGTCTAAGTGATACAATTTAGTTTTAATGAATACTGTACATAGCAATTAGGCAGATAGGAAATAGCTATAGATTGCAGTATGAGTTTAATTTGAATATATGTTTGTTAAATATCTGCTGTATGTTTGGCTCTGAGGGATGCAAAAGTGACTGAGATAAATTCCCTGCCCTCAAGAGCACAACAATCTACATTTCTGAGCCTCATATTTGAACATGCATAATGATAACTTAGGGGACCTCATTCCCAGAGATGCTAATTCAACATATATGATGTGGGATCCAGGGTCCTATCTGATGTAATAAGATGTAATAAGCCTCTTAAGGGATTGCTATGGGAGTCTCAACTGTGTACATTCTAGTCTAGGAAGTGATGTAGCAATTTGTGAGCAAACTGTGTCAGGACCCTAAGCTTTGCTTATTACCCAGTGTAGGTATGGCATTTTTGTTTTCATTGTTTGTTTAGTTTTGTTTTTAAGGTTGAAATATTTAAAAATAATGCTGGATTCTGGTGGGAATGTAAAATGGTATAGCACAATGGAAAACAGTTCAGCTGTTCCTAAAAAGTTAGCTCCTAGGTATATACCCAAAAGTATTGAAAACAGGGACTGGAGCAGATACTTGTGCACAAGTGCTCGTAGCAGCATTATTCACAATAGCCAAAAATTGGTCAATTTTATATGTATATTTGTTTACAATAAAAAATAATAATTCTAGAAACTCTGAGAATAACCAAGACTTCAGGCTTTCTCACAGCCAAGATATGTCTAATAATAGGGTACAGTAGATTACAGAAAAAGCAAAAGTTGCAGATGTAGAAACTAGCTAATAAGAACACAGAGATTTTTAAATACAGCTTTTCCTCTAGTCTTTTAGTAAAAAAATAACTTTTTAAAAATTTTTATCAAAATTACATGTTCTTAATTGATCAGAAGAAAAACAAATTACTTATTGTTCTACCACCTAAAAGTTGAGTTTAAATTTTTTATCATCTACCTATAGTATGCTCACCACATGCCAGGTACTCTTCTAAGTACCTTACAAATTCTGACATTTAATCCTCATAAGAATCTCATTAGAGAGATGCTATTATTGCCATTTCCATTTTACAGATGAGGAAATTGACATGCAGAGCCATTAAGTTACTTGCCCGGTACACAGCTAGGAAGTAGCTAAGCTTTAAATTTTGGTGGGTGCTTCCAGACTCCTCTCTCTCTCTCTCTCTCTCTCTTTAAAGTAATTTCAAGTATACATTACATTGGTTAGACATTTATATAGTTAATAAAATGATCCCCTTAATTGCTATGTCTCTCCTCTGGCTCTCCACCTAGCCATTACATTAATGCTAACTACATTCCCTATGCCATGGTCCCCAACCCTGTGACCATCTATCAAGTACGAATTTGTACTTCTTTAACCATTTATTGCATTCTCCCAGCCCCTCAACCTCTTTCCCCTCTGGCCTCTACATTTGTGCAGACTTCTCTCTCTTAATCACTGAGTCATGATGCCTTTTGCATTGATTTCAAGTATATTGTAAATGTGTAAAATTCAGTATCTTAGCCTAAGAGTGTTTCCCAAAAAGAAAAAAAAGTAACATCTTTTTTCCATTTCACTGTTCTCATCTAATACTCCAAACTGTACCTCAAGTAGATAGTTCTTTTTAATATTTGATTTTATTTCTTTTTGCTGTTCCTCACCTTTGCAAACATCAAAATCTCAGATGGACATTAGCAAAGTAGCCAAGGCTGGAGATATTTTTTCCTAACTTCAAGTCCGCTGAGTTCATGTAATTGCTACAAAAATTATTCATGACCTCCCTAAATTGCAAACTTGTTAATCTGAATGGAAGTCGCAATATTTCACAATATTTGAAAATCTACAAGGTATTATTGAAGGCCAAGTACTAGGTAAGGCAAAAATGATCCTTTAATTAGCCTTCCTTTTTCAGGCCCCCCTCAACTCAGAAACTAAATTTATCCATTCGAACACTGAAAAGGGTTGTTTTTATTTTAGCTCCAGTCATTCTTCAGTTAATTCATTTCAAAAGTTGAAAATTCAGGCAGAGCACAAAAGTGCCATCTACTGTCCACATTCCTACGTGGCACGTAGAGTGAAATTACTTATAGCCTGTTTCCAGGCATTGTAACCTTCTTTTGGATATAGTTGCTCTGAAGTATAAGAGAGTACACAGAAAGGAAAGTACCAATTGGTTTGAATCATTAAAGCGTTAACATTTTTTTCAAAGACTGTCAAAGCCTGCAAGTCAATGCCCCAGAATTACAGTTCAGAGATGTCCCTCAAGTAGGTGTAAATGTGTAATATTTATTCAAGATAAGCTCAATAACAGATTATTACTTTTTATTCATGTTGTGTGACTTAGTGACCTTCTCTATGTAACTCAGTTTTGGTCCTCAGGCTATACAGATATATTCATTTCACAAATATTTTTTAGTACACTACTAGGAGCCAGGGGGTATATTAGGTATTAGACATACAAAGATAATTAAATAAAAATGAGCACAAGGTAGAAAATTCAGCCTCTGGGCCCTAGCAGAAAACAAAAATGAATGAGACAATCTGAAGAAAAAGAAAATACTAATGTGAAAGGATATATGCACCCTATGTTCATTGCAGCATATACCATATGATTTTATTTCTATGTGGCATCTAAAAAACAAAACAAATGAACAAATAAAACAGAAACAGATTCATAGATACAGAGAACAAATTGATGGTTGCCACAAGGGAGAAGGGTGAGGAGATGAGCAAAAACTTTCAGTTATAGAATAAGTAAGCCATGAGGATGTATATAGCACAGGAAATATAGTCAAGATTGAAATAACTTTGTATCGTGACAGATGGTTACTAAACTTATTGAGGTGATCAAATTATAAAGTATAGAAATGTCGAATTATGATGTTGTATACCCAAAACTAATATAATATTATGTATCAACTATAATTTTAAAAAATGAGTAAGGCAGGAGACAATGTAAGGTTGTCAGATACAATACAAAATGCCCTAACTAAATTGCATTAACTACGTGGGACATGGACCCCTGAACTGAACTAACCCTTCTCTTCCCCAATCCAGCCCTTCACCCCAGCAAAGCAGAATTTGTCCTACAGCAAAGAGAGCAAACCAGAATATTCCCTCTTTGCAGATGGAAGGGTGTGAAGAGGGGGAAGAGTGAAAGAGGCTGAGCTGAGTGTGCCCTGTCTTTTCTTCCTGACTCTCCAGGTAACTCCCTGCCACCTTGTAACTCCCTCACCTCCCCGCCCCTGCCCCAGGACAAGGAAGGAAAGAGGAAAGGCCAGGAGTATTCCTCCAGGGTAGTCCCACCCTATGGAAACTGGAGCTGGTTGGGGGTTCTTTCAGCCCTCAACCAGTTGAATTTGGTTCATGAGTCTGTAGCTATGTTCATCTGAGTCAGTTCCTAAATTTCAAAAATTAGAGTTCAGTAGAGGAATTGATGTAAGCAAATGCATCCATGTGAAATCAGTACTTTAATGAGCATCTATACAGGATCCATCTCTAGAGTGCATATATGTGTTAGAATGTTACAGAGGGGACACTCCATGCCCTTTCTGTTAATATCTGATGAGACCTCAAGGCAGTAAACAGTAAGTACTTCACATGCTAATGGGAAGGACTGGAATAACTGTGCAGGACTTGCAAGGAGGAGGTAAAACACCAGTTTTGTGACTCTCAGCCAACATCCATCTCAAGGTTTAGTTTGGAAATAAGAATTTTTTGGGAGAGTATGTCAGTGTATTCTTGTCTCAGCTGTTTCCCATGCCCATGGGGGAAGGTAAGAGATATGTCTTTCTCCGTAAGCCTGATGAAAGGAGATTAAACTGTCTTTAAGATATGTACCTCTTGATGTCTGCTGAACACAGTGACTGATATGACTCATGCCTACGAAATCAAGCGGCTGTGATTGGCTGGCTGCTCTGAGGGCAGAGAGAGCAGAAACCAGACTGCCCTGAGAGTAGACTATTTTCCCACTGAGGATGGGAGCAAGGATTCATGAATGTCCCTCCAGGACCTGATGTGAGGTGTGTGTGGGAGAGAGAGAGAGCAGGCCTGCAGCCTGAGAGAACCTGAAGTGATGCCATAAACCCAATATGGGAGGAAATGAAAGTGACATACAGAGAAAAATGTGCTGTCCCTCTCACCATACTCAGTGCTAATGACTTTAATTGGTCAAAATAAACTGTAGGTCAGTGAGAAAGGGAACTCACAGATGCAATCTTTACAGGTCAGCATCCTAAGGCCCAGGGCAGAGTGGAAAAGAGTGGAGAGTAGATCTAGAGGGACAAACAGAAAACACCCAGCATAGAAGGAGGGACAAACATCTGGAGAAACAAATGGAAAATATCAGAAAACATCCTGTGGAGTTAATGAGATGTCACTGAAGGTTTCAAATTAGGAGCACCATTGGCCTCTAGAGGGAGCTCAAGGATTTCACTCTTTTCACTCACTCATGAGAAGAAACATCAGCAGACGCTAAGGACTATAGACCCAGAGGAAAGAAAGAGCCCTGCGCTAGGGGATGGAACTAGGAGTGTAAGAAGATTGCTCCTGGAATGGGAAATGTACCCTTTGTACTTAGATTTAGTACATTCGGATTGGTTTATAATAATCACAATTAAAATAATCAAAGCTAACTTTAAGTGTTCACTGTCTGCCAAGTCCTTGACTCTCTCATCATCTCTTTGAGGTAAATGCCACTGTAATTCCAGGTTTACAGATTCGAACTGATAGAGCCAATTAAACCTCCACCACACTGGACCATTCTCTGTTCTTTTTTTCTCGCTGGTTTAGTCAACTGGGTCAAAGTTTGCCCTTGGTCAGAAGGTCCAAAAGAACCAGGGCAGAGTCTAGGGAAAAGGAGACCTAAAAAGAGAGGGAAATTTCTATGTTAGGAATTGTCTTTGTTTAACAATTTTAGCACATGCTTGATGATTGACATCTGGCTGCCTGCCAAGCTCTGAGCTAAGTGCCAGAGACACCCAGGTGAACAAGATGAGAGTCACTGAAGTGTAGTGCTAAGATTTCAGAGTCTGAGTGGCTTTGAGTTCCCAGTCTACTACATGTTACCTATGTGACCCAGGGTCAGTTTTTTAAGTCACATAACTCTCTGTTTCTTCATCCCTAAAATATAGGTGATAAATAAATATAAAGCACTTAGAACAATGCCAGGTATGTTGTTAATGTTACAGAGGTATGAGCTGCTATGCTCATAACACACTGTCCGCCTTTGAAGCTTGTACAGTAGATGAAGAGACACAGAGAAAGAAAGATTAGGTTCTTCGCCAAACACAAAGAAACCAAAAAGGCCATGCTGCCTCCCACTTTGGCAGGGCTCAAGGTTATAAGGGCAAAAGGAGTTCTGGAGGATCTATTTGGCCCACCTCAACTTGTCGAGTTTGAGGTCAAAGTTCTAATTTAGAGGTTACAGAAAGGTTCTTGCCTGGTATTCCAACTCTGATCAATTGTACTGGCTGCCTAAGCCACTGTGCTAAGAGAGATTCTCAGACTGCTTGTAGAATTACTGAGACATAAAGCCATGAGAGATAAATGATGTCTGCCATTGACCTAGGATTGAGATGAGGCGAGACATGGTTCTAGAACAGTGTTCTTTTGCCTGGAATGCCCATTTCGGCACGGGCATCTGAGCAGGACTCAGAGGTTCTGATTACAGTCACAGATTAAGGTGAACAACCACCCCAGTTTGTCCAGGGCTGTCCTACGTTTAGCACTGAAGTCCTGCATCCCAGGAAACCCCTCAGTCTTGAGCACAACCCAATTAGCCTCACAGGCTTTTTCTACCTGACAACACCGCTTTACAACAACAACAACAACAACAACAATAACAATAATAAATAAACTATGAACTCTGACCACTAGAGCTTATTGTTTTAATCTTGAACATTTTCAGCTTGTGAAAATCCATTTTATTCTGGCCTGTGGTAATATGCCAGTCTTCGATCCTTAAATTTCGCCCCACTTCACAATAGCTGTCTACAAAGCTCTCTCTTTTCTTAGCAATTTTCCCTCTATATCCACCAAAGTCTTAGCAGCAAACAGATGGCACCCTCAAGAGATTTTAACTGAAAGCATTCCATGCAAGGATTATTTACTGAGACATGGGTAGGGTTAACAGAACCAACAAGATCTAGGGAGACACCCAGGGAAGCCATCACCCAGAGTCCTGCAGGAATAAGGAGATGAAATGCATTCCTGCCTGGTAAAAACTGGAGCTGGTCAAGAGCAGCCTACGGCTGGGAGCTGGAACCTCTACTGGCAAGAGGGAGGGGAAAGGAGTACAAACCCCTGACCTCACTCTCCTCTTGCACTCTGGCCTTTTGCCAGTGCCTCCTTGCCATAGGGCAAGGAGGAGCAAGTGAAAGGACAGGTTCAGTGGCATCAGCCTCCCAGGCCACAGCATGGCAAGAAAAGGCAGAGAAGAGATCTAAGAATAACCAGCCCAGGCCCCCTATTGTCACTAATCTTCCATTCTAGTTTTTACTTAGCTGAAGAAACTCAGATCCTCAACACTGGGAAAACACAAAGTGTCTGTCCCCTGAGAGGGGATGTTCCCTGATTGGTGACAGAGTTGTCATACTCTGTCCTTCCTGGAACCCAAATTATCAGGGCAGCCACTACCAGGCTGCGAGGCAGCAAGGAAAGAAAAAGAAACAATGATAATAAAATATAGCTGCTACAACTCCACATCTGAGCAGATCTAACATAACCCCACTTCCTTCTTCCACCATTCATTCCGTGATGCCATTACTCTCAGCTAGCACCTTAGCAGTGAAGAGGTTTTTACCAAACTTCCATTCACACAGGACCCAGGTGCTTAGTGGTTCTGTCTTTATCAAGTTGCTGCCGGTTCCCATTGACCATTACTACTGGACATAGGAATCCAATAAATCCCATGGCTCCAGACATAGTGTTGTCCCCATTTTATAGCAACGATTCAATTTCTCCTTGATAATAGAATCAATCACACTGGCCCATTTGGTATCCAGTTCTCTGCCCTTGATTAGTGGCATGAACAGCCCAAAATGGCCAGGGGACATTCTCAGTGTTTCCCAGTGAAAATATTCTTCCCTGGCAAGAGAATCAACTCACTAGACATAATGTTTTAGGGCTAGGAAGAAAATATTCTTGAAGTGGGTTATCAAGTGTAACAGTGAGGTAAACCACATCCATCTCCACTCCTGTGTTCCCAGAGTCTTGTATTCAATATTCTGTATTGAACACTGAGGTGAGCACGAATGAGCAACAACGCAACCTCACAAGATGTTGTCTACCCTCTGGTCCCAAAAGTGAGTCATAGGTTGGTTATTCCATCATTCCATCGACCCAAATGCTTCCAGGTGATGTAAGAACAATGAATTCCATGATGTGAGCCCCAAACCACAGGCATTTCACTGTAAATGTGTTCCTCAGTCAGCGGCAATGATGTGTGTGAGACCATGGAGTTGGTTATGGCAGTCCATCAACCACAAATGGTAGTGCTAGCAGAAGCTTCATGGGTAGGAAAGAAAAATCATTTTCCAGAATATGCAACTACTCTCATGAAGACAAATTACTGCCCCTTTCATTAAAATGGAGTGGTCCAAAATAATAACCTGGATGGCTGGTACCCCCAGCAAACAGTGCCACTTAAGGGCTTAGAGCTGGATTGTGTTTCAAAAAGTTGGGCACTCAGCAGAAGTGGGCAAATCAACTGTGGTGAGAGAAAGCCCATGTTTTTGTTCCCATATGTTATCTCTATTTCTGTTCCCATGGCCACTTGGTACATGGGCTACCTCCTTATTTAGCTTTCCACATGGTAGACGTCCCCTGGGAGGTTATTAACTTGGGGCTCAAATAGCTTTAAAGACTATAGCCATTCTTACAGGTCTAGCATATATTTGCTCTTCAGGTGACCTCGTTACCAATCTTCTAATCATGTTAAAAAATTACCAAATCTCTGATAAGTTGACCAACCCATTAGCTACTGCCCATGAATCAGTGTATACCAGGAAAATTCAGGTTCTCTTCTTTTATGTCAAGTGCCCAGCCAGATTTAGTGACTGAAGTTCTGTCTATTGGGAGATTGCTTTCTAACTTGCAGAGCCAGCCCATACAAATACTTCCTTAAACTAGGCCAGTGTCCCCCTGTCTTCTCACTAACTGGTTATGGGGAATTCCCCATGAGGCCAGAGGTATGGTTTGAGGGAAAGGTGGGAAGTAATAGGATGCCTGAGTCATCTGCTTTTGCAAGGAAGAGAAGCGCTGAGAATGGAACTGGGGATGTGAGGGGATAAAGAATCACAGCTCACCCACGTATGCGTAAGTTCTTTACCCTTAAGTTTAAGTGGGATGATTTTTCAGCAAGTTTTCTCTTACTTTATGTGAGAAAATCCTTACAGATATAAGGGCATCAATATTACAAATTGATAAGGCAATAAAGAAAGATCTTAGCACTCAGCATATATTTCTGACAAATAACATATTTCACAGTCCTTAAATGTACATGAGGTAAAGGAAGATCATCCAATATCTATGTTTAATTGATTTTTGCCAGAAAGTCTATCTTGAAATGTGCACTTCCGATAAATTCCTTTATGTGTACTTTTTAAAACAAGTTCCATTTTTATGTGTTCTTGGTCAGTGAGGAGGAAAATCAGATCGATTCTACAAGGTCAGTTTTATGAAAGCATTGTTGAAACTATTGAAATCCCAAGATGGAGTCTTTAAAATAAATGCTCTTAAACTAACCTATGCTATGAGAGGTCAGGAAGGGAAGTGCAAGGGGGCATCTAGTGCTGCTATTGATGGGTTTCCTCTCTGGGTATTGGTTGCTTGGGAGACTTTATCTCTCCTGAAATTATAACAAGTGGTGCACTCATGATAGATGCACCACTCTATATTTTGTATATTATACTTTACTAAGAAAAAAAATGCAATGTATTTTATGTGATGACGAAATTCTTGCAAAAGTTTCCATGAACTAGACACTAGTTTAGCAAATTTTTGTGAAGTGCTGCATAATTAGTGCATTCTTCCAGCTAACCAGTCAGCCCATCAAAATAGTTTTCTGAAGGAAGCCTAAAATGCAAGGAACTGCATTAGATACAGGTTATATCTTGTGGGGAGGAGAACATAGCTACATAAAAACAATTCATTCATGAAACAAATATTTATTGAGCACCTACTAGTGAACTAGTCTAGGCACGTGAGATTACACGAGTAAGCAAAACAGCACATCCTCTGTCCTTATGGAGCTGATGCCCAGTGAGAGGAGACAGCCAGCCGATTAACAACTAACAATAGGTAAAATGCCTACTCAAAAAAAAAAAAAATTAGAGTAGGGCAAGAGGGATAAAGACTGCAGTTGGGGGAAGTTCACAATTTAAAAAAGATATTCAGGTATCATTAAATAGGCATTGCTAAGAAGGTAATACTTATGAAAGATATAAAGAAGAATATATAAGCTGTGTGTATAGTGGGAGGAACAAAATCCAAGCAGGAGAGGACCTGACAAGTCCAGGGTCAAGATGCCGCTGGGATTAGGTCACAGTGAGCAAAAGGGAAAGGAGCAGATGTGAGGTCAGAGAATTAATGAGGGGAAATATAATTGGAGGTTGTTGCAAGAATTTGTTTTTTACTTTCAATGGAATGGGGCACTACTGCAGGAATTTGAGTAAGGGGGTGACATCGGCTGACTTACATTTTGAAAGTATCTGGCTGTGGTTTTGAGAACAGATCACTGAGGAGGAAGAGTAGTAGCAGGGAGACTAATCAGGATGTTATTGCAATAATCCAGGTGAAGAATGATGGTGCCTGGGACCAGGATGATAGCAGTAGATGTGTAAATAAATGTCGGAGGTTGGATATATCTTGAAAGTAGAGCCAACAAAATTTGTTTATGGATTGGATATAACATTTGAGAAAGAGAGCAGTAAAGAATGATTTTGAGGTCTGCAGCCTAACAAAGATGAAGCTGTCATCGACTCAGATGAGGAAGACTGCACAGAGTAGGACTGGGGAGGAAGATCAGAAGTTCAGTGTCGGGCACACTTGGTTCGAGATGCCCCTTAGACATGCTAATAGAGAGGTCGGTAGGAAGTTAAAAATATGAATTTAGAGCCCAGGATAAATGTGTGGCTGCAAGTTTAAATATCAGATTAATAGGCATAATGATTACATTTATAAGACTGGGTGAGATAACCAAGAAGAGAGCATAAAAGAGAGAAGAGAACCAAGGACTGAGGCCTGGAGCACTCCAAGAGAAGGACCCAGCAATAGAGAAAGAAGAAACAGCCAGTTCTGTCCTAGGATATTCCAAACTTGCAAAAGAACTAGTTTACTGAACACTACTTACCACTGTAATAATTACCTCCCAGGAAAATAAGTCCAAGGACATTTTTTTCAGTTTCTATGCCAAGCCATGATCATGAGTACTTGGCACACAGTAAGATCTTCCTAATTATTGCAAATTGTTGAATGAATTATTTCAGGTTCTGTGGACAGGCCAAAAATCTCCTGACTCATGAACCCTTATTAGAGAGACCTGGTATTATAAAAAATGTAGACTCCCTCCGTTTTATAGCCTCTGGGTAAACTGGGGACCAGATAAATCATCTGTTTTTCCACCCTGATCAAATCTACCTGGATCAATTTGTTTTTTGGTCTTTAAACATTCTTCCTGCTGTATCAAAGCATTCTTCTTCCCCATAGCCTCTGTTTTGCTGGTCCCTTAGTTTGTACCACCTCTCCTTTGAATGGTTACTGCCTCCTTTCACTGAAGCCTCTGCTTAAAGTCACCTCTTCAGAAGAGCCTATTATCACAATTTGACCTCAATCTGCACTAGTCTTCCACTAATTGTTATCTTTGCAACACTTACTCATACTTGCCATTTTATTATATTTATTTGTTTCATTGGTGCTATGGACTGAATTGTACCCCCTAAAATTTGTATATTGAAACCCTCCCCTCCCCTCACAGCATGCTATAAAGTGAGGAAGTAATTAAGGTTAAATGAGGTCATAAGGGTGAAGTCCTGATTCAACGGACTTGTGTTCCCATAAGAGATGCCAGAGAGCCAGTTCTCACTCTCTGCCATGTGAGCACAGAGTGTGCAAGTCAGAAAGAGAACCCCACTAGAAAAGAATCAGCTGATGCCTTGATCTTGAACTTCTCAACCTCCAGAACTGGAAGAAACAAATTTCTTTTGTTTCAACCACCCAGTCTATGGTATTTTGTTATGGAAGCCCAAGTTGACTTAAGAGAGTTGATTACCTTCTGCCTTTCTTACTAAAACAGGAAATTTCTTTTGAGTGAGGGAATTTCTTTTGTTCTTTCTCTATCTCCAGTATATAGATCCAGAACAAAGCCTCACCTATAGCAGGCATTAAATGTTAATGAATTAAATGTTAATGAATGAATCTTCTCTCAGATCTGATCAAGATATCACTTAATTAAGTAATTATATGGTTACCCACCATGTGAAATTATCTATGCTCAGCACTAGTCAAAGTAAAAACACGTGATCCTTAGCCCACAAAAACCCTGCAATCTGGTTTCTGTGAGTTAGGTTGCTCTCTAAGGCTGACAGCAGTTCACTTCCCAAAGCTCTAAATTCTATTTCCTGCCAAGCTCCTGTGAGGAGGGACAGAGCTCTGGGTAAAAACAACTTTCATTTTAGTTGAGGTTCCAGGGTGTTTTCCATGAGAGTCATCTCTAGGCAAACAGAGCAGGTTTTCAGTGTAAATTTAGCTCCTCATCAGGGACGAATAGTCTGTATTTTGTCTTATAAATCATACCCAGCAATCCTTTGCTCAACCTTGGTCCTTGAAGAATGGAGGAAATGGTGTTTCTGA
Organism: Macroglossus sobrinus; assembly: GCA_004027375.1. NCBI lineage: Eukaryota > Metazoa > Chordata > Mammalia > Chiroptera > Pteropodidae > Macroglossus > Macroglossus sobrinus. The sequence continues at coordinate 298,207 of PVKZ01000592.1, forward strand.
CCAAATCAGTTATAGGACAGGAGTGTATTACAAAGACACTTGTAGGAAAGGGTTTGGAGACAAATTCTTGTCTCTCTTGTCAGGAGACTCCCAGTTCAGGATTTTATATCCTTTGTTTAACTCTGACTTTGAAAAGTTCCCAAATACACACACACACTCACACACACACACACACACACACACACACACACACACACACACTCATACCAAAATGAATATATTGAGACTGAAACAAGCTAACACAATGTCACATTATGTAGATGTTGATCTTTATTATGATCTAACTCCATGGACTATCGACATGAAAGCCAAAACCAGCTATTTGTGTGGGGAAAGGTAATGATATTATAGATACACAAGGCTATAAATGAACAAAAAATAAGAAGATAAGCAACAAGAAAAGCTTTCAGAGTCTCACAGCTCATTCCCCTGTTAGGAGATGAAAGGGTTTTATTTCTGTCTCAAGCGTAGGCTTAGGCAAACCCAAGTCTTGCTCTTTGTGGTGGGCTTATGAGAAGGGTGAATGGAAAAAAGAAAATTCCTGGCAAGCCCTGGCTTGGAGATGGAACAAAAAAACCTCAGTAAGTATAGTGTACTTCCTGCTTTCCTGAATCCATACTAACTTGCCCAGTAAAACTTTCTTTAGTCCTTTACTGATTCCAAAACTTATTTTAATTCTTGCCTTTCACTTCTTATTTCCTTTCCCACAGATGGTACTGGGTAAAATATAAGTCTGTAAAAGTAAAGCTTAAAAGACTTTCTTTTCTTTTTCTGGCTTTAAAATGTTTCACATGACAACATGATAGTCCCACCTCACCCACCCACACTTACATTTTTCCTCTTCCTAGCATTAATAGGTCTAAACATTCAGTTAGGCAGAAAATTTAGAATAAGAAACATCATCTATCATTTTGTTGCTTCTTGAAGGAATTAAAAAAAATATTATAGAGTTTTAATTCTAGGTACAATTGAGTAAGCACATTCATTTCATCCTGTTCGTCCCCCTTAATGCAGTTGTAAAACCTGGATAGAATACATGGGCTATCTGAGGACTCTGAAAGTAAATAACAGCAGGTGGATTGGAGAGAATGACCAAAATGGTGAGTTCATCACTTTTTCCTCTCTGGTATCCCTTGAAATGAACTCTAGTGTTTCTGAAACCCAGAGTGGGCACTGAGGCACAGAAAGAAAAAACTCCAGGAGAAGTCCTTTGATTCTGGCTCATCTAGTGGGAAAGGGAACTTCTAACATTTGGAGATACTAGAGGAAACCATTATTTTAATTATTTTTCTCTTTTCTCCATTCTCTGATTCACTTTTAGCCCCAAGAAGTACTGCAGTAATGGCAGTAACAGGAGCGTGCAGGAGCCAAAACTCTGAGAAAGGGGAACATTCCTCTCCAGCTGGAGGATCTGTGGCCCAAAGGGGATGAGGCAAACTACCATGGTGTTGTCTGTCTCTGTGTTGTCTTATTGCTTGGCCTCAGATGTGAGACAGTTGGCAAGAGGCAAACAACAGAGTAGGGCTACTGAAATCCCATATTTCTGGTCAGATGACCAAAAAGGGGAGCCCCAGAAAACCAGACAGTTACCGAGAAGATCACAGAGAAAAGAGTTCAGCCTTGCGACCCTTTAAAGCTGTTTATGAACTCCTGGGTTCAGCCCTGATTTGTACATGCATGGATCTGACCCTGACCTACATGGACATGGAGAACTGAACAACAAGATTGACCACTGCCCAGATGCTTGGCTGGATGCTGGGCGGCACATCTGTAGGACAGAGCTGAATGGGACTGCAAAGGCACGCTAGAATCACAACCCACTGATGGCTGGTTGGGACTTGCAACTTGAATCCATTGTGTCAATTGTCTGCTAAATCTAAATATTAATATTCTTTGTAGGATGTACCCAGAATCTCATAACATAGTATTCAAAATGTCTAGAATACAGTCCAAAAGTATAAAGCATATAAAGAACCAGGAAAATTATGACTCATTTGGGAAAAGACAATCAAGAGTTGCCAAGACTGAGATGAAACTGATGTTGGAATAATCAGACAAAGACTTAGTGGAGCTATTATAAAAATACCAAATAAGGAAGTAAACTGTTATATAAATGGAATGACAAGACTGCCTCAGCTAAGAAATGGAACATATAAAAGAGATTTAAAAATGTTAGAACTGAAAAATATAATAACTTAAAAATAAAAACTCACTGGATAGGCTCAATAGCAAAAGAAGTTAATAAAAAAATCAACTTTACAAAAACAAATAGAAATTATCCAATTTGAATCACAAAGAAAAAAGATTTAAAAAAATCAATGGAGTTTTGGGGACCTATAGAAGAATACCAAAAAGTTTAACATTTGTAACATCAGAGTCTCAGAAGAAAAGGAAAAAAGAGTGTGGTACAGAAAAAATATTAGAAGAAATAGTGGCTAGAAATACCTCAAATTTGGCAAGAGAAATAAACTCACAGCAACTGCTTCACAAAGATAATCCCTAAGAAATATACTCCTAGAGATATTATAATCAAAACTGTTAGAAATTAAATACAAAGAAAAAATATTAAAAGAAATGAGAAAAATAATTCCTTACTTATAGAGAAGCAATAATTTGAATGACTACAGATTTCTAACCAGAAATCATGGAAAAGAAAATGAAACATTTTTAAAGTGCTGAAGGAAAAGAACTATAAACAATGCAAATATACTTCAGGAATAAGGGGAAAAAAAGACATTCTCAGATGAGGAAAAACAAGAGAATTTACTGACAGTGAGCCCACTCTAAAAGAACCGCTAAAGTGAGTTCTTCAGACAGATGTGAATGATGCTTGAAGGAAACTTACAACATCAGTAATGAAGAAAAGCAACAGACATGATAAATATCTTAGAAAATATACTATTCTTTTTTTATTGAATATTTTAAAATATGCTTGATGGTTGAAAGCAACAATGATAACACTGATGGAGTTTTCAATCTCAATGAGACAACTACAGCACAAAGCAAGGAGGGAAAATTTTCTGCATTCCACTTGAACTAATAAAATATTGGTTCTAAGTAAATTTCGAAAAGTTAAGTAAATGTATTGAAGTTCATGAGATTTAACAAAGCAGTGCCTAGAGGTCGAGTCATAGTACTAAATACTTATATTAGAAAAAAATAATTTCAAAATGATCATCTAAATTCCCAATTCATGAAATTAGAGAAGAGACTAATAAACCCAAAGCAATCAGGAAGAAGAAAATAATAAAGATAAGAGTATATATCAATAAAATTAAAAACAGAAAAACAATAGAAAAATCAATGAAACCTAAAGCTGGTTCTGGTTCATTTAAAAGATACACACACACATACACACCTTTGGCAAGACTGAAAAAAAATACACAAGTTATTATTATCAATTGTGAAAAGAATTATCACTATAGACTCCACAGACATTAAAAGAACAATAAAGGAACACTATGAGCAACTGTACATATATAAATAATTGTAAAAGTAGACCAGGTCATAGAAAAAAACAAAAACTACCAACACATACCCAAGGAAAACAAGATAACCTAAATAGTCCTACAAAATTAAATAACTTAATTTACAGCTAAAAGCCTTTCAAAAAGAAAATGTCTAGGTGCAATGATGAATTCTATTAAACATTTATATAAGAAAAAACACCAGTTATACAAAATTTCTTTCAGAAAATAGAAGAGAAAGTAATGCTTTCTGATTTAATGAGATCTGCATTCTCTGATATAAAAAAAAACAAAGACAGAACAAGAAAGGAAAACTAGAGACCAATATTTCTCATGTAAATAAATGCAAAATCTTCAATGAAATAAAATTCAAAAAATATATAAAAATAATAATATATCATGCCAAGTGGAATTTATTCTGCAAATGCAAGACTGGTTCAGTGTTGAATATTGGTTGATGCTATTTCACTCAATAGTCTAAAGAGTAAAAAACAAAAAAAGAAAAAAGAAAAATGACACCAAAAGCATGATCCATAAAAGAAGAAATTGATAAACTGGACTTTATCAAAATTAAAAATTCTTACTCTGCAAAAGACATTAAGAGCATAAAAAGATAAGCTACAAATTGAGAGGATATATTTACAAATCATATTTTCCAACAGAGAACTTTTATCCAAAATATATAATTTTTGAATGGACAAAAGACTTGAATAGATAGATATTTTATCAAAGAGAATGTATGAGGGACAAATAAGCCCATGGAAAGATGTTTAGCTGCTAAGGAAATATATCGAATTATACTTCTAATAGAATAGAAAAATAAGAATTACTGAAATGTCAAGTGGTCACAGGATGCAGAAAAACTGGAACTCTCATGGTTTGCTGGTGGGAATGCAAAATGGTACAATCACTCTGGAAAAATGTTTGGAAGTTTTAAATAAAACTAAACATATTTACACCTGCTGCATCCAGCAATCCTATTCCTTGGTATTTTAGAGAAATAAATATGTTTACAAAAAAGAAAACATTTGCACATTATTGTTTGTTTATACAATGGCTATAGTCATAAGCACCTTAAAATGGAGACAACCCAAATGTCCTTTAGCCGGTGAAAATATAAACAAACTGTGGTATTATATTGTTTCATTCAACAATATAATGAAACAACTCTTGGATCATGCAACAACTTAACTCTCAAAAGCATTAAGCTGAGTGAAAGGATCCAGTCTCAAAAGGTTACACACTACATGATTCCACTTATATGAAATTCTCTAAAGGACAAAATCATAGTGATAGACAACAGAGAAATGATAACTGATCTTTTAGGGTTGAGGGGTTAATGGAGAGTGTGATGGCAAAGGGGTAACCTGAGGGAGTTTTGCGAGTGATAGAACTTTTTGTATCTCGATCCTGGTGATGGCTTTATGAATTTATACATGTGTTAAAGTTTATAGAACTGTACAATTTTACCATATATTAATAAAAAGCATAAGACTAGAAAAAGTGCAGAAGATTGCCAACATAAACAACAGGCAGAACATCATTATTTTACTCAATTTTTTCTTTTCCATTTATCTGTGATAGAAAACAGTTCAGACAGTTATTTTCAGATTTAATACTCTACATGTTTGTTCATTCCCTACTTGCATCAAAATATCCATGCAACCTGAGTCACCCAGTGCAGATCTGGAACAGATAGCTGGGGGAAAGGACAGGCTATCAGAAAGTTAATGACTTGGGCAGATGCCATTGTTTAAAGGAACAAGGAGGACATTCAAACCTTAATGAAAGTATTCATTCCATGCAAGGAGACATGCTTTAGCTTTAATCAGCTTTTTTTGCAATATGTTCTAAGAGCTTGCTAGGTCAGCAAATGACAAACTTCAAGTTCTTAAGCTCACAAGAGGGAGAAAACTTTACCTTTCATTGTTCCTCCAAATAAAACTCTATACACTACAGAACTGTGCAATCAAGCCCAAAATAAGGGTACAAGTTTGTTGACATTTTTTTTTTTTGGTCGACTGATGCTTTTTGAGATCTTGTAGGCCTTATGCACAGTTGTTCCAAATACGGAGCACATTATAGATATTTACTTAGTGTTTATTGGATTGAACTGGATATTAGAAAGCAACTTTAACTTGCTAGGATTATTTTAGGATATCTGGTTCCTGACTGTTAGTAGTTATAGTAAAAATAAGAGGAAGATCCCTAGTAGAAATAAGGTGGTCTTGGAAAAATGCTTTTCATGCTTAGAACATCGTGCTCCAGATCAGAAAAGGGAAGTGTCATCCAGAACCCCACTGATGTGAATCAGGAGAATTGGCCCGGTCTTCAGCCTGCATTCCAGCTCTCCAGCGCTCCCAGAGCAGAGGGCCACAGGGATAGCACAAGCACGTGGAGATGGCCACCCCCTTTTTCCATGTGGAGCAGTAGGTGATATCTTTTGAAAACATCAAGAGTGACCTGGGAATTTGCTTTAGCTTGGCTTGGTTAATTTTCAAGTTACCTCAGGAAAAGCAGGAGCTATTGTATAAGTACACATGTGTTACTTCTAGAAACAGTCAGCTCAGGAACAGAGGCAATACCAGCCTAGACCAGCACTGCTTCAGCATATCTGCTGCACTCTGTTACTGGCCCTATTTTCCTCTCCCTGCCCACAGTATCCTCTGCTTGTGCAGTTGCTCCTGGGAGCAACAGGTAGATCTTTTAGAATTTTCTAGTTCTGATGGGTTACAGAATTTTACTGGGTTGTGGTTTTATGTCACAGCCTAGCCAATATATGGGCTGCCCTTGGGTCATAAATGCCTATACCTGGGACCACAAGATACAAATGTGTCACAGAAAGTTGAGTGCTGGGGCTGGGGCTATTCCTTTCACAAGGGTATGTCATTTGAGGAAAGAGGTTCCTCTGGAGTTTGGGGCTGGGACTGGTAGTATTTTGGTGACACTCATTTATATTACACAGCAGGTGGAGGGGTGGACAAGGACAGTGGTTCTCTTTAGGCTGGAGGAACAAACTCACAAAGAGAGACTGCAGCATACACCTTTGTTGTTGGCTTAGCACCCTTAAGTCCCACAAACAGAAGGAATGTTGCTCTCCGGCATGGGAGGTGCCCTATGCTGCATGTGTCCTTTGGGGAGACAGTATGTACGTTGACTAAGAATATGAATGTAGGATGTCTTGCATTCCAAACACAGTATGGTCACTTGCTTTGTGATTTTGAATAAATAGCTTTGCCCTCTGAACTTATTTTCTTAGTTGTAAAATGACGATAATTCTCCCCTAAGTTGTTGAAAACAAAATCGCAATCATGTTATTCTACTAATAACATACCTAAAATCCCATGTGACTTCCCATTGCTCAGAATCACACACGAAGTCCTTAGAATGGCTTAAGACACCCAGAACAAAGATTATATCCTCTTCATGTCGAGGCCTTCTTCTTTATCTCGCTCTGCTGCAGCCACACTGGCCTCCTGACTATTTCTGATGCATTCCAGGCATCCTCTTACCTTAGGCACCTTGCACTGACTGAACCTTCTGCCTAGAAAAATATTTAACCAGACAGCTTCAGGATTCATTCCATGATCAGTTTCAGTCTACACTGTAGATTGTCACAGTAAAGTTTCCCCTGATTACTCCGTTTAAAATTATAACCACTTCCCTTTTCCCCTGCATTCTAGAGTCCCCTTGCCCTGCTCTACTTTTCCATTCTAACACAGTACATAATTAATTATTGATCTTGCTTATTTTCTCTTTCCCTCAGTAGAATACAAACTCCAGAGAACAGGGATTTTTGTCTGTTTTCTTCATTAGTCTGTTTTAGCACATAAAACAGAGGAGGCACAGAGCAGGAACACAAGAAATAGTTTTTAATGCATGAGCAAGTGTATGTCAGCTGCCTTTTCACTTCATTTCCATCTATTGCAATTTCTACTTCTGATGATTACCTGAATCAACCTCTCACCATTCATTCATTCATTTATTCATTTGTCTGTTGAACAATTATTTATGTGTCTCTGAAGATAGAGCAGTGAATAAAACTTAACTCTTATTTGCCAGGAAGGCAGGCAATAAATACAGAAACAAATAAAAAAGTACTATAATGTTAGGTGCTATAGGATACCAAAACATGCCACCCCAAAAGATGACTGTAGGAGGCCAGAATATGCTCCCAAATATGCATCTTTGGCATAAGGATTATTTTGAGCTGATTATTTTGAGAAATAGCAGACATAGGGGAAGCACTGAAAATAAAGTAAAAGATATCCTTTAATAGGGAAATTTACAGTTATAAAGGAAATGTCCATGTGTAAGGCTGTCTCCCTCTCTGTATCAGGCAGAGAAGGATAACTGACTCACAAGAGACTCTTATCATGAAGAAGGCACTTACTTAAATCTGCACAAAAGCTTACTCTTGTTTACCAAACTTTTTCTAGTCACTTTCCCATAACTTGCCTCCCACATCCTATTCTTTTGTTTTAGCTGAAGATGGTGTTTAAATCATGTTCTTAATCACTTCTTTGAGTTACTTGTCCCTGAGTTTCTCCCATGTATGTATGAGATATACATATTAATTAACTTATGTTTGTTTACTCTTTTGTCTTTTGTTATAGCAGCATGATTGGCATGTTGCTGCACTCATCAGGTCAAACATCAGGTGTTACAGCCTGCAATTGCCACACCTGACCTAATCAGCTGAACTGTGTTGAAGGAATCCATGTCCACATGTTTCCCTTTAGTTTCAAGGATAAAAGCCCAAATCCTCAGCTTATCAAATAAGGTCTTATGATCTGGCTGGCCCCTGCCTATGCCTTAGCGTCATGTCCTCCTATCCTTCTCTGTAGTCTCTTCCTCAGCTGAATAGCCTCTTTTCCTTTCTAGAAAAATACCGTTCTCTTCCAACTCAAAGCCTTTGCCTCCTCCACTCTTTATCTAGTTATTTCCTCCTCAATAGTAAGTTCTCAAGTCCAACATCATTTCCTTCAGGGCCTTCCTTGAGTTCTCCTTTCTCACTCTTATTCTAGACTGGTCCCTTGTTATCCACTCTTGTCCCTGTGTCTTGATTTCATAACACCTATTAATTTGCAATAGTATTAAGCATGGACTCTTCAAAAGACCACTGGCATAAGTGGTTGATCATGTAAAACTTAAAAATTTATATAATCATTTAGGGAGGGTTAATTTAGAGTGAGGTAAGAGACTTGAAACAAATCTTTAAAAAATTTAAAAAAATTTTTTTTCAATTACAATTGTCATTTAATATTATATTAGTTTCAGATGTATGGCATAATGGTTAGACATTTACATAACTTATGAAGTGATCTCCCTGACAAGTCTAATACTCATACCATAAACAGTTAATACAATATGATTGACTAGTTTTCTATGTTTATTTTACATTCTTATGACTATTTTGAAACTGCCAATTTATACTTCTTTATCCCTTTACTTTTTTCACCCGGCCCCCACAACCGCTCTCCTATCTGGAAATTGCAAGTTTGTTCTCTGTATGTATCTATCAGTCTGTTTCTTTTGTCTGTTGTTTATTTCATTCTTTAGATTCCACATAAAAGTGAAATCATGTGGTATTTGTCTTTCTCTGACTTACTTCACTTAGCACAATGATAAGATTTCATTCTTTTTTATGATAAAGTAATTAATATTCAGTTGTATATATGTACCATATCTTTATCCAATCATCTATTGATGGACACTTAGGTTTATTCCATATCTTGGCTATTGTATATGAAATGTACTTCTTTGATTTTTATTATAGTCTGTTTTAAAGTCTTTTTTGTATGATATAAGCAGTGCTACCCCAGCTTTTTTTCATTTCCATTTAAATAAAATATCATTTCTATTTCTATACTTTTAGTCTGTGTGTGTCTTTTGATCTGGTTAGTCTCTAGTAGGCAGCATATGTAAGGGTCTTGTTTTCTTATTTATTTATTCATCCTTTGTCTTTGGAGCATTTACCCTCTTTACATTTAAATTAATTATTAATAGGTGTGTAGTTATTACATTGTATTATTCATTTCTCCTCCTCCTCCTCTTCCTCCTCCTCCTCCTTCTTCTTCTAGATTTCCCTTTAACATTTCTTGTAATACTGGTTTGGTGGATGAACTCATTTAGCTTTTCTTGTCTGGGAAGCTCTTTATCTCTTCTTCAATTCTAAATGATAGCTTTGCTAGGTAGAGTAATCTTAGTTGAAGGTCCTTGATTTTCATCACTTGAATATTTTGTACAAATCCCTCTGGCCTGCAAAGTTCCTGTTGAGAAATCAGCTGACAGTCTATGGGAGCTCCCTTGTAGGTAACTAACTGCTTTTTTCTTGCTACTTTCAAGAGTTTCTCTTTATCTATAATCTTTGGTATTTTAATTATGATGTGTCTTGATGTGAGCCTCTTTGAGTTCATCTTGTTTGGGACTCTCTGCACTTCCTGGACTTGTATGTCTATTTCCTTTACCCAGTTAGGGAAGTTTTTCATCATTATTTTTTCAAATAAGTTTTTGATCACTTGCTCTCTCTCTTCTTCTTCTGGTACCCCTATGATGTGAATGTTATTTTGCTTAAAGCTCTCCCAGAGGTCTCTTAAGCTATCCTCTATTTTTAAATTCTTTTTTTCTTTTTGCTATTCTGATTGGTGTTTATGCTGCTTCATCTTCCAAATTACTGATTCAGTCCTCTGCTTCATGTAATCTACTGTTGACTCCCTCTAATATATTCTTCATTTCAGTTATTGTGTTCTTTATTTTTTAGTCATTTCATTTTATGGTGTTTATCACTTTGTGTAAGTTCTCACTGATTTCATTGATTCTTTCCCTAAGTTCATCGAACATTCTATAATCAGTGATTTGAACTCTATATCTTGTAGATTGCTTGCCTCCATTTTTAAATTATTTTTCTGGAGTTTTGCCCTGTCCTTTCATTTGGGACATGTTTCTTTGCTTCCTAATTTTGGCTGCCTCTCTGTGTTTGTTTCTATGCATTATGTAGATCCACTATATCTCCCAGTCTTAGCAGGGTGGTCTTATGTAGTAGGTGTCCTGTGGGGCCCAGTGGTGCAGACTCCTTGGTCACTTGTGTGGGTCATGTGTGACCTCCTGCTGTAGTTGAGCCTTGCTTGCTATTGGCATGTCAGTTGGTGGAACTGACCCTCAAACTGACTGGCTGTGAGGACGGACTATAACTACAGTGGACAAGCTGTTGTGCAAGAACTTGACCCCATGGAGCAAAATTCATTTTAGTGGGACTCTGGTGCCTGCCAAATCTACCCTTTAGGTGTGTTTTTATGGTGTTCTGGTGTGCTCTAAAGCAGGCCATTGAGTTGTTGGTTCTGGAGCCTCTTGGGGAGGGGCTCCAGAATAGTGCAAGACCAGCAACTGCCTGTGCGCAGCCTAGGGCCACATGATAGGAGGCACAAGGTGATTTGCACTTGGTAGCTGCCTATGCTGGACTTGGAGGCACCTGGGAGAGGCTTTGCTATGAACTAAGGCCAACTGCCGCTAGTGCTAGGGGCTGCTTAGCAAGAGGTACAGGGCATGCTGAGGCCAGCTTCTACTTGTTTGAAGTTTGTGGGCCTTTGAGTGAGAGATTTTAGGAGAGTTCATGTGTGGTCTGAGGCTTGCAGCTTGTGAGAAACTGCTGCTGAAGGAGGTTAGGGCTGGTAGGTGGGTTGGGTAGGGCAGGTTGTTGGGGAATCAGCAGGGTAGGGTGGGTTTGATGGAGACTCAGATTTCGTGGCTGCATGCACCTGCAAGCTGGGTTGGGAGAGGGCTCAGCAAAGGAACAATAGTGCCTGCCAGCCTTTCTGTCTTGAACAGAGCTGCATCTCCAGCCCTCTCCCTGAAGCCAGAAAACTCAGTTCCTCCCCATATGTCTCTGGCACTTTTTGAGCTGCTGCCCCAGCACTAGAGCTCAGAGAGAGTGAGTCTGTCAGCAGTTAAGCTCATGTAGGGGCCCTTAAAGAGGCGTGCTTGGGACTCCAGCAGCCCTCTGTCTCACCTGGATGAAATCTCTGCTGATTTCACAGCCAAATGTGGTAGGAACTCCTATTCTCAGCTCTGGTGGTTCAGTTTAGAGAGGCCAGTGTGGAGCTGGGAGCTCTCTTTCCTCAGGAGGGACCTCTGCAGCAGAGATATTCTACCCAATTTTTAACTGCCACACATAGGTGTGAGACCAGCACCTTTCACGTCTCCACTCCTCCTACAGTCTCAATGTGGTTTCTTTTTTATATCCTTACTTATAGAAATATTGTTTGATTAGTCTTCAGGTGGTTCTCATGGGTGGTTGTCCTATAATTTAGTTGTAATTTTGATGTGGTCATAGGAGGAGGCAAGTACAACGTTTACCTACTCCACCATTTTGACTGGAAGTCTTGAAGCAAATCTTAATAAGTAAACAATTGTTTGATAAGTGAGCAGTTTACCAGATAAGCAATATATTGCCCTGAGAAATTGACTATTTGAGCAGCTCAAATTCAGATCAATTGACTTCTTGGAATTTCCTAAAACAAAGAAGAAATGTGTTTATTGGCACAGAGCCTTAGCAACCTGGGCAAGAATTACTAGACAAAATAATGAAGTGATGTCGTATTGGTGGTTGTAGCTCTGAGTTCTCATTTAAGGAATATAGATGCAAAGAGTCTCAGTACTCATGATATACCTGTGTTTATGTCACCCCTTTCCAAGTAGCACTTGTGGCAATTGAAACGTTACATTTGATTAATGTCCTTTTCTGCCAGTAGACTGTTTGCTCTGTGAAAGTAGGTTTCATTGAGGTTTTGCTCATCATTTTATTCCCTGTACTGGTCACAGTATCTGGAACATAAAAGGTGTTGACTAATATTTGTTAATATTGAATGAGACCTTGGACAATAGCCTTGATGAGAGAATGGGGGAAAAAATCAGAGATTACTTTTTCTTCAGTCTTATGTTAGAGTGATTTCAGTAATGCCAAAGTAGAGACTGAGAGGACATATCTGGAAGGGACATATGTAAAGTTCCACTTTGAGAAACTGAGTTTCATTTCTGACAGAAAATATATATCTGGAATTCAGGAAAAATAAAAGCTGGGCAATACATGCATATTTTATGAATTTTATTTATTCAGAATGATTTAAAAATCAGTCACATAGAGCCATCATATGACTATCATTATTATAAATATGATTTTATCAGAGAAAAATCCTCCTGAAAAATTCATTTAGATTTAAAGTTTTCTTCAGTCTGGCAAGGGAAGACTAATTAAAATCCTCTAGATTGTGAATATGATAATAAATACATACATGTGTGCCAGGCACTCTTATAAGTGCTTTGCCTCCATTAACTCAGTAAACTTTACAATAATTCTATGAGATAAGAACTATAATCATCTCCATTTACAGACAAGAGACATAAAGAATTGAGCAAAAGCTACTTGCAACTACTTGAAAAAACTACATTAACGTAACTTTCTATTCTGGGAAGTTCTTACCCAAAAAGATAAAGGTGCAAAATATATGTTTCAAAAACATGCTGAAAATTTCTTTATCTGAAGAATAGATACTGCAATGGAAAACCAGATAGCTTATCAAAGGGTTGTTTATTCATCAAAATCACATTAAAACCCAGGTCTTGCTGAGTTTGCCCTACTTAAATTATAATATCACAATGTGGCCCAGTCATAAGAAGGTCTCCACACGGAAAATATTACCTTAACTCAGACTACCCAAACCTTATAAATATCCATCCTTGAAGTTCCCCTCTAAGATTCTGTCAAGACAGTGCTCTCCCTTATTCCACTAAACAACAAACTTGGCTTTGCTTGACCAATAGGTTATTTCAGTGGCCTTTTCAGGGAGTTAGCAGTTAAGAGAACCAGAAGATTAATGCCTTGTGTCCAGTGCTTTTCCAAAGTGTTCCCTAATTTTGTGCAGAGGAGGAAGACCAAAATTTACTATTTAAATGTACACCTACCTCATTTAGGTAAAGAAATTTAAGTTTTAAGAAAATTAAGGGCATAATTCTTTGTATCTGTTATAGAGCTCAGCAAAACATTAAACTGAATTAAATATGAACCTGGACTCAAAAGACAGAAGAAACATACTTAAATGAGTATAGCCCAAAAGACCATCAAAACTGGATAGGTGAGAATGAAAGTTAGAGTGAGAAAGGTCCCAGGTACCATCAGGCACAGAAATTAGAAGTACTGGTTTTAGATTCAGAAATAGGTGTAAGTTCTGGCTTCACCATTTACCAGTCGTTTCACTTGGGGAAATTAAGCTCCCTGAACCTCAGCAGTTTACCTATAAAATAGGAATGATGTTAGTATCTACATCATAGAGTTAATAGAAAGACTGAATGGGACAGGGTATGCCAAGAGTTTATCACCGTGTAATTGGTGGTATTTATTGCTGTTATTATAATTCACTACAGGATTTCAGGGCTTGAGAAGAGGGAAGATAAGATCAGTGGTATACTTGAGGGAAATTGAAGAATTCAAAGAAAAGAAACAAAATATCTAACGATCTGGAAATTGAGGATTGGTTTTTACGGCAGTCTTCTGGTATTTTTCCAAGAAGACTGGTTACCAAGGCCAGAGGAGTAATTTCCAGGCTAAACTCTGTCTCCATTCAACATTAAAGTGCTGTTTACTACTCAGGAGAGTTGCCTGGGCAGTGTTTAGGACTGTAGTGAAAGCTTGACCTTAAAAATTTAAGAATTTAGAACCCTGAGAGAGATTAAATCTGTCAATAAGAAATATCCAGGAGTTTTGATGGGGTTATGTAGGAGAGTACTGTTGTTTTCTAGTGATGTAAAAGAATACTCTCATTGAGGCCAGGGTTGTTCTTTTTCAAACTTGCTTATTCACCAACCAAGCAAGTCTTGCCCAGAAATATGGAAAGAAGATGTTAAGTGCACTCAGTGCTTATTGCAAGCCACAGCAGCTTTATGTCTGGTCTCCAAAGATAAATAATCTTGGGGAGAGAGTCCATTTTTCTCATTATTTATAGAACTATAGAACTAATGTCTACTTTGTATTTACCATGTACCTCTCAAGGCTGGTGCTTTGCATGCATTACCTCATTTAATCCTTCTCATTAGCTCTATCATTGAACTCCTACTCGTTTTAATTGTGTTTTCTTATTAAGTACTCACAACTTTGTAAAAAAAATCCTGGGGTCAAGAAAATTCAATGCTTTGTAAGCTGATAGGAGAGATATGGTGTGCCATTTGATCACATTTCTGAACAGAGAACAGTATAGAGAGTCAACAATAACATGTTCAAGGTAGAAGTGACAGGATGAATAGATGGCAGATAACATGAAGGACTAACAACTTCTATTTTAATAGTGGCCTTAAATAGCAACTACACATTCAGGGAAGGAAGGGTCTCTAAGAATGAAGACAGAAGTCTTGAGGGTGATCTTGAGATTATGAGACTAGAAAAGGTCAACTATTTTCTGATTCTAACATCCCTCTTGGAAATTTCTCTGGGCAGTTTTCTAGACCCCAAGAATTTCCTAATTCTTAGAATAAGGTTAAAAGTTATAAAGCACAATATTATATGTATATATTCACACCCATCTCCGACTTTATTTTGTGGGACTTGATTTTTAAGTTAACACTATCTCAAGAAGCAATCAGCATGGGATTTAAAATTTTAAATTCTATCTCTTATCTTTTTATAAGAGATAAGAGAGTGATTCATTTTTGTGCTAGTTAATATCAACTCTTTCTCAGAAACAACCAAAATATTAAAAAAGTTTTTCAGAAGTAACCCAAGGGCAATGACTGAACTATGCCAGTGTTATGAGGTAAACAGAAATCATTTCACAAATGTTGAAATGATTGAACTGTGCATTTCCATTTCCAGTTTAAAGAATTCATTAAGCAATTTTAAAAAAAGGAAAAATGAGATTTGCTGAACTCTTTTCATGTCTCCTTCCACACAACTTCACAAACATTACTGAGTGTCTTCTATAGGCAATTATCTGTGCAAGTCTCCATAGGAATACGGAGATGGATGAACATGAACTTGGACCAAACTACAACATAAAGTAGGAAATGAGTCAGTGTCAAGGTGTACAAAGTTTACAGAAATTAGAGAAGGAAGAGATTGTTAGCTGGAAGGCCTGAGGAAGTAGGTGGGATTTGAATTTGGTCTTGGATAGATGAGTGAAGTGAAGGGTGAAGGCAAGGAGTGGGGGTTCAGGGTAAATAGAAAGGTTGATAGCCTATTTTGATTGAAGTGGGATTATGGTTGTTGGGCCCCATGTAAAAGGCTCAATGCTACAAACTCACTGGTTTGCTTTCTAGAGTGCCAATAAAAACTGGGTAGAGGAGTGATTTCTTTTGCTGTTACTAAATAATGTGAAAAGTGTCGGTATCAAATATATCCCTCTCCCTCCAGACATACTCTTCACTTTCTCCTCCTGCCCTTCTCACTGGCAGGTAGGCCAGAGGGGCCACAGTATCAGGGGGCTTCCTTGCCTTCTGATTTGGTCAATGAGGTGACTTGAAAAAGATCCAAGGGAGGGAGATGGGTGATGTGAAGAAACTTATTTCCCAGGCTCCCTTCCTGAAGGGGTCATACAAGAATTTCACAACTTCTCTGGGCCTTTGGGTTCTGATAACCACTTCATCTCCTCTTTTGGCTGGGTCTACAGTTGGCAAGAGTCTGGTTTAGGTACTTCTTTATTCCTATTCTCCACACTCTGCCACATCTTTGTAAGAAGTCTTTTTTTAAAACTTTCCTTAAGTTATCTTAAGATGAGTGTACTCTCTGTTCCCTGCTGAGACATCTATCAGATCTGAGGTAGAAAAGTACTGGGCATCTGTTTGCTCTGATCCCAGGAGGAGCACCAGGGGTCTATGCTAATGCTCTAAAGTCCCATACTTTAGGGCAAAGTTTACTGAAAAAATGTTTAGACTCCTGACCTAAATTAGGCCATTAAATATTCTTATTTGGGAGTCTACATTAAGAAACGCTCCATGTGGACTCGAAAGTTGAGATGTGCCATTTTTCCCTAAGTGGACTGAGAAGCAGAAGTGGGCTGTAGAGAAATTCACTTCTTGAAGTTGTTGAGTTCTGAATGGTTTTTCAGTCCTTGGTTCCAGTCCCTTATGAGGGCCAGGTAAATTCTTGTCCTCAGGTCCCATGAGATAATTCTATTTTCTTCATTAAATACCACACTTACACACACACACACACACACACACACACACACACACACACACACACCCTTTTGTCAGGTTCAGCATGTTTGAGTTAATTTTTGTTACTTACAGCAGAGATACAATTAACAGAAGACATAGTGCATATAATCCCAGTTAGCACTTATGGAATAGTTTGTGTGTGCCAGACTTCACATGATTTATCTTTAATCCTTGTAACTACCCTGAGAATTAGTTTTCTTATGACTCAGATCTTTCTTGGCTTAAAAGTTTTTCTCTCTTACTGTCCCTTAATTTTTTCTAGATAGCCCCAAAAGGATGCTTCATACTTTTTTATAATCCAGTTGATTGGCCTCAGTCACCACAGTCTGTTCTGTTCTTTTTCTTTGCTCACAGATGTCATTGCACACTGTGAAAATGACAATATCTACATCCAAGATCCCATATGCGGAGTCTACCAAATGTTCTGGTCCTCAGGGGTACTCAAACATCTGAGACTGGTGAAGAGATAGGGAGAATGTCTCCTCTCCCTCTGTGTCAGCTTGGCCCTTTAAGTAGTTCTTCCTATGGCCAGAGGCTCATTAAATCTCCTCAGAAGATCTATGAACTAATGGTGGAGCTTTATACCTGTGTATCATAGTAAATTCGTGTATCACAAGGGTCACAGCAGTTATTGATCTCCCTGGCCTTTCAGGCAACCTGGTGGAGTCTGGGTGACTAGAGCTCCAGTATTGTCATCTAACCTTGAGCAGTCTTATTTTATCAACCCCAGTGTGGCCTACAGATGCTCTCATTTTCTTTAAAGACCATGTCATGAACCTAGGCATCAACACAACACCCCTCCCCATGCGAACCAGAAGGGATACAAATCCAATCTGGACCAGATCTACAATAGACGTGTGTCATTACTTGCATGCTTACTTTTCTTGTTCTTTGGTCCCTCTTCTTTGTTAAAAAACAAAACTTGCATGCAAATGAAGAGGCACAGTTGTGGGGCAAGTGTATGTGTGTGAGTGTGTATGAATGTATTATTAGGGAATAAGAAATATATGGTTTATACTCTCATTAGTCAGCCTAACATGCTCTATTATATATACCAATATACCATCCCACTCTGACCAATTAGAAAACAGTTTTCAAGAGTTAGGTCACCTACCTGAGATCTTACACTAAGTGACAGAGCTGAGATTCCAATCCAGGCTTGTCTGGCTTTAGGGACACATGCCTGATTCCTCACTATTGTCACGTCCTTTCTTCCCAATGTTCCACCAGTTAGGATTAGAGCCTTTAAATCTCCATTTAGAGAAGAAGTTCTGGGGCAGCCGTGCAAGTGAACCCATAAGAATTTTCTTCAAGAGGAAATTGTCACAAGAAGTGCAGTCAAGCAACAGCCTCCAGCTGCAGCAACTTTGGAGTTTGGAAGAATGTTTGAGATCCAGGTAGTTCCAGCCAATGGCTGAGCACGGCATGAGTACCAGGTTTGGCCACCTCTGCTTGACCTGTGACTCCTCCATAGAAAATCTATGAGCTGGAGCTCCCCATTGGCTTGTTAGGACAGTCTCAGGCCCAGTACAATACAGGTTAAGGATGGTTTCAGACTCACACACAGATTTTATTTAAATGAGGATTCCTGGATCCTCTGCTCAAAGATTCTAACTCAGAGGCATGTAGAACCAAGACACTTCATTTTTAGTGAACACCCTCAGTGGATTCTGGGCCAGTGGGCCTCAGACCATACATAAGAAGCACAGCTTTTGAGAATGACAATTCAGCTCCAAAACTGTCTTTTTTCTCCCTCACTACCACATTTGGTAGTGTGGGTGTCCCTGTGAATTTGGGAGAATCTTGGCATATTCCAGAATCAGAGATTTTCTATCTCCTGGCTATGTTCCTGTTGGTATTTAAAAATGAATAGTGCCCGAAGGATAGAATGTATACATTTCCTTGAACCCGGAAGAGACATAAAATTGCTAGCATTACTAGCTGACATCTGGATATGGACCAGGATTATAAAACATAAGCAGTTAACCTCATTTTACAGTGTGGATCACAGGCATGAGTTATTATAGATGTAGTAGTTTAGTTTAGTCCAATTCTGTCCCTTTGTTATTCCAACAGAATGTCTTCTGTTCAGCTCTTATCTCTCTTTCAAGGGTAGTCTCAGGCATTACTTTCTGACTTCTCTAAGTGCATACTTTCTTTCAACATCCCATTGCCCCTGGTACTTTCATCCCTGAGAGTACATTCTATTTAAATCCCTTACTTTATGCATTAATTATACCCATTCTTCCGAAAATTCTTTGGAAGTGAAGTCCTTTTTTTTTTTCATCTCTTCAGTGCTACCCCAGTACCTAGAATAAAGGCGACCCGATACCTTTATTACAGTACTTCATTTCACCTGACTTTCCACACCCACATCCAATATCACATTAACTTAAAAATAAATGATTATGTCATAGAAATATATAATTATCTTCTTCATGGTCTCAACTAATTAAAATTTATTTCAAGTGAATTGAAAATATTTATAAGAATATTTTTAAAAAGTAAAATAAAAAATAAATTTTCTAGTCAAGATGAAAATTTAGATTGTATGAGTAAGTGTGATGTAATGGGCTTTGGAATCAATTAGTCTGAGGTTAAAAATTCCACTTTGTTACTCATGGTTATGTAGCTTCAGTATCCTCATATATAACATGGGATCTATAAGGTTTATATTATAACAGTTATATAAACCCTAGCTCAGTGCCTGACACATAGTAAGGGCTAAACAAATATTAATTACCTTCTTCCTCTTTAGCCAACGCTTAATAGAACCATTGTACTTGAAGACCAAACCCATGCCGTCACATTTTTAAAAATTTCTAAATACATGCACATAGATTTGATGCTCAAGTAAGTCCATGTTTGATGAATGAGAAAATTATTTCATTGCTTCTGGCTTATCTCAAATTCTAATTTTAGTTCACTTCAGTGTTAGGAAATGAATTTAAAAGCAGAGCAACATGACTCAAAAGAGTAAGATTTTCTATCCAGAAATCTTGATTTAAATCTTCAGTGGTTGACTTTTGAGGAGAGTGCAAATGTTGGCATTATCTTCTTTATTAGCAATTTGTAAAGAACTGGGATCTGACACAGCTGTGTGTAGCTCAAAGATGTACCAAGCAAAGAATAAATTTCCTGCCCACGCAAACTCAAGGCGAAAACTCACAAGCTGTCATATTATTCTGACAGCCTGAGCAAGATTTCTTATTTTTCTCATAAAGTAACTTGACAAAATTATAAGAAGTTTCCATTATGTAGAATTTTTACTTTGTGGAATTGTTAAAGTTGATGTTAAAGTTGTTTTAGGAGAGACTAACAACTCAAGAGTAACGGAAATTTACTGATGACAGTCTACCAATTCAGCAAATGAAAATTCCTCTTTTAAGCCTCAAAGTGACTGAAGACATGATCTGGACTGGGTCTGCCCATGCTCCATCGCCAAGATGCATTTTACAGAGTAAAAGTACTTTGTATTCACAACAGTTGTGTATTCAAAACTGTGGTCCAGGTCAAAATGGGTCAGTCCTCCAAACTCAGTGGAGCCACCTCCTACTTAATGGACAACAATGGGCAAAGAGGATTCAATAGAGATCATTCTGCTCCCAGCTCCTTTGACTGGAATCCATCAGTACAGAACAGAGAGAGCTACAAAAATTTAATATTCTCAGTAAAGCTAAGTACCAGGCAAAGACAAAGGAAACTCATCTATTGAACATTAATTCTGTGAGAGGCACTTATTATTATGTATTTGTATATCTATTTTACTTATAACTTCTTTCCAAAAGGAATGCAAAGCTGCTTATAAAAAAACACTCATCGGTTAAGTGGGGCTACTATACAATAGGAGATAAAGAGGTAGTCAGAAACAGTAGGTATACACGGAGCACAGTCACAGTCCATTTGGTAACAGTGAGCTGCAAACCCAGTTTGAAAATTTCTACCTGCCAATGAATTACTATATGCTTCTCAGTGTCCAAAAGGTAAAAGCAAAACTGCTGCTTAGAGACACGTGGCAATTCCTGGTATCAAGACCCAAGGGAGATATTTTCCCCCATAAGTTTGTAAGGAGTGAGGACTTTTAGTGTATTATACAACAACTTGAATTTGCTCGAATCCAACACTGTTGATACTGTCTTAGAGCTCACTCCTCAGGACCCTGTGTACACAAAGAAAAATAGCAGAGTGGAAATCAAATGACCATTTGATTAAAGATGCTCAACCACTCGATATTTGCCCAAGCCAAGGCTGTCTGATAAAAATCACCTTTGGTCTGTAGTTAAGGCTTGAAGCAGAAGTCAGGTCTCTCATCTCCTCCTGGAAATGCACAAGTAAATGTGTCTGTAAAAGGGAATCAGGTCCCCCACATTTTCTGTGTCTGCTTACCTCCCCATTACACAGAGTGGGAGAAAGATTAGGGCATAGCTAACTTGCAAGGAGGATGATGTTAGCTGCATAACAAAATATTCCAAACATAGTGGCATAAAGTAATAACAGTCTCTTATAACTATTGCCTCTCATAGTTCTGAGGGTTGACCAAGCTCGGTTAGGTGGTTCTCACTCAGAGGCTCTCATACAGTTTTATTCAGGTGGTGGCTTGGGCTGGAATCATCTCAGAGGCCTCCTCACACACGTGTGTGGTAGTTGATGTTGGCCATTATTTAAGACTGCAGCTGAGACCATCAGCTGAGGCATCTATACCAGGTATCTCCATGTACACTAGATTTCTTACAGCATGACATCTGTGATCCAAGAGTAAGTGTCCCAATAGATAGAGATAGAGGTGGAGGTGAAGCTGGAGGTAGATGGGGACAGGATGTAAGACACAGACATAGGTGCCAGGTGGAAGCTGTATCATCTTTTTATTTTTAAATAAATTTTATTTTGGAATAATTTTAGATTTGCAGAAAAGTTGCAAAGAAAGTACACAGATTTTCTGTACATCACTCACCCAGTTTCAGTTTCTCCTAATGTTAATGCCTTTCTTTGCCATGGTATGTTTGTTAAAATTAAGAAACTAACATTGGTTCATAACTATTAATCAAACTAGATTTTATTAAGATTTTACTGATGTTTCCATTAATTTTTTTTTCTGCTTTGGGATCCAATCCAAGATTCCACACTGAAATTATTGTCATGTCTCCTCAGCCTTCTTTGGTTTATGACAACTTCTCAATCTTGTTTATCACGACCTAGACAGTTTTCAGGGGATAACAACCTAGTCACTTTTTTTGTAAATTGTCTATCAAAATGGATTTGTCTGATTTTTTTCACCATTATTACACTGAGTGGATGAGTTCTGGGGAAGAATACCACAGAGGTAAAGTGCCCTCCTCATCACATCACACCTGGAGGCCGGTAATGCCCATGTACTATCTCTGGTGATGGGAAATTTGATAACCTGGTTAAGGTTGTGTTTGCAACATTTCTGCACAGTCAAATTGCTATTTTTCCTTTTTCATATTCTGTTCTTTAGAAGCAAGTCACTAATCTAACCCACCACACTCAAAAGTAAGGGGGTAGTATCTACATGTGTTATTTTGAATTTCTTGTATGAAAGATTTCTCTCTCCTCTCTCATTTATGTATTCATGTCAGTGTAGACTCTGTATATTTATGTAACACTTTGGGTTATAATCCAATGCTATGTTACTATATTGCTCAAATTTTTCCAGCTTTGGGAATTGAGGGGTCCTTTAGTTTGGCTCTTATGTTCCTTTGACATGCCTCATCCTATAGGGTTTTTTTGCGGGGAGCACTTTATTATATTCTGGTATTATATTTCCAGCACCTCTCTTATGATAAAATGATAAAATCAATCATTTCTACAAAGAGCCTGTTTTCTTTTATTGAAGAATGGCATTGTATTACCTTTTATGACCTAGTCTCAAGTCACACACTATCTCTTTATGGTTTAGAGAGTCACAAAAAACATCCAGTTCAAAGGGGAAGGACATAGACCATATGTTTCAATGGAGGAGGAAAAGGTGGCATTGTAAGAAGAATCTCAGCATGAGAAATTGTTACAGACATATTTGAGAAAGAAAAGCTATCAAAGGTAGTCAGGATATCTTAATGAGAGGGCAAAATTTGAGCAAAGACTTAGGGGGAGTGAGGAATCATGCCATGCAGCTGTCTGTGAGAGGAATGTTCCAGATAGATGTAACAATTAATGCAAAGTCTTTACAAAGAAACTATACCTGGTGTTTTAAAGAAATAGCCATGGGGCAACCTTAGCTAATGAGAAAGGAATGATGAGGATAGTCATAGAAGATGAGGATGGACAGGATAGGCTATAAAGGGCCTAGAGGCATTGAAGGAATTTGAGTCAGCGGCCATTTCAGGGTACGAAGTGGACAACATGATCTGATTTATATTTTAAAATCATCATGATAACTATTTTGTTGAGAAATAACTTTAGGGGAAAGAAGTAGAAGGAGGTAAACCAATCAGGATGTTATTCCAGTAATCTACACAGAGGTGATTGTGGCTTGGACCACGGTGATAGCAGTGAAGTTGGTACAGAGTGGTTGGATTCCAAACATATTCTGAAGCTAAAGCTAACATAATTTCCTGCTTGACTGGCAATGGGATATAAGAGAGAGGAAAATCAAGGATGACTTCAAGTTTAGGCCTGAGAAAATGTAAGAATGAAGTTGCCATCAATTCAGATGACTGTGGATGGGGAGAAGATTAGAAGCTTATTTTTGGAAATGTTGATATCCAGATGTCTATTAGACACCAAAATAGAAGTGTCAAGTAAGCCTTGGGCATACAAATTCGGAGTTCAGGAAAAGAGTCTAGGCTAGAAATATACATTTGGATGTGACCATAGAGATTTGTATATCAGGTCATAATGAGATCACCAAGGAAGTGAATAAAGATAGAGAAGATAATCAAGAACTGATCCTTTCTTAAGAAGAAACCATTCAAAGAGACTAAGAGGGAACAATCAATAAAATAATAAGAACCAAGATAGGGAGCAACCAATAAAATAATAAGAACCAAGAATGTGTGGTGTCTCAGAAGCAAGTAAAGAAAATATTTAATGGAGGAAAGAGTCATTATTTGTCAAATGATGTCACTCAGTTCAATAAGATGAGGATCCAGGATCTGACCATTAAATTAAACAATATGGAGATCATTAATTAGTTCCTGACAAGAAAATTTTAGATAGGATCATAGGACTGAAAGGCTGAATGTAGTGCTTTTAAAGGAACTGTGAGAAGAGGAATTGGAGACAGTATAGACATCACTTAGAAGAATTTTTCTGCAAGAAGGAGTAAAAGAATGGTGTAACTAGAGGGGGAAATGAGTTCAAGAGAAAGTTTACATGTCCAAAGGAATAAGATAGTAAAAAAAAAAAAAAAGGCTGACAGTTTTAGCAATTTTCTTGCATAAGTAAGGACATCTGGGTTCTGGTGCACAGAGTGTTAGTAGGAACACATATAATTCCTGCGAGGAAGGCAGAGTGTGTGGGTGCAGATGCTGACAAATCCATATGGTACTGGGGAATGGGGGACCGATTAAATTGTTCTTCTGATTGATTCAATTTTTCCAGTAAAGTAGGAAACAAGGTCATCAGCTAAGGGTGAGAATGTGGGAGGATGCATTAGAGGTTTGAGGGAGGAGGCAAAGGTGTAGAACAGGCACCGTACATCATGAGGGAGCAAATAGATTAGGTACGTATAATATGAATTCTTGACAGCATCACAGGGCCACCGAAGGGTTGTTATCTTAAATTCAAAGTGAGGTCTGTCAGCATGTCCCTGTTCTCTCGAGCCACTTCCAGGGCAGGTGCTGAACAGAGAGGGGTAGATTCAACCAGGGCATTATGAAATGAGACATGATAATGGAGATGAAGGTGTAAGCAAGGGAGTGATTATGGTGAATTACCGAGGAATTCAAGCTAATTAAAGGAGGCTAGCGAGGACACATCAAGGGGGTGAAAAATGTAAAGTTTGTAAGATCATTGAATTGAATATTTTAGTGGGCAAAGAGCAGAAGGGTGTTATATTTGAGGGCTAACTTTTACACTGGGTTACTTGCCACTAACAATATTCAATTTTATGAATATACCAATCAAATAATCAATTCTTACTCCTCTGAGCTGGAAATTTTCTAGGGAAAAACAGAGATGAGCTTGGAGTAAAAAGAAAGAAATATCACTCTTGCCAATCATATTCACAAAAATTAGATAAGGCAATAAATAAAGGTCTTTGTGCAGTAAATGAAGTAATGGGTTTCATAGGGTCTTTTTTCTTATAAGAGCCTTCGATGAAGGCTTCTGGCTTCACATTCACACTCCCATTCACACTTTGCCTCTTCCCCTGTGTAGTCATATCACATCTGTACTAACATTTACAAATACTCTCTTATTTAAATACATCTACTTTATGTATCACAACTGTAAATCGAAAGCCAGCATCATTTGTCATGAATAGAAGGTACAAGTAAGAATAAATACAATGTAGTGAAACAAAGCTATGAAGATCTAGCTACTTTGCTGAAGGTTCTGAGGCTGTGGCCCACTTTTCACAATGAAGGCATCTGTTGACTTTTACTATTGCCTTGTGGTTGCCCCACAGAGGGTGGGATCAACATTCCCTGTCCAAAAGTTTGTTTGGATATTGAGCTAGATGATGCCACATAAACACTGAGAGATTTTGAAGGGATTTATGAGTCATATATTGAGGCTTTCTGGGGAGAACAGAAAGATCACTCGAGCTGAGCTGAAAATGGCTGGAGAAAAAAACAAGGTGAGTGGCTTGCGTGTGTGTGTGTGCGTGCGTGCGTGTGTGTGTGTGTGTGTGTGTGCGTGTGTGTGTGTGGTTAGGAGGTATGGATGGAATGAGGTGAACTTCCTCACTGGCACCAAAAGAGGAAAGGCACTACTGGCTTGTCAAGATGTGGAGCAAAAGGAGAAAGGGGGAGTGGAACCTCAAAGCTGTCAGCTGTCAAACATCAAAGATGGAGCCAGAGTCTTTATTAAAAATATATGTCACAAGTATAGCACTGTGCTTAAAATCTTAAGCTTTGGAGTCAGGTTGGAATTTAAATCCTAGCTCTTTAGCTATGCTATTCTTGTTAGTTCTTTGGCCTTAGGCAAATTACTTAGTTTCTCTGTTCTAGCTCAGTTTCCTCACCTGGAAAAGGGCCACAAAAGTAAGTAACTCCAGAGTTGTTTTGACACTTAATAATGTTGATAAACTGCTTAGCACAGCTTTGCAATTTAACTAGCCACATACTAATTTCTGAAAAATCTTGATTGACTTTTCTATTTCAGATAAGTGATCTTCATAGTTGAACTATGTCGTATTACCAATGGCTTTGAATATGCTATTTTTCAAATAATTTATATCCTTTCATTTTGAAAGCATTACATATTCACTGCATGAAAATTACCTTTTACCTTTATGCTCTGTTCTGTTTCAGTTACTCTAATGGTTCATAGTTAGAAAGCAAAACTTAACACTAGAAAAACCAGGGAAGAAATCTTGAGTGAATCAGTTTGTGAAGTCATTTTCTTTTAATTTAGGTATTATTATTAATTTATCTTTGAAGTTTAATTTTTCATAGATTCTCTTAAATCACGGAACATATTCTGAGAAAGTAAAAGTGTGACTTTTGACATTGTTTACTGGCATCTTCTATGTACTCAACTCTCATTCATTCATCCATTCAATATCTACTGAGCACCAACCTTGTCTGAGACAATGGGTCAGGCCCCAGGCATTATGCCATGTGAACAAGCAGATACTGACTCTGCCCTCATGGGACTCGGTAGTCTAGCGGGGTAGATGGCAATTAAATAACTCCATTTGAACATTCATGATTTCTATCTGCAAAAGACAGAAATCACTCCTGGTTACTACAGAAGGAAGAAGCAGTTTTAGAATGATGCTGTGTAACCCATGATACCATGGGCAACCTGGAGAGCAATCACATTTAGAAAATGAAGCGGTGCTAATGGAGGCTGGGCCCCTGAACCAGGTCAAAGCCCTCTCAGGGTTTTCCTGCTGCCTCTGCTGAATCCTGCTATGGAAATCACTGCCACACCATGAGACATTAGTGCAGCCACTGTGCTACTACCACTGCAGCCATGATGAGCTTTAAGGTATCCTTGCTTCTTCATGGCACTTATTCTATAATTCATCCAAGAAGCATCCAAGTGGCTGAGCCACAGCCTTATGCGCACAGCCTTGCTGCCAGATTGAGGAGGTCAAAAGGAAGACCTTTTTGTTTTCTGTGTTGGAAGGTAGGAAACATTGGACAACCAACCAACCAGCCAAATGAAATTAACATTCGTAGCACATGCAAAGAAAAAAATGATGATCGTTAAGTGCTTTGCAGGAGCACAGGCAACAACAGTATTCAATATTGTTGGTGCTTCATAGTCTTCCCTGGGGCTTGAATGCCACTGGCATTGCCTCTTGGGGAGGCATCTTCATCCCGGGCATCCTATACCTCCATTATTCTTTACCCTGTGCAGCTATAGCAATCTAGACTAACACTTACAACTACCGTCTCTTACTTAAATACATCTACTTTGTGTATCACAACTATAAATGGAAAACCAGCATCATTTGCCATGAATAGAAGGTAAAAGTAAGAATAAATACAATGTAGTGAAACAAAGTGAAACAAAGCTATGAAGATCTAGCTAGATACTTCACTGAAGGTTCTGGGGCTGTGGCCCACTTTTGGCAAGTGTTAGGTATTGAAAACATAATAGCACCAATCAGAGACTTGATACCTGAACTTAGAAAAATGAAAAGATTTAAATTTAACTTTTATGCCATCAGTAGTACATTTTCCATTTGAGTGATAAATATTAGAAAGAGTATGAGGATATTAAAAGTGGGCAGGACTTGAGTCTGAATTTCAGCTCCCACACTTATCAGCTCTGATTTTAGGCACATTATAAAACCTGAGCGTCAGTATCCCTATCTGTAAAATGAGTGCAATAATACCAGTTTTCCTAGTATGATAAATAGATCAGTGCTTTCCAAACTATATTGTGCATATGAATCACCTGGTGATCTTGTCAAAATATAGATTCTGAAACAGTAGGTCTGGGGTGAGGCCTGAGATTTTGCATTTCTAATAAAATCCCAGATAACGCTGATGGTGTCATTTTGTGGACCACACTTTAAAATGTATAGTTATTATTCTATGCTGTCACCAGCCACATGTGGCTACTGAGCTCTTGAAAAGTGAGCTAGTGCACCTAAGAATGGGATACTTTTATTTTAATTAATTTTTAAAAACTAATGCTTGGTTCAGTTATTGGAAAACAATTGTTACTATACTTGGAACAACTTGTAAATCTGTCTTTTCAGCTGTTAATTTTATGATATCTAAGTAACCAGAAACCTATTTCCAGTGAGAAGTCAATGTCTGAATTGAGATATGCTCCAAGTATAAAATAAACAGATTTTGAAGACTTAAACAAAAAATGTAAAGTATCTTGTTAATAAATATTCTATTGATTGAACGTTGAAATGATAATTTTTGGATATATTGGGTTAAAATATACTATTAAAATTAATTTCATCTGTTTCTTTTTCCTTTTTATATGTGGCTATTAGAAAATTTTAAACTACCTATGTGGCACATGTTATATTCCCACTGAATAGCAAAGGCAGAGACTAGTGAGCAAGTGCTTCAGCTCACAGACAATTTCTTCAGCTTACATACCTGTGGTGGGTTATTTCCACTACATTCCAAGGCAGGCCCTGCTTTTGGGAGAGGTGAAAAAGGAACATGTCAGCAATCCAAAGTAAGTTGCTCAGAGTTGGCTCTCATAAGAAGATGCTCACTTTTCAAGAGTTAAGGATCATGGCAAAGGGCTTACTTGACCCAATATCCTCTGTGACATGAAGGAAATTTCATTAAAACAGCGTGGGTTCCTGCTAATGTGCTGCATTATTTCCAAGTCAACTCAGCTGTTCCAAAGGAGGCTAATGTCTAATGAAGAGTAGTAATGAAGGCATTTGAAAATTTAACAACAACCAAGAAATTAGCAAAAAGAGGTACACACATACACACACAAAGAGGTACACAGAAATGAAATTTTGTTTTCTCATTTCATAAGTTACATTATGGTAACCTCACTCTCCTACTCGTGTGAAAAAAAATATTTTAAACCAACTCAGGCAAATATTTACATGTAGAATCAGACCTGGCAGCAAATTCAAAGAAAACTATGAAGGCCAGCAAAACTGCTTCCGTATCAGAGGCTTGGAGACTCCAGGTCTCAATTATCCTTTCTAAATAGGAACTGACAGCCTTGGATGGAAAATGTGGGGGGAGACTAAAATGTTTTTGAAGAATGTTTGACTACAGAATAAACAGCTTGAATAGAAAATATTAAATCAGATGCTGCCTCCACATTCCATAGAACTGAGTAAAATGTACTGTATAGTTAAAAGGCTTGGATCAAAGAAATCACAAAACTATTTTAGTTTAGTGATGATTCAGACTTCATGGAATTCTGTTGGCGTAAGACAGAGAATTTATTTTTTCTAATTATGTTAGATCTTGACATGAAGTTGTACAGTTGTCAGTGAAGGTATAACTTTAAAGATACTTATCTCTAAGCCTTCTTGTTCTTTCCATCACCAAATCAAACCATGAAGAATAGAATGTTTTTTTGATAACCCCCCATTTTTTTTGTATACAATATTACAATAAATATTATTCAGATTCAGAATTTATTTTGATTTAAAAGGAAGCCAGAGGAAGGTGAGTTTAGCGAACTCATAGCATAATCACAATTGTAAGGGGAAAGTTTAAATAATAGAACAGAACATGTTGAAAGCACATACACATATTTATAAAACAATGTTTCATTGTCAGTTTTCAATAATCCAATAATTATTCTCATCTGAATACCATTACATATTTAAAAACAATACAATCTCAAAGAATCTAGTTAATCAAGATAAGCCTTTCCCCCGAGCCTGTTCTAGAGAGATTTTTAATATATTAAATATCTATAATTCAGTTAATCTTGAGGAGTAGTGAATTCAGAACTATTTCTTACCTGGTGAGGTTTAGATCAGGGAGAGGACTGTCTCCCCTGCTCCTTTTCACCAGCTGTTTTCTCTGTATGAATTGTCTCCTCTCTGGGAGAAGAGAGCCCGTCCATCTCCCAATTTCTTGCCCCAGGAATGTCTCTCTTAAGCATTCTTTAACCCTGGATTCCCATCCTTGTTGGAATTAATCCTCTAACATTCCCTATTTGGCATCGTTATTGCACTTACCATGTTATTATAATTGTTCCCATATCAGTCTCAGATCTCTCTCTCTCTCTGATTGATGAAGAAATAGCTTCCCTGTTTATGTCCTTCTCTCAGCTTACAGGGTTCTACAGAAGAGTGGCTTGGGCCACTGGTGATATTGCTGTTTCATTCTACAGTCCTCTTTGGGAACAGCCTTTACCACATAGTCACTGGGGCCTTTAATCACACAACTTTATTCACTTTCACTTCTTTCCTTCTCAAGGGCAGCCTCATTGTAAACCAAGACCCTCTGCTGTCCTCCTCACAGGCCAGTCTGGTCACTAAGATTGATGGACCATGCTTACACCTTCATAAATGTGGATTTTTCTTTCCTTCCACTCCCCCCTTGTTTATCCTTATAATTTGGATTGCATTAGGCTATTCCTAAATCCAACAAACTTTTTTTTCTATATCTAAAATTCCAACTGTGAACAGTTCTGAAGACATGACCAGTGCTATTAATTCACAGAATAAAAGCTTCTAAATATATACACACCCATATTTTAAGTCTATGTGATGGGGTTAAGGGTAGTTTTCTTTATCACTAGATACTTTCCTTATTTAATAATGAGCATGGATTATTCTTATAATCTGAAATAAAAACCAAAGCTATATTTTGGAATGTTTCATAACAAATGTAATCTAAAATCTCCCATATAAAACTGTTTCTAATCCAATGATAAAGGGTAATATTCCAAAAGGGAAAATGTAAAAAGCCATCTTCTTCATACAACTGCTAGCTATAATTCTTTTGTTCTATCTTCAAATTAACTCAGTCACACAATAATTCTCAAAACAGCTTTATATTTTTACACAATAATGCTTCATTTATTTTGTATAGAGCCAATTATGAATTACTCACATCATCTGCTTTCTAACTTGAATAGGAAAGGGGAAGAATAAGAACACAAAAATGAAATGACTTGATTCAGTCATTTCTTATTTGTATTAAGTAATGTTTTGGAGAAGAAGCTTGATGTTGATAGTCATGCATATTCTTGTTCCACGGGTAATCTAAAGAGCCACTGCAAAATCTCTTCCTCATATATTAAAATAAATGTACAACATAAAACTACTTCCACATGCTTCAAGATTGTAGGGCAATGGGTAAGTTATATCTTTTTACTCTAGAAAAGAGGAAAATCAGTAATGCAAAATATAATACCCTTCAAATGATCTCTTTAAATTTGATACAAGCATTGCAGCAAAACTAAAGCTTATTAAGCTAAAAAGCTTTCTGAAATTATCAGGAAATGCTAAAAACCCACATTTAAAAAGCTATAGCTTACCTATGCATTTTATAGAGGAAAGAGGTATTGGAAGGTTTGTTTACTTTAAAGAGAATTAATTTACACTAATTTCTGTTATTTAAAAATTATGACAAAAATAATAAAACTTTTTAAAAGCCTAATCAATATAGAGAAACATCACACTACATCTAAATTCAGCCACAACTTTGTTTCTAACTAACCTTGGGTAAGTCACAGTCTTCAGGGGTCCTAACTCACTCATCTATAAAATGAAAAAAACTTATGTTTATCTGATCCATATGCTGGTTTCTTACAGCTCTGGAATTTTAGGAGAGGCTATGAGTTCAACACAAATGCTTATGGGGTTAGGCAGGTAACATATATGAGTGAAAGAGACCGGAATGAGAATTTTTCTTGAAAGTGAATCCTTACATTATTTCACATTTGATAGCAATAAGAAATAGCTCACTTTTCTTAGCTTTACTAAAAAAGAAACAGTCATAAATGGTCACCAATACTGTTAAATGACAGTGGTGTGGCTCCATAGGGAGTGGAGGGGACTATGGAGAACTGGAGAGGGCAGATAAAGCATCAAGATGTTCCCATATGAGAATCAGAGTCTAATGATGCTAGATGCCAATAATTTGGGTGTTTTTAGTGAAATCTGTCAGTTAAAAACATTGGGAAAAAAACCACCTTTATGGGCCATTATCATGTGGTCAAACGAAACACATTAGTGCATCAAACAGGGCTCATAAGCTACCAGTTTACAATACCTGATCTACTTTGTCTCCCTCATTGTACTGGGGTTAGCACACATTAAATAATTTGCTAACTCTACCTCTTCAGTGAAAATTCTTACTATCATAACCCACCAGAGTATTTACTGAGTCTATTTTATAGGCTGTGGTCTGTGCTAGGGCTTTCTGAATTTTCATCTCATTTGATCAATACAATAACCCTGAGAGGTAGGTAAATATATCATTACCCTTATTTTACTGGATGAAGGCAGGCTCATAGAGACCAACTAATATGTCCTAAGTCACACAACTAATTTTTTACAGAATTGAGTCTGAATCTTGACATGAAAATATTTACGGTATTATGCTGAATAAAAAAAAAAAGCAGGCTATAAAAACTATGATTTTTAAACTGATTAAAAAAAACATTTTTAATGGTTGAATATTATTCTATCATGAAGATATGCTATATGTAAATAAGCCTCTATTATTAAACACTTGAGTTACTATTAAAATCAAGTAGAAAAGCATTTAAAACCTTAATTTCATTCATTTAAAATCACTCATTGATGGCATATCTGTCACTTTATTAGATGCTGTCCTCAAAGAGAAGTCTCACTTGTAATGTACCTCTGATAATCAAGGTTTATCATATATATATATATATATATATATATATATATATATATATATATATATATATATATGTATATATGGCTATAGAGCTCCTTTTAACTTTAAACAGGTGCTCAGATCAGCTACCCAGATTTTTAATATATTTAAGCAATCACTTGTGAATCAGTGGTCAGGTCCCGAACTGCACCCTCTGTTTCTTGAGTGGAAGAAGGTAGGCTTTTCTCAGATAGCTTAGTTTGGAGAATTGCACAACAGATTATAGCTATTTTCTCAGCTACAAACTTTAGGAGACTTTGATATTTACAAAATGAACTCTGAGAGCTATCCCTATTAGCAAGATATACTTTGGAGTCCCTTTGTCATCTGTACAGATGACAAAAAGTGGATCTACATTTCGCCCCAACCCCCTCCCCTCACTTTTTCTCAGTCTTTCACTTGTCAGAACAGTGGAATCCCAAAACCACAATTTCAAAATAACAGTTGTCAGGCTGCAGACATAGAGGGATGTAAACACATTAGAGGAAAGGGACCAAGATGACGACGCAACTTGAAAATATTTTTTATTCAATTTAGGACACTTTTGAGAGTGAAAGGGGAGAACTCTTAACAGTCGCATAGGAATGGTAGGCTCCTGTACAAAGACTATTCCTGGCAACCTGGGACATACAGTCTCCCTACTAAGAACAGTTATAGAAATTAGAGATGATGAGCATGGAGAAGATGGGAATGGAGTTTGTGGCGTGTGGGGCATGCAAACTGCCTTTAGATAACATAAAAGTCATGAATTGGGTTGTTAAACAGTAGCTGTGGATTTAAATTCCAGATGACACTAACTAGCTGTGTGGCCAGAGGCAAGTTTCTTAACTTCATTATAAAAGTGGGTAGAGTTGTAATGATTACTGTGGTTAACAACATAGAAAAGCAAGTGACTCAGAATAGGGACTCAAGAAGTGTTAGTGTGTACTTTCTAACTATTGTGGGGAATATTTACATATGGGCCAGAATACTGACTGGGTAGTTACAGGATCTTTTAGGAATTAACTACATGGATGGTTGAAGCCAACCTTTTTGGTTGACTAATGTAACTTAGAAATTCTTAGACATAGAAAAAAAGATTAGTAATTTTTCCAGGACAAGGTAAGGTGATTTTATATAAAATCTATTTAAAAAATTAACTCTTAAATATTGTATTATAAATATTTTAATATATTTTAATGTCATCATAAAAATATGACATTTTCCTACTAAGTGGTACATGCTGTTTATTTTCAACTATGCAAAAAAGCATATGCTAGGGATAAATTTTGAAATGGTATATTGCTAGATTTTGAGATTATATTTGTAAAGAAATATCCACTAGAA
Organism: Macroglossus sobrinus; assembly: GCA_004027375.1. Classification (NCBI taxonomy): domain Eukaryota; kingdom Metazoa; phylum Chordata; class Mammalia; order Chiroptera; family Pteropodidae; genus Macroglossus; species Macroglossus sobrinus. The sequence continues at coordinate 332,150 of PVKZ01000592.1, forward strand.
TTTTAAAAAGAAGTAAATATTCGTCACATGATATTTAAAATCCTTTCATTTTGCTTTAACAAAACAAACTAACTTATTTTAAAATTGGTTGTAATTTTTTTTTCTAATAAGGAGATAAAGATTTTAACTTATTAGTAAGCACATTTCCCCAAAAATACGTTTCAGATTAGTTTTTAATCACAGCAAATTAAATTTAATATAATCTTCTGTATATTTCTTCTTAATATTGATTTTTAAAATACTAGAGACAATCTGATCTTTTAAAAGTATTTTATCCAAGTAAACAGAACTTCGGTTCCGAACATCATCTTGATGGACAAATTTACAAAATTATTATTTTCTATTCACTGATGTCTTGCACTACAGCACTGTTGTTCTCAGTGCTTCCTTCTGTTTATCTCAGTAGTTCTCAAACTTTGGCTGCATACTAGATTCATCTAGATTGTTTTAAAAAGTCCCAAGACTCAGGCCACACCCTAGACCATAATGCCTTGGGGTGGGAGCCTGGAACCAGTGTTTCCTTTGGGCATACAAATCTTATTAATTTCTGGTGTACATTATAGAGATTCAGTATTTATATATTAGTACAGTTTAAAGCTTCCCAAGTGAATCCAATGTGTAGCAAAGTTTGGAAAACAATGATTTACCCCATGGTCCATTATAAGAATACTGATATGAATAGGTACAAAAGAAGGAATTAAAACTAGGTAACAGTCCCAAATCTCCAGTGGTGGCCAGTTAAATAAAAACAGTAAAAAAAATTGAGTGACTAGGTCACTAGCACACTCATCTAATCTCTACCTCACAGATGTGCAAGAGGTAAGCAAGCTGCTTTGTTTTTAAAGGGAAAATGTCCATTGACTAAAAACATGAAGTTTCTGTGGACTAAAACCAGAGAAAAAGGAAAAGAAAGCAAACTATTGATTCTAATGACATAAATCTCCAGGGTAAACTTCATAAAGCCTCAAGTGTTTATGATCCAGTTGGGACTCAAGGGCCCTTTTCAACTCCGAAGTTTTCTGTTTAAACCACTTTACTGGGGGAGCTAAACAGCTCTTCACAGGATTGTTTCTGTTGCTACTGAGTCAATAGTACCACCCACTGCCCTTAATAATTTTTAAAGTGCTTCAGGTTTTAAGTTTATTGGAAGGAACCATAATACAATCCTGCTGAAAACAAGGGCTCAAGGTATTAAAAGTTGCTTTAAGGCAGAGTTGGGACCAGAACCCAGGTCTGCTGACTCACAGGCAAATGCTCTTCTGTCACAGTACCGCCTCTCCCAAAAACCTCAGGGATCCACTCTTTGAACCTGAGCATCCTCTCTCAGAAGGGTGATTTTCCTCAGAAAAAAGCACTCTTCCTACTTTTCCCTTACATGTCTGTTGTGTTGGGGGTGGAAGGAGGTCAGGCGGTCATGCACTGTGAATGGGAGAAAGTACAAAAGGGCCAGGAACATGGAGAGCTTCAGGGAGCAATTTACGGAAGAACATAGAGAACGTGTTTGCAGCAGTGGAGAGGGGCAGGTAACTACATGAGGCTAAAAGGTTAAGAAACAAAGGAAAATGAAGAGCCAGTTTTTTTTTTAATTTAATATATTTGAGGTTGGTAGGGATGATGTGGGCAAAGTGGTGATTTAGGAACATTTTGGATTATGTGTTAGATAGATTGGTGATGAGAAAGACAGAAGGTAGAGATGTGGAAAGAACAGCTTAGGGCCTAACGTGAAGAGGGAACAGACTGTAGTAATAACAGTGAAAAGAAAAAGAATGACAAAAGAGCACCTGAAAGCATGGAATAAATATCTGTAGCAAAACAGTGTAGCTGACAGCATTTCAACAAGACATTATCTCCTTTTGTGTATATGACAGAACATTTAATTAGGAAATTCCTATCTGGTTGAATGACTGGATTAAATGAGCATTAGTATCACCTGGTGGTGATTTTGAAAAGTAAGGCAAAGGGCTGATGGAAGATGTCTTGTTTGCCTTTCAGCTGTTGTGAAACAGGGGTTTCCAAAAAGAATAGAAAAAAAGGTAATTGCTGTCTTGGACAGCATTAAGCTGAGAAGGATCGAGGATAAACTAGATGATAAAATTAGGAGTCAAAGTGACGTGAGTTGACTAAAACAGTAGAGTAACACCGATAGATGTAAAATCCTGTTCTTTGGGACCAAAAAATCACAAAGAGAGCACAAAGAGAGAAAGATGTCTGTTAAAATAAGTGGAAAAGCAACACACAGTTTTGGTTGACAGGTAGAATGGAAAAGGTGTGTTCTATAGTCAGACAAACCACACCTTGAATCCTGGCTCAGACAAAAATGTAAAGGATTTTCAAATATGATGAATGACCCAGAAGAGAGTGAGAGACAAACTAAAGGTCAGTTTGAGCATCAGTGAGGAAAACCAGGTAATGAGTGTGAACTTTGGTCACCACTAGTTGAAGCATACTCTGAAGCTGAGGACAGGTATAAAGTTGAAGATGGCTTGGGTTTAGGTACCAAGATAGTGAAACGTCAAGGAAGCAAAGCCAGCTAGGTAAATGTCAGAGCAGGAGGAGGTAGCCAACTCGAGTGCCTTGATTAGGATGGAGTCAATGAAAGTTAGTAGGCTAAAAAAAGACTGGGAGATGATGGAGGAATGAAGCAGTCACATTTGGTATAGAAAATAAGATGAACAGATTTAAAGGGCTTTTATAAAACAAGAAAAAGATAGTTTGGAGGAGAAGCCAACTATAATCGTAGAGACTGAACAGCTGAGAAAGACTGGCCATCTTCTATTTGTGACTGTGTTGCTGAGTAACACAGAGTAAAAACAATGGCTATCACGACCCACATGGGAAATTGCCTATTGGCTTAAACAAATGAGGAAAATATGTAGGTTCTTTTGAGTTTATGGTAAAAGTAATGCCAGCCTTGTTATCCAGAAAAGCAGGACAAGCATAAAATTAAAAGATCAAAGTGGTAGGGGTCCACTAGACTCTTCAGAAGAGGTTTGGGGGAGGTGTACAAAAGCAGCAGGAAAAAGCCAAGCCGGAATGGAATGAGTTGAAAAAATCAATAGCTTCCTAACTTCCATACAGTATCCAATGATCTTTTTAAAGGTCCAACTGCATTGCTGCTCTGCTCAAAATCCTCCACTGACTTCCCAACAAGAGCCACAGTTCTTGCCAAGGCTTATAACTTTAAGGTTAGGCCAAGCCTCCCAGTCTGTCACCAAGCTTATCTCCTACAATCCCTTCACTGGCTCACTTCACTCCAGCTACGTGGCCTCTTTGCTGTTCCTAAGTCGCCATTATTTACTGGAAGGCCCTTCCAGACAACCAAGCAGCTGGATCATTCACTTCCTTTGGGTCTCTGCTTAATGTCACCGTATCTGAGATGGCTTCCCTAACTACACTATGTAACATAGCATCATCCCCTACGACCTGAAATAGGCCCAACTCTCCCACCTACTACAGCATAAACTCTTTGAGAGGAATGACATTGCTTTGTTCTCCTGAATCTAGAATAGTATGAATTCCAGTACTTGTTGAATGAATGAATAAAGAGTGGGAGATGGAAAGGACATGAAAGTAGTAGGCAGTTAGATAATTTTAGGGGCAGGAAAGATGGGCAGACACTCAGGTAGTGCTCTTAGAAGTTGAGTCCTAGACTCCAGAATCTTGGTGTGGCTTCATTGTTACAATAACCCTCTCTGCCACCACACTTCAGATGTTGAGACGTACTATCCGTCCTAAGTCTATAGCAGTGAGAAAGTGAGATTAATGATTTTAGATGCTACAGACTTACCTTTCTCAGAGGGTTTGAAGTTAACTGAAAGAGTAGGCTATGGTTAAAAGATTTAAAATACTAAATTAAAAGCATCACAGTTTGAATTTCTAACCTGATACCACAGGTCTCCCTGAGATCCTATTCTTACTTTTTTGCATACATCCTCAAGCTATTCACTAAGGCATGCTTTAGACTAAATACTTATGATTTCAAAGGAATCCTTACAGCAAAAAAATTTTTTAAAGTATTTTATCTTTGATGTGTTACCGTAAAGATTATAAAAATCAGCAAGCATCTCATTTTTATAGACTATAAGGGAGGCCAACTGACTATTCACAATCCATAAACAACATTAATATAAAATGGCATTAAAACAGTAGTGAAATAATGGCTGCAATTTTATTTTAAAAATTGTTAAAATCCAGTGTGTAATAGTTGCTCCTTAGGCTAAATATGAAAGCAGTAAAAATTTTCATCAAGGAAAATACTGCTGGAGGACAAATTCTTCAAAATATATAAAACATCCTATTCTTTAGTTTTACAATGTTCAAGAACAAAAAAATGCAGTGTCTCATTAACGTGACAAGTTTATTTTTATTCCAAATTATTTAGGATATAAAGCAATGACCTATTAAATTATCTATGAAACTTAGAATAACCATATCTTTCTTTAAAGTACTGAATCACAACATTCTCTAACCCAAGTATGGTATTAAATCATCATTTTACTGAGTTTATCTTTGATTCTTCAGCTAGAGGTCTGATTATAAGAAAAGCTTAGATTATACACCTTAAATGGTGATATTTTTTGCCTCAGTCTCTTGAGCTATCCTCCAGGAAGGTTATGAAGATTCTTAAGATCATTTCTGAAGCATTTGGTATCAGAAAAGAACAGCAGCAAAGAAGCCTTCGAAGTTGAAGAGATTTTTAGGCACTGGGCCCTCCTTAGGTCCATAATATGATAGTAGTGCAGTAAAGACCAGTTGCCACTGGCTTGGACTCTTGATAAGGTCTGCCTTAAGTGTGAATCCCAGATCACCATGTGACCTAGAGCAAGTTACTAAAACTCTTTATGCCTCAGTTTCCCCATATGTAAAGTGGCAGCAGTTGTACACATAATCCATGTAAAGTGCTTGGTATATAGTAGGTACTCCACAAATATTATGTTGTGACGACGTTCCTTTTAGTAGCTAAGTATCAGTACTTATATTTAATAATCTGAAAAGTAATTTGGAAATTGTATGGTCTTTGTAACTTTGATTTAAATTAAGAGAACTTTACAGACTTCTGCATTGAGTCAACACCCAGACTTGTGTATTACTGATTTGGGAACTATGTTTTCCTAGGATATGGGACTAGTTAAGGAAGTTGTGACAAAGCCTGATACTGTGTAAACACATATACACATTTCTTACTTCTAATTGTCTACTTTGGAATCATTAATGTTACATTGTTCAGTAATAACACTGAATTCAGATAATACAGATTAAAAATGCTTACATTTATTCATCTGTAAGCTGAAGTGGTTTTCTAACAAGAAAATGTTAAAGTAGTAGTTCTTAAGACAAAAAGCATAAAAGTAAACTCTCAGTTGAGAACTTAAAGGACAAAACTATCAATCTGTAGGAAAAGTAAATTACATTATAAGGATAATTTCCTTCTGACATACACTAAGAGAAGTACAGAATACAATCAGAACTTCCTTACTGCGTGAAACAGTATATTTTTATAATGCTTATTCTAAAAGAAAGATTACTTTTCAAGGATCTTTCAAAGATTATTTTAGATGGTATAATTATGTAATAAAAGTATCCTTTTTTTGGTCTATAAATGAGTGTAACACTGGAATTTGAAAAAATAAAGATTGGTATGGGGTTTGGGCATCAGTCTTAAAGGTGGCACAGGTTAAGTAAAAGAAGGCAGCTGCAATATGCCAGGATTTCTCTAAAAACAGGAAAAAATGTCAATAAGCAAAGACTTAGAGTAACTCCCCTTTCTTATTCAGGTAATTTTACAAAGGGAACTTAATTCAAAATTCAATTGTAATATATATGTAAAACCTAATTTGACAAAATGGAAAACATCTCTCATATCATAAATATGGTACTTTCATAATCATTTGAAGTTCACTCAGTATTTCAAAGTTGCTAATTTAATAACTTATAAAACCAACTAAAGGCAATTCGATTAATTTTGTTACCATAAAGTTCAGATAACTGCTACTGACAAGTATGCATTATTTAAGAAAAAAATAAGCTCTTACAGTTAATGTTAAAAACTAAACATTTCTTAAACAAAAATATTACACTCCCATAGACTGCAGAAATGACCTATTGTGCTATAAGTATTGAAGATGCAGGGTAGGAGAGTAAGGAAAATATACCCACTTTCATTCTAGGGGCAAGATCATGCATATTAGAACACTGATTCACTGTAACACAACCATAACATTTCAAGTACATTATAGAATTGTCATCAAATTTTAAAAATTTCAAATAGAAAAAAGTAATTCTAAAATATGATGTTCCAATCAATTTAAATATTCAAAAAGTTCAGTCCCCATTCAGAAACAGATAAACAGTATATTTATTAAATGAGTTAAGACAAATAAACTTTACAAATAGACAAATAATAAAAGGCTCAGTGGCTAAAATAGATGGTAAGCATCATTGAAAGAAATCAACACCATCACGGTATCTCAGTTGGCTTACATGTGTAAAAAGAAATTTTCAAAGAGCAATTTCACAGAAATGAAGCCAGTTTTTTTTTTTCTTATAAACAAATCACCATTTCTTGGTTCAAAACTGACATCTGTTATGAAAATTACCATATCACATATTTGTAAGATGACAAGGAGTAACTCATCTTCAAAGTGCAAGTAAGTCTATTTACAACCACAAAAAAGGCAATGATGAGGAGAAAGGATTTTTAAAAAATATACAAAGATTAAAAACATTTGGGATGCAAAATTAAACAATTTTTTGGTTAGAGGATAAAAGAGAAAAAGTGATTGAATTATAGATGCTGATTTCAGCTATACATACTATATAATGGGATCCAAGATCTTTAACAGCTTGCTTGCATTTTTTCTACTTACATAATGCTCTGGAAATTTCTGGTAGAAATTACAGTGTCTCAAAGAGAGAAATACACACTAAGCATGTCTTGCTACTACTTCATGGATTTCAGAAGACCCGTTTATGGATTAGAGTTGGTGTAAAAAGCCATTGCCTTGAGTTGAAAAATGAATACTGTAAAAGCTCAATACAAATCCTCCAAAGCACATGCACTTCTAAATCTTTTGGTAATTACATTCATATTTAAGCATAACCAAAAGAAAAAAGAAAACTGAAAACATTCCCTTTTCTCTAGTCCCTATGCCTTGTAGGCTCTCCAGTTGATAGGGTCAATTTTTAGAGTTGAAAGGGTTCTTCAAGATAGATTAGTCCACCACCCTCAGTTAGGGTAAATGATTTTCCCAAGGTCATGCAGCGCATAATGGCAAAACCAAGACTAGAAACCAGGTCTTGACTCCTAGCCTAGTATGCTTTCCAACATATCATGCTACCTCTTTTTACAGTATGGTTTGCTATAAATACCTGATGAATAAATGTACAATTACAAATGCTGACAGAGCCGATGTGTTTCTAAGACTTGCAGAGGATTACTGCAAAGGATTAATGGAGAAAACCAGATTTTCCCCTACCCACCAAAAATATCAAGCACCATCAACTAAATGTTTCTTTGCTGGGTCAGCACTCTCAGATGTTGTAGTAGTCCTCGTAAACTTTATGTCAGCCTGAGGATTGTATATCTGGTGAAATCTGGGCCCTAACACAATGCCAGTTCCTAAAAGGTAAAGATAGAGGCAGTAAAGGGGAGAAGGTAGACAAAAGAAAGAAACAAAGATTTAAAGAATCCAGCTAACTTAGAAATGGGCATTCCAGCATATGATTAATTATTATGTCTAAATATATATTTTTTAGGACCTTTTTCACCTTTTAATAGAATCTCATTTTAACTAATCTGTTATTTGGCCACTTAAGAATTAAAATAAGTGTATCAAAGACAATGGTGGTCATTATTTTTTTTTTAAACTGTGAGCCTATTTTAGACAAACTAAGTTATCTGAAGAATATGTCAAATGGTGAAATTGCGATAGTTTTCTTAATCTGGTTCTATTAGATTATCACCAAGAAATTAAAGTGGTAATTCATGGGGCTGTTACCATCTTGAAATTTATTCCAATTGTGGTTAAAGAGAACAGACTGATAAACCATATATGCAGAATTGAGTAAAGAAACGGAAATTTCTTTCAAAAAACATTGCCATGAATTTATTTAATAAAAGGGCAGATTTATTTATGTTTACAAACAAGTTTCAAAAACAAAAGGAAAACATGTATGCTTCTACTTATTAACCTTTTCAAAATGCCAACAGCCCTCATGCTGTATGAAGGTTTCTAAGAATTAGAAAAAGCGATACAGTTCACTCACAGTTCACCAAGACATCACTGAACTAACAGGTTTAGACAAAAACAAAAAGGACTAAGGTTCTCTTGTAGTTTGATAGTTTGATTTAATTTGATTTGCCTGAAATAACAAAAGCATTTCAAGCGTCTTTCATTATGCAGTTGATGTCCCGCATTAAACAATCTACTAAATTCTGAACAAAAGGTTATTAGCAAGTTTTCAAAAATTTTAAAAATTAAACAGTTGTTTCAAAACCATTAAGTAGTAAATGTATTTAAGAAACTAATTAGGACAGATGTCATAACTTCATTAGAACACCACTGCTCATGTTTTTTTGTTTTGTTTTGTGTTTGTTTTTTTTTTTTTAAACAAAGCATTAGTGTTATCTATTTGGCTATTAGTATTAGCAATTTATCTACAATATTTAACAAGTTAAATTGTAGGCAAAAATTTAGTACAGTTTCAATAGAAACACCCTTTTTTTTTTCCTGAAAATACAGCAGTATTTGAAGGACTAATTTTTCTCTGCATCAGTTATAAGGAAGCTTCCCATCTATGAACAGGAACAAAAAAAGTATCTACAAACCTTGTAAACAGATCTGTATCATTTATAAACATAAATAATCCAAATTATTAACAGCCAACAGCAGAAATTAAAGTATCAATTCAATGATCCAGGGCTCTTTGCTTGCCCAGCTTTACTCCTCCCTTTCTCCCATCAAGGATTGAGATAAACTAAAGCTCTGCTAATATACTGTTCGGGACCACTCTCAGGTACTACAGATGATCCACAGGTCAACTTATGCTGAGTTACTGTTTATCTGTCAGTTCATTTCTCCCACCCCCCAAAAAGCACCCTCGGTCTGGCAGAAAGCTTTGCTTTTTTTTTTTAAAAAAATAAATCTACATTCGTACAAGTGTGTCTTCTGTTGAAGTCCAAAGACAAGAATACTATCTTGTCTGTCACAATATGTGAAGAGACCCAGTTTCAATTTGTTTCTTTACAATGCAGCTAGTGTGTTAACATTCAGCTTACAATCAGAGTGATGTTTCCAAACTGTGTAGTGGGCTTCCTGGGGATGAAGAGGTAGCAGACTTATTCATTTCTATTGTAAGGTAAATCCCGCTGTCAACAGCATTGTTATTTTTGTTGGGAGAGGGTGGAGGACTGGAGTTACGTTTTGTAGGAGCATCATCTTCAGCATCAGTGTCATCAATAAGGGGGATGTGAGGCTCTGAATCTTCTATCCTAAACTCAGGATGTGTCATAAAGTTGTGAATCGAACTTCTTGTTTCCGGTTTTTCTAACCCTTCATATAAAGAACTACGAAATGCATTCACCACTCGAATCTGTAAATATCAGAAAACAGGAAAATGTCAGTATGCTAGTAGCTTAACTTAAAGATGGTTTATTTATGAGTTTGAATCCACAAACAGCTAGGTATGAGTGAATCATATTTGCATGTAATGCAGTGGAACTTGCAATACACTGTAAAAAAATGAATATTTTAGTAAGACACTACAGAACAACAAAACCACATACTCTAAGAATTAAGAGATACAGAATTCAAAGTAAAACTAAGAAAATCTCATTGTCACTGGCTAAAAATTTAATAGCCATTTTATAGGATTTTTTTCCCTAAGAAAACAAAGTCAAACAACAAACAAATAAAAACTTAACCATACACAAGCTTTAGCTGATTTTTTAAAACAAAAAAAAATGTAATTTTGAAAACAATTCAAATAAGTTAAACAAGCACAGAGGGTTATTATTTATCATGCTAGGAGTTAGGGCATCACCGACTATGAAAAAGCCAAGCAAATATAAGCTGAACGCCACAATGAAGTCACATCTATCTCACTACTTCCTTAATTAAAAAATAAAAATAAAGACGAAGTCCAAATAAATATCTATAAAATGCCATTAAACAGCTATAAATATTTGAGTATATGCCATTTGTCTATAAAGTGTTAATAGTGTTTTTCTCTAAAATAGATTAAAACTTAAATTACTTTATATACTAGAGTTCACTGAAAAAAAAAAAAAGATTTAAAACAAAAACAGAAAAAAACTCCTCTAGGATTCCCCCCTAAAAAAACCCACAAAACTTTTCTAGTATTTTTGCCTCAAAACAGATAGCTCAACAATTCACCCTCCTCAGAAATCTGCTGTATGGATGAAAAGAGGTTAATGAGCAACTGACTCGAAAACATCACTACACACACTGACATTAGGTCTCATTAACCCAGTGTCATACAGACTTTCAAAAAAGAAAGAACAAAATCCAACTAGTTGAACATCTTCTACATATCAATTTAAATATAGCATTTGCTTTTGCTTTGATTCTAATGAATCCTGTTTAGTAATGAAGACATAATTTACTCCTGTTATAAGAACTGACATTGACATTCCACATAAAAAAATGCAGTCACCAAATTCATCTCGTAAAACAATAAAGAAATTAATACATTTCTTTAGAGACATTTGAATGTATTTTTTTATTTAAATTTATTTTTTAAAAATGTAAGTTTATATCTACTTTTTAAAAATTGTATATATTTAAGGTATACAAATTGATGATTTGATATATGTATACATTGTAAACTAATTGCTATAATCAAGTTAACATATCCATCACCTCACAGTTACTATGTATATGTGGTGAGTAGTAGTATTCTATCCTCTTAGCAAATTTCAATTATACAGTATAGTCACCATGTTATACATTAGATCTCCAGAATTTACTTGTCTTGCATAACTGAAACTTTGTACCCTTTGACCACTTCCCTCTACTCATGATAATCCACTATGCTATGCTCTGCTTCTATGAGTTTGACTATTTTAGATTCCTACTTCTGAGAATTTATCCAAAGATACAAAATCAGGATCCTGAAGACATACTTGCACTCCTATGTTCCTTGCAGCATTACTTACAATAATCAAGATAGGAAACAAATTAAATGTCCATTGACAGATGAATGGACAAAGAAAACATGGTATATTCACACAGTGGAAGATTATCCAACCTTAAAAAGGGAAAACTGCAGTTTACAATAACATTTGCCCAGTTCTGACTGGAACCTCATCTCTCCTCAACGTTGCCTTCTCTGACTTACTTCCTAAGCCCTGCCTGCAGGCTGCTTTACCCCTTGTTCACTTAGGCTTTCATGCAGAGGAAGAGTACAGCACAGCTGAATGAGGAAGACATGGGTAAAATGTCTGGGTGTGAATTCCAGCTCTGCCACTTACTAGCTGAGGAACCTTAGGCAAATAGATTTCCTCAACTACAAGATAAGTAGTAACAATTGTACAGGAGATTCAATTAGTACACGTACAGATTCAAAACAGTGTCAGCTCTCAAGTATCAAAGTCAGGGTTTCTCAAACTTTAATGTGCCAAAGAAGTACCTGGGGATCTTGTTAAAATGCAGATTCTGATTTATGCATTTCTAACAAGCTCCCCCAGGTGACCCTGAAGCTGCTGGTCCATAATCCATACTTTGAGCTGCAAGCATCTACTTTGTGTTGTTGTGCTACTTTATCATATGCCAGATTATAATTCTATTAATATGTTTATACTTTAGTTCCTTCATTTGATAGACTATTAGCAGCAAATACATTTCCAATTTCCTGTATTGCTCTTACTCCCGTTTACTAAGATGCAAAGTGTTTTACATATGGTGTGTAAACTGGGCTTGCTAAATATACCATTACAATGATTGATTTAATTGTTTTTTACTGTGAAATCTTACGATTCACATTTTATATATGTGGACACTTAACAAATATCCTGACTGTCCTAATAAGAGGCGGTGCAATTAAAAAAGCTAAAAGATAACCGCCCCCCTCCGCTCCCCCACAAAAAAAGGAAAAATATCCGTCGGTGTCAGCGGTGAGTAGGCACAGAGAACATGAACTGGAGGCTCAGCCAGCAAATCTGATGGGTGATGAGGACTGCTCGACATGCCTTGAAACTGTTGCCTGTTTGACTTCGTTACAGACAACGCTTCTAACAGAGCTAGAGACAGGTAAATTTTCTGTTTTGTTTTGACCAGGAGATAGGGGAGTAGTGAAAAATCAAAGGAGAACTAACTTTTGGAAACTTGTTAAATCGGGGGAGCTGCAGAACATCCAGGTTAAAATATCTAGAGCCTAAGGGGTTAGAGATCTGGAAGTTGGGGAAGCTCTAAGGGCAGCGTAAAGAGTAAGCAGGTGAGGGCAGTCAGTTTGTGTACACACAATTACACACATACACGCATGTGACAGGTAAAATTAGATGAGATTCCTTTTTATCGAAACTTTTAAATTTTGGTTAAAATGTTTTCTTTCTGAAAAAATTTACTCTGATGAGAACATCAGAGCTTGAAAGGTTATTCGATCTACTTTATTCTAACCACTTTACAAATGATGAAAATGAGCAACTGAGAGGTGGCTGACCGTTCAAGTCACTCCTAATCAGTGCCAAAGTTTTGAGAACAAAGTTTTCTGGACTCCCAATTCCAAGTTCTTTGACAATCAATAAAGGAGAAGATGTGGATGTTGATAGCTTTAGCTAACATCACTAGAATAAAATACTTACTAAGATTAAGGTTAATGCTGTCTTCCTCTGACTCTACTACTTAGCCACATGATGACTGGACAGGAAAAGAACAGCTCAGAAATGCTCCAAAGCAATACAATTTCAAAGAACAATTCTCATAGAAGATATATGCAATAAAATCTGGAATAACCAGGGGTCACTAAACCAGATTTGTTTTACTTTCTACTTATAAAGAACATTAGCAAAGCACTCGATCTGAAGCATGACATAGAGCTAACTTTACACTTGCACTCATCTCTATTACCTTCTCTATATAAAATTCTCACAGTACAGTAGTAATTCTGAGTAGCTAAAAGCAACTGTGTATGAAATACTTTAGGTATATAAGAAACTATTTTAATGCCACAAAGAATTCTGTTTAAGCAGGAAAATAAATAACCTAAACTACCTTTTTTTTTGACAATCTAAACCTGTTTATTTAGTCTTTTAACAATTTTGTTAGGATTTATTGAAACCTATTATGTACAACATAATTATAACTCCTAAAAATTAAGAAAAATCCAATAATTCCTATGTCCAGAAAAAATTTTAAAGAGTAAATTCAGAGGAAAACATTGCATGAATCATATATGGTAAACAAAAAAGAGTCAAAGTGATTATCATGCAGTAATTTTAAGAAACTGAACATGATTATCAAGGTAAACAACGTATTAAAGTAACAAATCAAAAACAAAATAATTTACCCTGCTAACCCACCCATTTTCTTAAATACAATCTTAACTTCTGAGTATAATTGCTCAAAACATGGCAATGATATACAAAGGCAGCTCTAAAACATGGGATGATTTTAGTCATTACCTGATGTATCTTACCTTCTACCATAGATTAGTGCATAATATGTGCACTAACTTAAAAAAAATGCAGTGGTAGAACAAAAGATACTATGCACCAAAAAAGAGAATCCTAGGTCCTTTTCCAAAGTTGGGTATTTGCACATCGAATTTTCTCAGAGTAAGACCCACTTGTGTAACGAGTAGTGGAAATTGGCAAACATTTTCTGTAAAGAACCGGAGAGTAGATACAGGCTTTGGACTCCACATGGTCTCTGATGCAACTACTCAACTTTGCAAGTGTAGTGCAAAAGCTACTATGGACGATACTTAAATGAGTATTACTCTGTTCCAATAAAAATTTATTTTCAAAAACAGGCATCAAGCCAGATTTGACCCATAGGCTACAGTTTGCTGACCCTTCACCTAGAAAACCAAATTTTCTCTCAATTTCTTCTTTCCAGCAAGGTTTAACTATTGATTTAGCAAAAGAATTTATTAATGGTGAAGAGTAATCTTAAAATAATATACTTTATAAATAAATAAAACTATAGAATGTTTTCTCTAGAGATCCTTAGGAATAAAGATTTGACTAATAATAATGAGGGGAAAAAGATAATCTCTCCAGAGATGTTTCAAGCCTACTATACAACGAAGTCAAAATGGATTATTATTTCTTCCATTTAGCAAAGAAAACACTCCAAAACCAGTCGAAGAAGTTTTGACATCTATAGACTATTCTAAATCAGGGCAGGAACACAGTGAGGAAATCGAACCTTTCAGTATACATATTAACAGTACTAATTAATTCTACACATTGGCTGGAGGTTCTGTATTTAGCACCTAAGACATGGCTTCACTAGCAAGACTGACAGAAATTTATAGTAACAGCAACATAATTACTGCAACTGTTAATGTATAATGATAACCTCATAAACAAGATATGCATCAGCCCACGATACTTCCTTATGGTCCAAGTACATAGAATACAAAATAAAGAAATAAACATCTCAAACCTTAAAGAAACAACAACTAGGAACTTGTCCTTGACATTCTGAAGTATATCTTTATCACCCTTGAAGCATGGGCCCAGCAACTCAAGTCTCAGGTATAGCTGTCCATCAGAAAAGAACATGGGCAGTTATGGGTAATTATGTCTTAAAAAGAGTTGATGATTGACTTAATATTTAATATGAAGCTCAGAACACAATTATACAGATAAAGTAAATATAGTATACCTCAGGTCAAGTGACACCCCTCCAAACAAAAACAGTAAGTTATTTAAAAGTTTGCTGAAATAAAAATGGAATATACATGACCCAGAAGATAAACTTGCCAGAAAAGTTTAACATGAAGCTAATCATAAGAAAACAATTAAAAAAAACCCAGAATGCAGGACACTTTATAAGACAATTGGCCTTGATTCTTAAAAAAAAAAAAATCGATGTTCTGAAAAACAGAGAAAAATGGATCCAGGTTAAAAGAGACTAGAAGGTCTTAACTGTCGATTATCCTTTCTTAGATCCTGGATCAAAAAAGCTTTTGATAAAAAACATTTTAGGGACAATGGCAAAAATCTGAATACAGATTGTATATAAGTTAAAATGACATCAATGTTAAATTTCTTGGGTGTGTTAATACAGTATGGTTCTACAGGAGACTTCTTATTCTTAAGAAGTAGGTACAGGCTAAAGTGTTACAAAATGTCATGATATCTGTCACTTTCAAATGGTTCAAAAAGTACACATTAATAAATACATAAATAAAGCCAATGTCATAAAATATTAAGAAGTGGTAAATCCAGGCAAAAGACATTATTTGTGTATAAATCTTTCAACTTGTCTGTAGGTATGAAATTTTTCAAATTTAAAATTTTGAGTGCAAGAAGAGTCTTTTGGGATAAAGTCTCATTTTAGATCACCGTTATAGGATATAAACAGATCCTTACCTTCCATTCCGTCCTCGTAACTTTGTATTTTAATTACTGGCTTTAGTACCAAACTATGACACTGAAACTCACTTTTCTCAACTGGCAAATTTTATCAAGAATCAGCTTGGGAGTCATTTCCTTCAACTTCTCAGGGCACATTAAGGACCTTGTTATCATATTCTGTGTTTCATTACCATGTTGAAATTCCCAGCTACTTGTTTGTTTCACTAGACTATAAGGTCTTGAGGTTCAAGCACAGCCTTGGCACATGGCAGGCTTTCCAGAGTGTTTATGGAATACAACTAAATAAACAGTAGTAGTAGGAGAGGAAGCCAAGGAATAACATGAAATCTATAGATAAAAGGAGGGAGGGATGCAACATTAGCTATACCAGGCATAAGGCTAGGCAATTTACATATACAATTTCATTTAGGTTAGGTAGTACCAGGGTGATTTTTAAAAGGAAGATTCCTATCTGTCCAAGTACGTAAATTTAACACCCTGTCTAACATTACAGGGTCAGTTTGTCCTTAAGAGTACCTGTCTGCTCTTTGCTCTATGTCATGCTGCCTCTGCTTATTAGCCACGGACAAGTCATTTAACCTCTAAGTCAGTTCTCATGCCTGTAAAACAGGGGATAGTTTCTGTTCTGCCTGTTTTACAATACTGTCAAAAACAACAAATGAAAACTAGTTAGGCAAACAGAACAAAAAGTCACTGAATAAATAGTCCTCCTTAAAATGATACTCAATTTATCCTCTCTCTAGCTTTCCAAGGTTCTTCCAGTCCTTAATTGCTAAAGACCTAATGGCAAAGGTCTCTGTCCAAATACAAGCTTAGCCTTAGGTATCTCAGCTGATTTTGGGGGTGAGTATAAGGGGTGGGTGGGCTTTTATTTTTAGTGTCTCAAGTACACTGAGAATCCACCATGAAATCAAGACCCTAATTCACAGTAAGGATGATATAGGTTATAAGGCTTTTGAGGAGTTTGCCATTTACTAAAAACCTGAAAGAAATATTTTTTATTCTAGTCAATTAAGGGACAGTAGGACATGAAATGATTCAATAATTAACAGTACACTTTTCCTACTTCTTTGTAAAATGTTAAACAACACACAATTCTTAACTAGGCTACAATTTTCAATTAAGTTGATTATACAAATGAAAAAAGAAACCCATTAATACCATAGAACTCTGGAGCTTATAGGGAGACCACCCTAATGCCCCCCTCAAAAAAAATAAAAGAAAAATAAAAGAAAAAGAAAAAAAAAAAACAAAAAGGCCACAAAGTCTAGGCTAAGAAGGCAAACAACTGACTATATATTGGGAATTTTTCTTAAGGGTACTATCTTACTTTCCATCCTCAACAAGATAAAAATCGAAATGCTAAATTCATATTTAGCTTTAAACACACAATTTCTTGGTTCTGTTATATCAGTTTCAAATCACATGCTTCTGGGCACCATGCAGTATGAACATGTTTAAAGGCATATACTCAAAAATTTATAGTAGTTTCACAAATTCTAAACTACAGTTTTATTCCCCGTCTTAAATGTCAGAGTTAGCACAGAGACAAGCTCACAGATTTCATATCTAATCTTTGGTTGCAATTGTTTCACCTGTTATCTATCCCTCTCAGAAATAAAACAACAACAATGACAACACTTTGAGGTCTCAATCCACTTTACGAAAAGAAAGCTTTATGAAAAGCCTGAACAAATGAATTTAAACATTAAGGAGAAAATGAGAAACGTTAGGTGTGTGAAGTAGGAAATGTTAATTTCATGCACTTAGGAACACACACTCACACCCCACAGTAGTAGAAGCAGTAGAAGAGGAAAACACTACATGTGTAGGGGTAGAAATATTTGTTACATCATGATGCTGGCTGGCGATGGAGGGTTGCCGCCTTAGAGCCCCCTGAATGGAACTTCCACTCTGGAAAGCATTCACTACATCCATCTGCAAGGAATCAGAGATTGTGACAGCTTGCTCAGCAAGAGAGAGAGAGAACAAGAGAAAGGACCATTCCATCTAACAACATATAAAAAGTAAAGAAAAAAAGGCACTTTTTACAGAGCAGATAAATAGGCAAGAGTAGCATTTTGTGATGAAGGGGGGAAGCTAGGAAAAGAGGAGTTCAGGGGCATATAGACAATTCTCTCACGATCAGTTAAAACTTTCACTCATTCCAGGCACCAGTATTATTTTTCAAAAGAATAAGTTTTGTGGGTTGGGACGGCTAGAAAGGAAGTTAAAGAGGGTGTTCAAACCTCCTCCCCAGGTCCAAAAGCCCTGGGCTGGCTCCCACTCCCATCATCACGCCTACCTCTGTCCAGGTCCATACCTGTGTTTGGATTCTGTTCAGACCTCTAAACCACAGGATCTGGCCACGTCGTAACTCCCTTTCAGCATGATCAATCTCCTCCACGTCCTCTGCTAACTCTTCCTCAGGTATTTCTTCCTTTTGTGTTCCATGACCAGCTTCTTTTAGAAATTTTAAACGGCTAGTTGGAATTGTTGAAATTAGCTACAACACAGGGAAAAGAACTTAGAAATAAATCATATCAAGTACGATTAAACCAATCAACTTTAATACAAAGGGTATGAAAAGATATGAGCATAACCAACCATCTTTACCAATAAACCAACGCGATCCTGTCTGTTAGATGTTTTCTTTCTCAGAATAAAAAATATTCTGCTTCTAGCTACACAAAAGATTTAAGTCTGAAGGGTAAAAAGTTTTCTGAATGGAAACAGCCAGATTACACTTTTTGTATTTTATTTAGGACATTCAAGAGAGTAAATTATAAAACCATGCTCTGATATATATATTTACTTTATTAATTATATTTATTATATATACAATTATAAATATTATATTTATGTCAAATAAAATGAAAATGGCAGATGGTCATATTGGAGGTAAAACAAGTTCATATTTCATTAGTGCTCTAAGAGTCCAATGAGGAAAAACATACCAAAATTCCAAAAATCTTCAAGGTTAAACTGAAAATAGTGCTTTGTTTATTAAATGTATTTATTTTTGTAAAATGCAACTGTTTAAAACTTGATGAACAATGATTGATAATGACATCAAAAAGGAACAGATGCCCCAGAAAACATAAAGAATACAAAAAAAAGGCCAACAAATATGTACTAGCTTATAAATGTTAAAAGCCATTCCTTAAGGAAGCCAGGCTTATCAGGGAAAAACAAGCACACAGTCAGAATGAGAACTGCTTGAAGAATTTCCAGTCCAACTATCTCATTTCAAGAGGTGAAAAAGGCTCAGAGACACACTTGTTCATGGAGTAACTAAGACTTTAGATCTCCCGACCACCCAAATCAATGTTCTTTCTACAATGGTGCACTTGAATTTAATAGGCAACGTCAACCAAAGATGGTAATTGATGCTTGTTGAGTATGTATGCTGAATTTCCTTTTCCTGAAATTAGCCAGATTTTGCGGGGAGATTGTAGGGTTCTGTTCTGCTCATGAGAAAATATTATGAAATAATCAGAATGGTAATAATAAAAAAAAGATAGACCAAACATGTATCCTACTTAAAAGAGATCTCTATTAACGAGGTATTCGAAATGAGTAAGAAGAGAAACCTCAGAACCTGGAAACACAATTTTTTAAAAAAGGCACATAAGATGTTTAAGAACAACCTGCATGTTTGGTTTGACTGACTTGTAGAATGATGATAAATTAGTTTACACAAATTATACACCATATGTTAACCTTCCTTTATGAAAATGTTAATATAGATTCTCTATCGGTTAGGTTTAAAGAAATGGTAATGGACTTGAACAATGCATATACCATTACCACCTCTTTTTAAAAAATAACATGCATTTGCAAGTCAGCTGCCTATAATAAAAATGAGGTACATCTCATTTTTTTCCAGAACTGTATTTTATATATACATTGTTAAAAGCATTCAATCCAAATAATCTAAATAATCTAAATTATATTTTTGAAAATATTCTCTACATGAACTGAAACTCAAGATTTTTCCTGTGCTGCATTTTGGATTAAATTATGTAACAAAATAATAGGAAATCTAAAGTAGATAGTATTTTATATTTTTGTAAAAATATTTATTCTAAAAATGCAAAAATGGGTCATAGAGCCAAAGATACAGACATTAGCATCCTAACCAGTTATGAATGCATTACCTTAATAGTGTTATAAAACTTGTTCTAAAAAGCAAGTTAAAAAACTATGTAAGAAACTGTTTTTTTAAATAGGCATAATCAAAATAATCAGCAAGTTAGGTATTAGAATATTAAATTAAAAAAAAAATATATCCCAACATGCACTTTTGACCTAGAATGGTTAACAACTTAGAATTAAGTAACATAACTGCTCAGAGAAAATACACACTAGAAAGTAAAAAAAAAAAAAAAAAAAAAAAAATCACTTAAGGTTTTGAACAAAAAGTAGTATTTTTACCTGGCCCCAGAGTAACGTTCCCATTCCCAGGAATATTGACCACAGCCACTGTTCTATTGATAGTTCTGAACAACTGAAAGGTTTTCCACCAAACTGCACAATTATTATCTGGAGGAATAATCAAGAGTAAATTTATTTATATCTTTTACTTAAATTTTACAATTCACTTACTTTAAAAATTACCTCAATTTGTGTCCTCCTAAACTCAAGGTGTGCAACCATTATTCTGATGGTGGCATATATAAATATTCACAGCTAAAAATAAGACAAGTGAAATAAAGTAAAATCCATCCAAAATTTTAAATGCAGGTATATTTAATGCAGGTAAATTATGCATACTAAAAATTAAAAAAAATTCTCATGACCAATAAGGTAACTATATACTGTTTCCAATATAATCTCAAGTAACTACATTCTCCTGTTTATGTTTTTGAATAATTTATGCCTTTCTACAAAAGATAGTACTTTTGTGGAAAAGACCATATGTTATAGAAAAGTGGACAAAATATTTAATCTTTTTTTCTTCTATAAAGAATTCATTCCAAATTAACAATTAATTTGTGTTTTTAATTTTTTAATTTAAAATTTACCTTTATCTTTTAGTACAATGAAAGATATGAAAAAGATATTAAGATGCTGCCCAAGAAACAATGACTAATATCATTGGTGATTTAGTTTCATAAGAAATAATTTTTCGTTTTAGAGCTGGAAGAAATAAAACTAGTTGTGGAATTTATTTCTAAAAATAAGAAACTAAGTTTCCATATTCTTTAATATACTGCTTAGATCAACATGATACTATAGAATTGTGTTTTTAGGTGTGTCACAGCATTTCCTTAATGTGTGTAAGGTAATCTCAAATTAGCTGTTGTCTTCTAAATTTTCAAGGGGATTAACAAAGTTCAACAGGTTTCTTAACTGAAAGGTCTCCTAAAGACAGTTGTTAATTTAGAAAAAGAAAAGAAAAAGCAGCTGACATTTGAGAGTTTCCTTCCTGGCATTAAGCCCATAGCTTCACATGTGTTCTCTCCCTGCTTCGTAATTTTCTGAAGTGACCTAATATTTTCATTCCCATTTCAAAGATGAAGAAATTGGAGCTTGTCCAGATCATACCACTACTGAGGAAGCGCGTTGATTTGACCCGAAGACTGATGAGACTCCTAAATTCATACTATGTTATATGGTTTGAAGAACCTCCAAGAAGTGGGTAAAATAGATTTCCTAAACTTATTGAGGATGTAAGAGCAACTTAAAAGACTAGGGTTTTATGAAACATGTTTTGAAAACACTGATTCTGTGTTAATTGCTACAAAGTAGAAAAAATAAAAATATATACAAAGAGTTAGGTATAATTATGTACTTCATGTCAAAAAAAAAAAAGGTTAAATAAGAATCAGCTAGTTAAGTAAAAGAGATAGAAGTTAAATTTAATATAATTTATAAGAAGAGCCCTTCAGG
This sequence comes from Macroglossus sobrinus, assembly GCA_004027375.1. NCBI lineage: Eukaryota > Metazoa > Chordata > Mammalia > Chiroptera > Pteropodidae > Macroglossus > Macroglossus sobrinus. The sequence goes on from PVKZ01000592.1 coordinate 353,610, forward strand.
TATCTCAGGTCTCTATAATCAAGACTCTAGCTAGACTGTTTTTAGAAACGAACAAAATGAGATATATGTAAATCAAGGGTCATGTTTTCCTACCGAGCTGACTCTCTGTAAGTGCTTTTCAAAGTGCTAATCCATGACAAGAGGAGATAAGAAACCTTGTACTGGAGTGCAAACCAATGACCTGTTTGCACAGTACTGCTGCTGCTATGACTACTAAAAACAAAAATGCACAAAAACCCAGCAACGAAAAACCCTAATCTGAAACACAGTGTGATTAGTGAGGTTGCTGATTTACAGTCTGGCACATGCTCCTTGTCTCACTGTTCACTTTTAACAAAGTGACTGTGGACTAGTGGCTGGTCCACAGACCATGCTTCGAGTTGCACTGGCTTATTTATGAGGCATTGAAGAATGTTACGTGCATCAAGCTTTGTTAGGACCTAAGTTACCAGATTTGCTTGATACAGAGATAGGTAGTTAAAATTTTGCAACCTCCATATAAAACTAATTTTGTACAAAGTAAAAGCTAATATTTGAGCATGTCATCAACAATGATATTTATAAAATCTGAAAACAATACTTTCAGAAACTATATAGCAAGTAAACAACATTTCTCCTGAAATTTACAGAAATTGAAAGCTAAAATAGAAATCATTTTTATGGAAATAATTAAGTCTATGGTTTTGAGTTTTGGTATCCACAGTGCACCAGGTATAGACTGATTAAATGTTTAAAATTCTTAGATCTTCTTTTTGAAATAAGCACCGCCACTGTTCACTGATGAAAAAGCTCACTTTTTACTTTAAAATCTTATTTTGTTTACTGACTTCCTGGTGTGATTATGTAGCATTCATTTACCTGTTCTGATTTCAGATTCTACTATAGAATCATTTGCACAGAAGAGGATCACAGAATCCAAGATAATATAAAAACATAAGTATAAGACATAGTTAAATAAAATCACCACATATGAAATGATCCTTAATTTTGTTCTTAGAATGACCTCTATAAAAATGGGAACATTTTTAGTCCTTCCTACTCATTCCCAAACCCACCCCTCATACTCCATTCTCCACTCCCTTTTCTGCCTTGTTTTATTACAAAATATTATATAACAGAAAAACACATACCAACTCAGGATGCAGCCATTCAGAATCACATGGAATTTAAATGTACATTTCAAAACCTTCTATTATTTAATAAAGTCAACTGTAGAAATACAACTGCTATTAATTGCAAGAAGAAATCAAGAGATCACTCTAGCTACCCTAGAAAGTGGCAAACGGTAAGATTTACCTAAAATATCAAAATGATAACAGTTTTAATAACAATAGGGTAGAATGAAACCATCAGAATCAGAGCGAGTATGAAGTATCACAACTATAGAACCTGTACTGCAATTCAAGTAGTGTTAGCTTAACATATTTTCACATGCATTTCAGAATAGGGCAAATTTTCATTTGAATTATGATATTTAAAACTTTTAAAAATCTCATCAAGGCAATAAATACATGGAAGCCTCACACATTGCAGTCAAGTAATTTCTGGAACAAGCCACCTGTTTATCGAATATCTCCCACATAATAATCAAATCTGAAACTATCTTTTCCAATTACCCACCTGTACCACAAAAGTGCCTAAAACAATTGTGCAGAAGATGGCATTATTAAAGATTCCTTCAAACACATTTCTTTCACCATGAATTTTCCGGGCATTTATTTCGTTGAAAAGTTGCATCAGCACAAAGGTATTAAAAACAATAGTGTAATGTTCCGAAGGAGGAGCATGCAAGGGAGCATTTCTTCCACTATCAATATCAAAAAACTTTTCTCCTGAAAAAATGAGAAATTACTATTTTGTAATTATCGCACAAAATAATTTAACATCTTCAAAGAGATATGCAGTAACAAAACCTAGCCAGACTTTTATTTGATCCCAAATGATAACAGACAAAGAGTTGGAGGGGACCTAAGATGATCTAGCTTTCTCTCGTTTTACAGATGAGGAAACTGAAGTCCTCAAAAGTATGGTGACACGCTTAAGACCACATATCAAACCAGGACAAGAAATTAGGCTTCTTTTTACTACATCCAGCCCCCATTTATCACACTGACTCCCAAAATTTACTAAGTATCCACTGACAAAAAGGAGAAATTAAGGGTAAAGAAGGAGTTAGAAAGAAACAACTTATGTTCTTGAAAAATCTGTATCATTAAAATATTGGAGATATTAACTTGGAACAGAAACAACTGAAGCTTTATCAGGCATTGAATTCTTACCAGCAAACAAGAGTGTAAAGACTACTACAAGTTGATAGAATGCATGACCCAAAATATTCTTCATCATGGTGCGCGAGATGAGAGGCTTATTTCTACCATAAGGTTTCCGAAGCAAGAGAGATTCAGTAGGGGGTTCAGTTGCCAGAGCCAGGGAAGCGAGTGTATCCATTATGAGGTTTACCCACAGCATCTGCACAGCCTTAAGCGGCGAATCCTAGAAAAGACAGGTTTCCTAATAGACATTCACAACTATTCAGGGATTTAGTAATTTTCAGGAAGCCTTTTGTATTTAGAAATTTAAAGAATAGGACAGAATTGTATTTTTATATTAGTTAACCTAAAATATTAAGCTTCAGCTTACTTAAATATTTAAGTATTTTAAAAAGACATATTATACACACATTTGCTTTAAAATCAAGAAGTTTTAATGAACAAACTGTCAACCTACTTGAGTAATACAGGCGCCCGTGAAAGCAACAATCACTGCTACTACATTAACGGTAAGCTGGAACTGAAGGAATTTTGAGATGCTGTCATAGACATTTCGTCCCCACATAACTGCTTTAACAATGCTTGTAAAGTTGTCATCTGTGAGAATGATATCAGATGCTTCTTTAGCTACGTCAGTTCCAGCGATGCCCTATTAAAAAAAATTCTGTGAATTAGACTAAATGTTTAAAATATTACTTTTAAATATTCAGATAGTATCAAGTTATAAATAAAAAATTTACCAATATACTTAAAAATTACCCCAGTTCCTTCCAAAAGGCACACAAAAAGATATATTAAAAAATGAAAACTCAAAGACAGAGTTAGTGGGAAAGGAGACACAGCAAGAAAATCTTATAAGGCTGGAATGTAGTTAATAAAATAGTAAGTAACATTAGGTGAACCCCAGGAAACAGAATCCTAACCCAACAGTAAGGAAAGTGGAGAAGTAGCCTTTTTTTGCACTACAGAACTCATGTAGATAAGGCTCAGGACTTGGCAGCACCATGTAGCACTGGCTGTAGGGGTGAAGGTGTGAATAAAAACAGGAGGATTTCTCAAAAGTCTACAAAAGACACTGAAAGAGTACGTAGATGGTCTACACTAAGAACAGCAATTTCCGTCAACAGTAGAATGAGATAGATTAATAAGTTATGGATTAATAAAACTGAGTGAAACAGAAAAGTAATCGTCAGAATAATGGTTATCTTTGTAGACAGGGCAGTAATTAGAAGGAAGGGTGACTCAGGCATCTGGGGTGTGGGTAATATTCTATTTCCTATCTGGCATAGAACAGGTCTGTTTAATTGTGATAATCCATTCTGTTGTGTACTTATTACTCGGGCACTTTTCTGTGTGTTATATGTAATAACAAAACAAAAAGGCAGCTTAGATCCTCAGAGCAACTTCTGAAGTCCATTCAACCAGGCAATCTGCCACTCCCTCTGACATGGCAGAACACTGCCTACTATTTTACTAGAGGGAGTATGACAGAGAATGTCTAGATTGAAGGGTATATGAGCACTGCTCAGAGTATAAGGGTGCTATATTGGGGGAAAAAAAGAGGTTGAGTTAACTCTGTTTAATGAATGTTGAGACTATCACCTTTCTTTCTCTTCCTACTTGTTTCCCTGAATACCAGTATTAAGGATAGTTCTCTAGGCAGCAGATTAAAGGCCCTTTTCTGTGAAATCTGATCTTTTACGAGGCCCAAGGCTTTTTAGCTTTTCAGCTTCATATCAGCAAATAGGCCGAGAATATGAAGAATCACCTGATATCTGAGGAAAGCACTAACCTGAAAGTGTGAAAGTGTGAAAGACACACTAAAACTAAAGGAAAATAAAGACAGGCTTTGCAGAGACAAAAGCTCATTAAAAAAAAAAAAAATCAAACCTCTAGAAAGGTAAAAAGTACATCCATGAAATAAGAACAGGATGTTAAAATAAAAATAAAAACTCGAACCAAAAACAACTCTTGGAAATTAAATATATGACTCAGAGAAATGAAAAACAACAGGAGTTGAGGAAATGGCCCTGAAAATAATGCAAGATGACAAAAGGTATGGTAAACAGGAAAAAAGAAACAAGATAATTTAAGTCCAAGAAGTTAAAAAATCAGGGGGATATTTCAGAAAGAAGAAGCAGTGGAAAGGAAATGGGACTAGTATAGGAAAATTTCACAAAATTGAAGAAAATGAGTTTTTATAGTAAAAAGCTGTTCTAAGACAAATCATCATGTCATTCAGAGGACTAAAAACAAATACGTATATATCCCTAGAAAGGAAAAAGGAAAAAAACAAAACAAAACCAAGAGGTTCAGAATTCAAAATGGTATGTAAACAACAGCAGAGGAACAAATTCAAAATTCTAAATGAAAATTATTTTCAGGCTAGATTTTTGCACCAAGTCAGATTAAGAATCAAGAGCGACAAGAGAATGGAAATTTCAGTTATAACAGTTATCAAAAAGTTTAACTCTCATAACCCTTTTTCTCAGGAAGCTATTGGAGGAGATAGCTCTACTACACGAGGGAGTAAACACAAAAAGGCAATGGTCTTGAATCCAGGAAATACAAGACTCAAAATAAGACAGAGGTAAAGGAATGGGAAAACTAACCCAGCTGTGTAGCAGGCCTAGCAAACAGTTCAGATTAAAGCATGTCAGAGGATCTGGGATAGGTATATCTAAGAAGGTGAAATTGGTAAAAGTGCCAGATGTCTCTGATGCAATGAAAGGAGAATTTGGTGATGAATTACTGTTAAGTACACAGAAAAACTAAGCAAAAATAAATAAACTTAAAGTAATGAAAAAGACAATTTACAAGGAATATAAAAAGTTCTGCAAGGAAATAGAATTAATTACAGATCACATGGCTCCTAATCCTATAAGGATTATTTATTGAGTTATTCCAAATTATGATAAAATGCTGATGGAGGAATGACAGGATAGGTAGTATGCATGAAAGCATACAGGGGTGAAGACAGTGTGTGTGTACCTGTGTCTATGTGCATGTGAAGTGCTAAATCCTTATTGTCCTTAATAAAAAATCAATAGTAAATGCTTATATTAAAAAAAAAAAGCACTATAATCATTTAGATATACGGAGGCAATATGTGGTAGGGGACTTAGATATTAAGTCTTATAGAACTATTTAACTTTTTAAATACTACGCATATATTGTTTTAATAAACACAAAACAAATTTCAAATCAAATTTATCTTGAAATATTCCATTAAGAATTTTAATCTAAAATTTTAGTCTCTAGCTCCTAATCTGAATATTTTACCTATAATGTGCAATGTATTTAACACACCTAAGCCCAATAGGTTTCTCTACCTCTAATCATTCTCCCGTCTTTTACAAATGCAAATGTTATCATTCCACTGTTCAAAATCCTTGAAAAGTTATTAAGATAGCCATGGGGATGGATGTAAAGTATAACATAGGAAATATAGTCGATAACACTGTAATAACTATGTATGGTGTCACATGGATACTAGGATTTATCAGGGGGACTACTTTGTAAGGTATATAAATGTCTAATAACTGCTATACATCTGAAAATAATATAATATTGTATGTCAACTATAATTGAAAAATAAACTTAAAAAGATCTTTCAAAATTTAAAAAGTAACTTTAAAATGTTAATTGGTGTCCAAAGTAAAATTAGTTCCATAATCAAACACGCATAAAATACTTTTCATCAAAAAAAGGTAAATAGTTTTTTTATGAGCTTCTCTGGAGCTGTATGCTAACAAGCAACGTCTCCAAACATATTTTACTCTATCAGAAGTCAGCTTGGGAAGTGCTTATCAGGAAAAAGAACAAATTCCTTATCTTGGTATTCTAGGCTCTTATCAGGTGGCTCCTGTCAACCCTCCCTGTTTCACATCCCTTTACCCACCACTACCACACCGGCTTCTATTTATGTTAAAACTATAGTCATAAGTTGTATAAAGATGTTTTAGTCAAGGAAGGACTGAATATATGATAGTGGTCCCAATAAGATTATTAATGGGGTTGAAAAATTCCTATTGCTTAGTGATACTGTATTGTTGTAACATTATAGTGCATGCATTACTACTCATGTGTTTGTGGTGATGCTGGTGTAAACAAACCAGTACTCAGTCACATAAAAGTATAACACATATAATTATGTATGGGCCATTAACACTTGATTATATCGCTATGTATGCTGTTATGCAGGCATATTCTGTTTACTGCATCTTGACTGCATCATTTTCCATTGTCCTTGATTTAATCTCAAGTTGTTTTGTACATTAACATGCTGTATAGGCTTGTAGCCTAGGAGCAACAAGCTATATTAGTAGCCGTCTGAGTTACCAGATACACTGTCATGGTATCGCAGGGCTTGTGTTAAAGTAACCCTTATTTTATTTAACAATGGCCCCAAAGTGGGCCATTATTAAGGACTTCTAGGTACAAAGTAGGCAATACATCTGGGTTTGTGTCAGTGTACTCTATGATGTTTGTACAATGACAAAATGGTCTAACAACACGTCTCAGAATGTATCCCCATTAAGCGGCACATAACTGTACCTGTAATTCACTGAGGGTCTCTTGGCTGTACTTTTCTGCATGCACTTCTCCCTCCCTCAGCTCAAACGGCATTTCTTTCAGAAAACCTTTCCCAGTTTCCACTGGCAGAGTCCAGAACTTCTCCCTTGAGGCACTCAGTATGGTGTTGTGTTTACTCCTTCACTGGCTGCCACCATGCTTTTCATCTATTTCCCTGTGTGCTAAACCTTTAGAAGGCAGCAACTACTCACCTCCAATGTTTCTGAGCTGGAATACTGAAAATTGCTTCTTAAAGTTTAGAAATTAAACAAGTAAATCCTTTATTAAGCCAAACTTTAAGAAGAATATTTTAATTACCTTGGGGAAAATTTTATTACCATAGATGTATTTGGTTATAGAATTACATCATGGCCTTCAGTCTCTGATGACAGAAATACCTGTACAGGTGGTTAACTAAATTTTTTTTTTGGGTAAGAACAGTGTAATATAGTAGTCCTCCCTCATCGGTGGGGCATGTTTCAAACCCCAGTGGAAGCCTGAAATTGCAGATAGTGCCAAACCCTGTATGTACTATGTTTTTTTCCTATACATACAGACCTATGACAAAGTTTAATTTATAAATCAGACACAGTAAAAAATTAACAATATCTAACAGTCTATGGCCATGCCACCCTGAACATGCCCGATCTCGTCTCATCGTAGAAGCTAAACAGGGTCAGGCCTGATTTATACTCGGATGGGAGACCACCCAGGAATACCAAGAGCTGTAGGCATTCAAACAAACAAACAAACAAACAAACAAACAAACATCTAATAAAATAGAAATAATAAGAATATACTTTAATAGAAGTTATGTGAATATGCTCGCTTTCAAAATATTTTACTATATTCACCCTTCTTGTGATATGAGATGGTACAATGCCTATGTAATGAGATAAAGTGAGGTAAATGATGCGGCAACCTCAGCATACAATATTTTTCTTCAGTAAGCCAAGAACTTCTACCTTTTCACTCACTTAAAGGAAGGACTTCATAGCTCCTCTTTGACTATCTGTATTGTCAGCATCACTACTCTTACACTTTGGGGACATTATTAAGTAAAATAAGGGTTACCTGAATACAAGCATGCAATACCATGACACTGGATATGGTAATTTAGACAGCTACCAAGCGACTGATGGGTGGATAGTGCATACACCATGGGTACCCTGGACAAAGGGATGATTCATATTCTAGACTGGATGGGGCACACCAGTGTAAGATTTCAATATGCTACCTAGTACAGCATACAATTTAAAACTATGAATTGTTTATTTCTGGAATTCTCCTTTTAATGTTTTAGAATTGTGGTTGACCTTGGGTAACTGAAACCACAGGAAGCAAAACCACGAATGGGGGGTGTGTTATTATATAGTAAAAAAATAATGCAGCTATATTTATTTTAAATGTACCATGGAGGCTTGCTATCTAAAGGAATTCTAAGGGAAATGAGTAAATAAAGAAAAAAATGCCAGACTCCATTGCAAGGTTAATCATGTACTCACATTAAAGTCCTTCTGTAAATATGTTGTAAGTTTTATTTTAATGTTGAATTTGCTAAATATATAGTGTATATGTGTATAGTGTGTATATACATATATACTCACATATACATCTATATTTATATCTATCTACAGAGAGAACAGAAAGATAGATAGGGTTATAAAATGCCATGCTGCCTGAAAAATAAATTTAGAAAGAACTAATCAATAATAATTTATATCTAATAAAAGCCCAAGACAAATAATTTTGCCTTTCGATTTTAATATAAAATTGAAGAACTGAACAGATACACAATCAAAGTAAATTCAAGCTTGAGCAAGACTGTTTTTAAATCCAAGTTACTAAGCAATTATTGTTTCTCCACATTTAAAAAACAAATTTAGATTTTTTGATGTGCTACCATTAAAAAAAAAAAGTGGCACAAAGGGCCTAAAACCGTCAGGGTTTAAAAATCAAACACAGCAGCCGCTGTACTATGTTTTTGTTTATATTACTGTATTTACCCTGTATATATTCAAAGCCTTTAGCATCTGCTTTAAACACTTAAATTTTAAAAAGTTTTTTAAATTGTAAAATGCAGTGTACATAAATGCCTTCCCAGTCAGCTGTTTAGACTTAAGAATCCTGCTAAATGCTCAAGAGCAGCAGTGAATGATCCTGTTTGTCTATAGCCAAAGGAACAACACTTAAATAGTCCTTACTCTTCAGCTAGTCTGTACAAGTCTTCAGAAGTTCATATTGATGTGCTGCCAAACATAATAAAGTTTGGAATAGAGTAGGGTGGGGATCTTTGGGTTCACAGCCAATAGTTGAGAGCATCTTACCTACGCAATTTCCTTTTTCCATATCGCTCACTCCTGAAGGGCTGCCCCCATGGTGGTGGTTTTGCGAACCCCTTATTTCAGCAGCAAAATGCCAGGAGAACAAACTATGCAAATAAACTTTGGTATACAAAAATATTCTATTTGGAACTTTTGGGGCCAGATTATTTCAGAATGCAGTTTCTCGTATTTTAGAAAGATGAGGTATATAACTTCTATCACAAATGCTCCCAGAGGAGGTTAGCACCCCATAAAACGACATTAATATCTCTATAATGGCTATGAATATTTATATTAATTGAGACAAATAATATCCTCAAATTAGTTCAGGATAAGTTTTGCAAATGAGTCTGTTGCAAAACTAGGAAAGAAATTTTGGCTTTCAGATTTTTGAATTTGAGAATTACAATTATAGATCTGTATTTTCCAAAAATAAAATAAAACTAAATTATAATTAAATTTTCTGTGGCACGGAGGATATAAAGATTTATTCTAACACCGAAAAACTGGAATAGAATCAAAGATATAAAAACCTAAATTCAATTATTAAACACTTATGTAGCATATGTATTTCATAATAGTGATCTTATAGTAAGTGCTTCATCAGTACTATGACTACCATATAAAAAAATAATAATAAAATGCTTTAATTTTATAGCACTTTAAAAATCAAATGTAAGTTGAGAACCTTTGGGGAAAAAGTAAATTTTTTTCAATCAGAAAAGATTCCATCTATTAAATACAAAATGATGACATTCAGTTACTCTTAAGAGACATTTTCAGTTGAGTGGAAGATTCTCAATTATTTTTTTAACTTTAATACATATAACTGTTCTGTCTCATAAGAGGATTATTGCAAAGTTCAGATGGAAAAACAGACATATATTTTACAGAACACAGGTAAATGTATGATCTTATTATAACTATTCAAAAGAAGTCATCATCCATCCCAGATTTCACTGAATCAAATAAATGTACAAACTAACTAGACATAAATCAATTTAAGCTTATATATTATTCCTCAAACTAATCTTAAGGGACAATGTCTAAAATCAATAGCAATTTAGTAAAACAAACAACCAACCAACCAAAAATCCCAGCCAGTAAATTACACTTGAATAGATAAGTTCCTACCATTGCAAATCCAACGTCAGCCTTCTTTAGTGCCGGACCATCATTTGTACCATCACCCGTTACAGCAACAACCTGACGTTGATCTGAGACAGTGCTGTCAATTATACCTGAAACAAAAATAAATATTTGTGCTATAAAAAATTCCCTTTAATTAATAAGGTGATTCTGCAGTATAACCTGACAAGTCAGTTTTATAGACTCAAGGTTAAAAATAAATAATTAAACAAACAGAGGAAAGAACACTGCTGATAAGTTGGGTAAGGATCAACTACAGAAACTACGGTTACAGTAAGAATAATATCGTGTTTTAACCACTAAGATTAACATATTCATCCAAGGTATCAGAAGAAATGTATTTAGTTTTATTGTAAAAGATGATATTCATGGCTTAATCTAATAGTATCTATTACTATTTTAGGAAGCAAAACATATTTCTGTATTAAGAAATTGTGAAATAATTATAAAATTTACTAACCTTTAACCAGTGTATGTTTGTCAGTAGGAGATGATCTTGCAAGTACTCGAAGCTTTGGCCAAATCTTGTCTATCCGCTCTTGCTCAATCTATAAATTTTTGTCAAAGTTAAAATGTGCCCAAATCTAGTTCCATAATTCTAAATTAGTTATCTAGCGAAAGCATCAGTGGTTCTCAAAAGTGTGGTTAACAGATAAGCAGCATCAGCAATTCCTGGGAACTTGTTAGAAATGCAAATCTTGAGCGAGGCTCCATGTGGGTTGATCTTATTAAATACTCTTGGGTGGGGCCTACCTATGTTTTAAAAACCTGATGCATTCTCAGGTTTGAGAACCACTACTATACGAATCATTATAAGATCAGAGCCTATGAAAATGGAAGCTCTTTAACTTAGCATAAAAAACTCAGAGTTTGAGGTCCCCTAAAATATATTCCATATCAACCTTTCCAAACACATCTCTCATTCATTACCTGCTTATACATACTATACTTCTGAAACTGGCCTAAACTTAAAAATAAGTGCTCACAAATTTATCACTTGTATCTTTTATTTTTTAAAATACTAGTGTTTTGCTTCTTGAAGTGTGGGCTGCATTTATTCATGCCTAATGCACAGTGAATATTCAATATATATTTGTTGAATGAAATTTCTAATATATTAAAAATATATCACAGAAAAAATAAAAAACCCTTACCTCTCCTTTTTCATTTCGTATTCTTCTGTTGAAATCTTTACCTTCAAGGCACAGGAAATCTTCCCCGGGATGTAAAATACCACATTTGGTAGCAATAGCCCGAGCAGTATTAATATTATCACCAGTGACCATCCGCACAGTAATTCCAGCCCGCTGACATTTCTTTATTGCATCTGGTACCTGGTTTATATGAAAAAAAAAAATCCATATTATGAAAGAAAATTAGTATTTCTATAAGGAAAAAATCTCACTGAATATTCATTACTTTATAGTCCCATACATAACTTTAATTCATCTCAATATTCAATATTTCTTGAATTATTCCCAATAACCTCTTTCCTCTTCCACTGCCACAGTCCTAATTCAGGCTTCATTTTCAGCTGTCATGGAACTTAATTTGTTTGCATTATTTATTTACCAAAGGCATTTCAAAGCCCACCCCCACTTCCCCGTCAACCATTACACAATTCTTCTCCAGCTGGTTTTCTACCTTTCTGGTTTTACTGCCCATAGAACACCAGAGTAAATGTTGGTATTCTTTAGGGTTATGGGTGGTTCACCTACTCTCATACCTTTGTCTACCATCTGTGTGCTGATAACTTTTAAATCTACATCTTTTCCCCATATTACTGAGAAAGCTGGATTCACAGTTCCATGAGAAAAGTGGGCATCAGAATTTGGGGGTCCAAAATGGAGATCATGTTTTCTAAAACTACTTATCTGACAGGAACCTAAGGGTCATCTAGCCTTTTCCATCTCCCTTACCTTATACATCCTGACGGGCTATAGTTTATATCTCAAACCTTCCTGTATCTCCACTATTTGTCAACTAAGCTACTGCAATTGCTTTTTAATTCCTATCTCTGTCTTTATGTTTGTTACTCCTTTGAAATATCTCACATATTTGACAGGAAAATTCTTCTGCTGATATACACTTTCTTAAAAAGACATGACGATCCCCCAATTGTTACACTGTAAATCACAAAGTCCTTACTATAACAGAGATTACACTTGAGCCTCAGAATAGTTTTCTACATTTACCTAAAACATTTCTCTACTATATACAACTTGATAGATGAATAATCTACATATTATTCCTGCGCCTGTTTCTGCAGTTCCCTTTGCCTAGAAAATCCTTTCCTTCTCTTCTCTAACCAGAAACCCATACTGATCCTATAAGAGCAGAGGTTGCAAAAGAAAATGCCTGCAGGACCATGCAGGTAATATAAAAGAAGAAAACATGGTGAAAGTGACAAACCCCAGATGAATACCTAATGAAAGAGCTACTTAGTTCATGCCTATTGTTACCATGGAAGAATGAATGCCCCATGTTGACAGAACCTACAATTTTTAGGAAAGCATAAACCTAGATTTACCTATAAGCTGTCCGTGACTTCTATTGTAAATACAGTTTAAGTGTAATGTCTCTGGGCCCTTTCATGGCCTACCTAGAAAGAACTGTACCTCATATTCTACACATATCTCTATTATAGCTCATACTTCATATTATAGCTATTTGTTTACCTGAGTTTTCATTAAATCAATGAGCTTCTTGAGGGTAGAATCCTGACCTCCTCCTGTCTACATTACTAATGCCTAGTACAATGCCTTTTATTTATTTAACAAATGTAAGTGGAGCTCAGTATTTGCTGAACTACTGAATTAAGTATCTTTGGGAAAATAGTCACCCTTAGGCATTTTCCAAGGACAGGCATCATCCAGACAGGGTACTATGGGTAGCACTGTATCTTAGAACATGTGTGCAATTTAATTACTGGCAACATACATAAATATGTATTTATAAATGATAAGTTTTACAATGTAAAAATATATCCCTCTCTCCAGTGAACTCTTAGTCATTCGAATCATTGGGGAGAAACGTCATATGCATTCACTTAAACTAACAATGAATGCCAGGCACTATGCTAGATGCTGGTGACACAAAGGTGAATGAAAGAACTGAACCTCCTATATTATTATTAAAAAAAAAAATCAGGATTTTATTTTGAAAACACTGTATAAATGTAATATATATCCTGATATTTTATTTGAGATAAAATATAACCAAAACTTGTCTATGTAAGCACTCACTGATCAGGTGGTGTCCTGAGATCATTTGGAATAGGAGAACTATGAATAAGAGGAAGAAACTGGTCTCAGGCTAAAATTATGTGGCAAATAATATTTAAGAGAAAAACAAACTAACACTTATTAACTGCTCACTAACCACCATGTAAATACTTCCACTTAAAACTCACAAACTACCTCCATTTCACAGATAAGAAATGGAAGAGAAGTACCTTGTTCAAGTACCTATGCACACGAAATAAAGCTGGATTTGTTCTAGATATTTACTTAATCTAAATTCTCTACATCAGAACTTCATAGTACAGAAAGCTCAGAGAAAGCTGTTTCATATTACAATGTTTTATTTTAGTATAAAAAATACCCATCTCATTTTGTGATACTGAAAAAATTAAGTGCCACTTACATGTTTAAAAATAAAACAAAACTCTCCATCAACCTCAAAGCCAAGAACACAATAATAGCAATATTTTCCAAAGGACAAAACTTGTAGACATCCTGATTTAATATTATATTTAGATAAGATTTAAGCTGTAAGTTAATATGTAATAAAACTTAGAATGGTTTTCTTCTAACCAATGGTTGGCAAAAATGGTCCATCTGGATGTTTCATAAGCATCTGAAACTCCAAAACTCCAAACTGAATTTACCTTGATCTCTAAACATGCTGCTTCTTCTGATTCTCTTATTACAGTGGTGATACCATCTACCACCTATCCAGTAAGCAAGTTAGACACTGACCTCCTCTCTTCTCGATTTGTGGAGATATCACAGTATTAAAACATTAGCTACATACTCCCCTCAGGAGATCTTCATTAGCTTCAAATGTGAATGCTTCAGCCTAAACCACTTTCTGGCTCCACTGTCCCAATGCCTAACTTGATATATATTTGGGTGTTTCAAACACACCAACAATGTTAAAAATGTGTATCCAAACTCAACCTAGTCATTCTTATTGGTTTTACCTCTATTTACTTTGAAATTATCCCTTTCTATCTTTCCTGCCACAATTATAGTTCTAAGCCATGATCATCTCTTGCCTGTGATTACTACAATAATCTTACTGGCTTCTCTGCTTCCATTCCTCTATTTTATTTCTTATATAGTACCCAAAATAGTGTTTTAACAATACAAATCATGTCACTTCCTAGCCTGAATGTCTTTAGTTTTAGAATACAATCCAGAGTGCCAACTGCCTAGTATGGCCAAAGATCATCACATCTGCCTCTTCTTGTCCACACTTTTCACCAGACTGGCTTCCTTTCCATCTCTGAAATATATAAATACTTACTCACCTCCAGGCCCCTGAATATTTTGATCCATTTGCCTAGAATACTTTTCTTGCAGCTATTTACACACCTGGATCACTTTTAGCCATTAGATTGCAGCTAGCATCATATCCTCAGAGATTCTTAGTGTAGTCTCTCAATTATCTTAATTTTATCACCCTGTATATATCCTTTATAGCTTTTACCACATCCGTACTTATCTAACGTCACCCTGCCCAACTCACCCTCCCCCTCCGCATGCCATGTAGAATATAAGGCCTCTGAGGGCAGGGTACAAGTCTTTTTCCTCACAGAATGTATTTTTACTTAACATACTGTCCATGTATCTATAATTCTGTCTGGTTATCTTCTCTAGAATATAAGTTTCATGACTATTTTTCTTTAACTGTAGTATTTCCAGTTCCTAAAAGAGTTCCTGGTACTACACATTGGGTGTTGAATCAATCAGTTGACAGTCAGAACAAGAGCTGTTTTTACCTTTGTGCTTTTACTCAAATTGCTTCTTTCCTTAGAATGCGCTTATCGCTCTCTCTTGGTTTAGCTAATACCTCCTCATTCTTTAAGACTCAGATCAGGTAATTAATCTCTAGGAAGTTTTATTTGACCACCCCAGTGGTTAATATAGCACATGTGTCTTAGACAGAGCTGGGATTTGAACAAAGTAGCTTTATGATCTAGAACTCACCTCTACAATTGCAACTTTTTTTCCATCTCTCAAATGAGAGTAATAATATTCATAATTGATAGAGGTGAATATTAAAATAAATAATACAAGTGAAGCACTTGGCACAATATCTGGCACCTAATAAGACCTCAATAAAGAGATGCTATTACTTTAGGCTAGGTTGAGAGTTCATGTTCTATATTCATATAACATGCTTTCTATATATCTAATGATGTAATGACATTCTGGGTTATAATGATCATTATATGTTCCCCACCCAGGACAGTGACTTCTTTAAGGCCAGAGATCAGATCTCAAAAATCTTAACGTCTCTGGTATCCCCTAGTATAGGTCCTGGCACACAGTAGTTGCTCAATAAGCTTTAAAAAAATGATATAAAGAAGAAAAGTAAGGTCTAGAGTTGCATGTTGCCTGATATGGTAGTAAATGTTTAAATTTAAATCAAATCTAATAAAAAATTCAGTTTTGTAGTTGTACTAGTCATACTTAGAGAATTCAGTAGTCATGTGGCCAGTGGCTACTGTTTTGAACAATATACAGAACACTTCTATCATCATGGAGTGTTCAACTGGACAGCGTTGGTCTTGAGTCTATGAAAACAAATAACTTAATGGCACTTATTATTTAATTTAATATAAATAGCAATTGAAAAAGCTACTCAGTTTAAAGTGCTGTGCTAGGTTATGGTGGTATAAACACATAGGCTCAAGAGAAGCTGTCTAATTAAAAACTGTAAACAAATAGTATTGTATCATAAGCACTATTATTTCACTTATCTTGGGTTCACAGAGGAAAAAAAAATAAAATTACAAACACCAAGAATTTTACTAGAAAAGTTGTTACAATTAGTGCCTAGATCCTCTACAGTTAAGATTCTGCACATGCAGAACACAGAATGTTTCACCACCTCAGGTCTCACAGGATCTTCAATCCCCACAACAGCAATGCATGTAAGGCCGGTGACAATATCATTTTCATTATCCCACTCTGGTTCTGGTTCTCCTGCTGGGAAATCTCTGAATGCAAGACATATGGTTCTCAAGCCTTCTGATGCCATCGGTTCAATCACAGTTTTTACAATATCATCACGGTCCCTTGGTCTGAACACTTTTGCCTCACCATTAGCACTCAAGATTTTGAAACACCTAAAAGGAAATGTTGAATCCAAACATCAATAATTAACAAAAATAAATGGTTAATACCATTTAAATGAACTGGAAGGGCTAGAAATCATGGGATCTGATATCTGGAATTTAGAGAATTATATGTCTTTACAAAAGACAGTTCTAATTTTTATGGTTCTTATTTGATAGTTTTCCATTTTATCAGTTACTCTAGATATTTTCTAAACCTTCATTTTAGAAATGCACAGCTTTTACATTTTCACAGAGAACCCATAGTGTCAGAGGAGAATAAACTATACACACCTATCCATTCCGGTACAGAGTTAAGACATTAATTTTAATCAATACAAAATTCACAAACATTTTCTTCTTTTAAAGTAAAAAGCCAAGTTCAATCAACCCCTTACCTGAGATGTTGTTTCATCACCTATACTGTTTTAACCATGAAAGAAAAAAAAAATAACTTACTGTTAAAATAAGCATTCTATCAGAATGAGAGAGATAATGCCAAATAGTTTTACTGTCAGTGACACTAACCACAACGTTTTAATTATGTGGTATACAAAAATTCCTTTGTAGACTTTTCTATTTAAAGTTTATTTTTCATTTAACCTATGTTCCTCTCCCTTGGTGATACCACCTACTTCTGCTTCTAGGCAGGTGATTGCCAAGTCCACATTTTCTGTTTTCACTGTTTTCCAAAGCTTTCCATCACTGCTGAAGAGTTCCACTCAAAAGTTGTACTGGTACCTTAAACTCACAGTATGTTAAGACTAAAAGCTGTCCCCTCACTGACCATCTAATGAATGTTATCCCAAAAATTTCGATATACAGTAGTAAGTCCTCATTTAATGTCATTGATAGGTTCTGCAACTTTAAGTGAAACAATGTATAATGAAACCAATTTTACCATGGGTTAACTGATATTAACAGGAGTTAAGTTCCCATAGCATCTCATCAACATTATAATGAACGACTTTGAATGAAATGTTATTTGAAGACCTGCTATAAATCTAAAATCGCACCTTACTTTCTCAGTAAATTTAAAATCTCACCCAAATACTTACTTTCTCAACATTTACATAATATTATCTCCTAAGTCCTATATATTTGTCTTCTCAACAGTCTTCTGAATAGGGTCTCTCTTTTCCTCCCTCTGGTACTGACTTTTTCTGGCTCTCACATTGAGCTAAAAGCCTTTTAATTGATATATGTCTCCAGTCCATTCTTTTTCCCCCCAACCCACCTTATTCCCTGATATACGAATTATCTTCAGACACAGCTTTGATCATTCCATTACCTGATAAAAAAAATACTTTTGTCGTGTTTGCTGGCTTACTAAATTTTAAAGGCTCAGCCTATCATTTGAAAACTCTACTACAAAATATAAGTATCACTGTGGATATAGTGTGTGTGTGTGTGTGTGTGTGTGTGTGTGTGTGTGTGTATACTTACTATGTATCAGATTCCATGCTATGTATTTTACAGGCATTATTTTACTTCACTGTGACAGAATTGGTGGTTATCACCTTCTTTTTCAGTGGAGAAAAATGGAAGCTAAGAGAAGTTTCCTAAAATCCTAAAGTTAGTTGCAAAAGAAAAGTCAAAGCCTGATTGGTTCTTGATTTCAGAGTATCTCCCCGGTAAGCCATGGATGCAAAATTTCTAACCCTTTACACTGAAATCAACCAATCATGCTTACAATGCTCTATGTGGCCTATGTGACACAAAAGCTCATGTCTTGTTAGGTGAAATATACTACTAGCTATTTTCCAACTATGGCCTGCATATCCTACCTCCTTTTCTCTGATGTGACTTCTTTTCATCTTGATGTACTTACTTCATACCAAATGCCACAATTTTATACCCTAAAACTTTACCCATTTGTCATGTTACCTTTTCATTAATTTTATAGTTGTCTCTTAAGCCTATTAGACCATAACCCATCAAATATTTATTAGATATCATTTCATTATAGTCTGTATAAAAGCAATATAAAAGTAGAAATATTTTAAATGTTTTAATTTCAAATGAGTTCTGTATTGCTCTTAAATTTCTTTTATAAAGTCTTCTGCTTCTCTAATTAAAGAAACCAAAATAATTTCAACACCTGTAATAGCACATTAACATTAGGGGAATTATAAATATGTAG
Organism: Macroglossus sobrinus; assembly: GCA_004027375.1. Classification (NCBI taxonomy): domain Eukaryota; kingdom Metazoa; phylum Chordata; class Mammalia; order Chiroptera; family Pteropodidae; genus Macroglossus; species Macroglossus sobrinus. Next base: position 372,417 of record PVKZ01000592.1, read on the forward strand.
TGTCAAAATTGAAGCTACTGGTAAAATAAAGTAAATGCTTAAAAAAACTGAAACTACTGGCCTGTACAAGAACAATAAAGATTACCATTCAAAATTATGGAAGATATTTAAATATAACATTGCAGCAGCATAAATATGATAACATCTCACTTTGATATAGAAGGAAAATTCTCAATATCTAGTTTTAATGCTTTGCTATCTTAAAAACTAACCTATAATTCATCACATTTTTTGAGTCTACTGTCTACAATGCAGCATTGAAGATACAAACTTCAGTTTTTCTTCAAAAGAGGCTTATTTTTCATGATCCTATATAAGAATGAAATCAACATGGCTAAAAACAAATATGAAGGTTTACTTTATTAAATCTACCAGATTGAATGTAATGTGCTCATTTTCCCTATAGCAAAATACTAAGAAATGAAAGAAAGTATATATGAAGATGGCAGAATACCATGGGCAAATATCTGGATACCAAGAAAATATACTAAAAGGCTTCAAGTAAAATATACATCAAATGCCTGATGCTCATAGAAAAATAAAATAGCAACAATAACAATATAGTATTTCATAAAGCAATTAATAGTTAGCGATTTGCTAAGCATTTTACTCTTACTTTTTCAGAATTATCTCAGATGCACCCTTGCTGAATATTCGATAGCTTCCATCTGAATTTTTCAGGACAGTACTCATGGACTTCCTGACAGAATTGAAGGTGTAGACTTTGTACAGTGCTTCTTCCGGTATTTCATTTCTAACATCCTGATAATCTCGTTTTAAGTCCAAAAGAAATCCCAACAAGGCACATTCAGTTTTATTACCAACATGACGAGGTAATCCACCCTCTTTCTCTGGTGGCTAGAAGAAAAAAAGGTTTAGAAGCCAGTATCTTGTTTTTCAATGACAGTTTAATTTATAATGTAAAACAGAATGCGACATTCTAAAACAAAATTATATAGAAAACTTCTACTAATATTGACATTTCAGTGGGACACTGACAGGTGAGGTAGAAAGGCACTCTGCAATGGGAATGACGTGGATTCCAATTTTAGCCCTGCCAGTTACTAGGCCTGTACTTTCAGTAAGTTACACAACTGCTGTGGTCCTTGCCTTCAGCATCTGAAAAATGGGAGCACTTATGACCCAAGAATAAAATAAGACATGTAAAGTTTAAAATTGGTTCCTGAAACATAGTGGGACGTAATACATTTTAATTTCTTTCCTTTTCTCTTCCTGTTCCACTTAACATTTATATTAAATAATTCAAAGTTAAATCTACTTTACAAATTTTTATGACTTAAAAAAGTATATGCATTAAAATAAAGCACTGTTGCTTTAAATATATATAAGTTTTTTCCTAGTATTTTCACAAGTATCACTTCATATAATCATCACAACAGGATTAAGGACCATCTTTATTTAACAGTTGAAGAAAGTAAAGCTCAGACTTTCAGCTAGTAAAAGGCAAAGTCAGATCTAGAACCAAGATTGCATAACATTCCAGTCCAATAATCCAACTCATGTATATTTTCAGTAAACAAATTGCAATATTAATTTTTTTATGGTCTTCATCCATAAATCACTAGAACACATAGCAAGTGAAACAATTTCATGCTTCATGTTATAACTAAGACTTTTAAAACTTCCAAAGTTGAAAATATTGTATTCTAAGGTAGTACATGTCTGGAATTACTTGATTGGGTTAACTCTAGAAGGTCTAAGGATCCCATCTTATAAGTAGAATCTACTGGGAAGCCAGAAAGAATATACAACAAGCACATATAAAACAGTATTTTAAATTGAAATCTGGCTTCGAAATTTTTCTAGAAGACTGAGAGTTGACTTTCTACAAAAATCATTTAGCCTGGCCTTTCACAAAATGAGCTTAATAAAAATTTAAAATTAAGAATTGGTTCTGGTTATAAGGCTTGAGAGTTTCTAAGTAGAGGAAATTTAAAAAATGGGAGGAGAAAAATATAAACAGATATATCTACTGAGCAACAGATCTTAATCTTAACACTTTTTATCAAAGAAACTTATATGCATTGTACGAATATATGCCTTTTAAAAACAACACAATTCAGTTCTTCAATTTATATACAGTAATGGTAGGTCTAAAAAGGTGCATACAGTCTAATCATTACAAATCCTAAAAAACATTTTCATGTATAAATTATTTTAAAAAACCCTTACCAGTATTTTTGATGTATAAGCACAATTCACAGAAATTCCTGTTACAAGACAGGACAAGATATTTGGTGGAATAGCTTCTGGTTCAGGGACCTTTTTATAATGTTTTTCATTTATGTAAGCTTGAACAACTGTCATTCTGTTCATTGTCAACGTTCCTGTTTTATCTGAACAAATGGCTGTAGCATTTCCCATGGTTTCACAAGCATCCAGATGCCTTACTAAGTTATTATCTTTCATCATTTTCTATAGTGATGAAAAAAATCTAGTTAATCTACATATTAAACCAGTCACTTCATTACATTAAATTATATAAGCTGCTTTAAAATCAGAACTAAAACTCCCTGCTGTATACAGATATACAGTATAAAGAAATAATATAGAAAGAATTTTAGTATATTTGACCTACTCAAATAAGCTAAAGAGAGTACTAGTTTTCTGTGATTTCAATAACTTTACCACTAAATAACATAATCTAGTAAATGAATACAGATACTTGTACTGACATACATCATCACACTGATTCTATGCCTCCAAAAGCTTCTGCAAAGTGTCCTCACATTACAAGAGCAATGACAATCTGTACTCTAAGTATAGAGGTACTTAACAGCAGTGTAAAAGTGTAGCACCTTTAAGGATTAAGTCTCCTTGTAAAGTGTGAAACAAAAGATTCTTGTATCAATTACCAAGAAAAGAGTAGCTTGTATAAACTAAAATATATAAAGCTTGTGGGCCTGATTTTTTTTTTTTTTTTGACTCTGATAGGCTGAGTTAACATATTAAAACCAGGATGGGTCCGGATCCTTCTTCTCTTTTCCATATGCTGGTACACTTGGGTATTTTCATCATTTGAATCACCTCTTACTCTTATTTACAAGAAAAAAAAAGTTTCTAAAAAATCAAGAGTTTCACAGTAGCCCCCAAAGGCATTTAAATTAAAATGCTTGATAATTAATTCCCAAAGCATATGTAGACTGAGTTAAAAACTACACAGAGTTATTTTACAAACTGTATTCTTTGACTACTAATATGCAAGATACTGCAAAATACTGGTTCCTTGAAGCAATAAATGTAGGGGAGAAAGATGTGTACTCCCCAAATTACTTGTGATTTAAATTAGTTTTAAAGATTAAAAGAATAAAGTTTTGCAATAAAAAAAAGTGTTCAATTTTGCAAAGCACTAATAGGATCTCAGTGTTAATAACAGTAGCTGGTAACATTCGGGCTAAACATTTAATAAATGCTTAAAGAACAGTAGTTAAAATGCTCTCATTTTCTATTAAAGGAAAATATATCAATCTTGCCTATCTTTCTGATCAACTGAAGAATTAATATCATTCATGACTATTCAAAGTGAACTAATGACAACATTAGTAAAATGACTTCTCAATGTGTCTAAAGTATGTGTACCTCAATTATTTGTAATTATCTTAAAACATCAAAAAAGGACAAATAGATAATTGTGCTGTATTTCATCAACATTTACTAACCATTTTTGAAACAAAAGATATTAAATGCCTGAAAAAAAAAATCAGTAATCAAAAAATATCATGACAGGTCTATTGTAAAATACTTGGGAATACTGGAGACAAGAGTGTTAGAGCAGAAACTATGAATAATTACTTTATACCAATGTCAGCAACATTACTTAAGGAGAACTGCTAATTAACATTAGAAAATTGACAAGAGCAACATTCTTCCATTAAGTATAATTTTACTTGCAAAACCATTTTGAAAGAAAGATCAAAACAGTCCAAACTAAGGCTTTTTTAATCAAATTCTTTTTCACACAATATATAAAATAGATAAAAATAAATTAATAATCTTCAACAGATTATTAGATAAACAGAAGTTAGCAAAGTCATGGAAGTTCATTTTTAAGTATTCCACTTGAAAAACAAGATGGATTGAGCTTCTGTAAATAGTGGTAATATGTGACTGGGATATTTGAAAACAGCAAGAAGACTGGTGAGGCTGAACCAGAGGGAGAAAGAGGTAGGAGATTAGCACCAAGAGGTAAGCAAGGGCCAGACTGGGCAAGGTCCTGGAGGCCTTGACAAGGAAGTGGGATTTTACCCTCAGTGTCATGAAAAGCCACTGGTGTTTTACACAAGGAAATAATATAATCTAAATTACTTTTTTAGTAACATGAGTGTGCCTACCTTGTGAAGGCTAGACTATGGAGTAACAGGGGTACAAGACTGGAAACAAGGAGAACTGAGAAGTGAACCCTCTCATTGCTCTTATACCACAGGTAAATGGTAATCTTATTTTAATCTTACAGATGGGAAAAAGGAGGGGACATAATTTGACAACGTAACTATCATACAATGAAAATTAAGCCAGAAGTTTGCCTAGCAGAGCTGTGCTAATAAGTTTGCACCAAGGCTGTTCTCCAAGGAATATATAGGTCTCTATGTACAGGGCTCTCCAACTGGGGTCAGGGAGGGAATCAATGACAGCATTTCTAAAGAAAACAGTGTAAATTTATGGAATTCTCTTTACTTTCAGAACCAGAAACAAGAGTAATCAGACATGCATTTTCTACAACAGCTGAGGCATCTGCCTAACCATTTCCACTTACCTTGACTGAATAAGCCAGGGAAATAGTGACTGCAAGTGGAAGACCTTCCGGCACAGCTACCACTAAAACTGTAACTCCAATAATGAAGAACTTCACAAAATATTGTATGTAAATAGGTGTGCACTCAGCAAGCCATGGTCTCTTCTGAACCCAGAATGTATCAATTACAAAATATAATACTAGAATGATAACTGTGATGGCAGACATCAACAAACCTTTTAATATATAAAAAGAAGAAAAGTGTAATTATTTAAATATTCTAGACACTACCCATTGTCAGTCATACACTGTCCACTAGAAAAATTATAACTGGTTTGGTACTATTTATTTTAATTTCTCTGAGAAACTGTTAACTTCTTTTTCTTGCACCTAAACTCATCACCTGACACTGTCATGTTTAATTTCTGTATCCAAGTGTAGTCCTATCCCCAGGAAAACTGGGGGGAAAGCATTTATGATTCTTTCCTAGACTTAAATGTATCTCTAGTCTTCTACTAAAGCTGAGACAAAATAGGTAATGACAAGGAAATACCAAATGCTTTGCATAAGCTGGTGCTTTACATGTTGGCAACTTGCCTGTGGCTGAAAGAGAATCCAATAAGAATATGATCAATGGGGAGAAGTAAAATTAAACTGTGTTTTTTATTTAAAAGACCCATAAATTACTTAATTTTTTTACTCTATCCTTACTGCTCTATTAACTTAGAAAACCAAGTGTTAACCACGTATTATAAAACATCTGTGGGTAATTTAGCCCCTTCTAAATGAGTATTATAAAATAAGGCAAGTTCATATACCTGGGTCTAATAACCCAATCTGATACCTACTAAATACTGTTACTATCTTCAATATACCCTTTTCCTCAACACTATTGTCAGTATTACCATGTGGCTCCATATTACAAAAAAGCAAGTATTTGCTATTAGATAATAAGCTTCTTGAGGACAGAAGCAAAAACAACTTTTTCCAATATATACCTAGGAAGTTACAGAATGATGCAATGTAAGTGATTTTAATAATATATGCTGATTTAGGCGTAACTGTTCTTTTACAAAGATGGTACTGCTAGAGGGCATGCTCTGTTTTTATTTAAGAGCTTTCCTTTCATATTTATTTTAAGAGTGGTTCTCTCAACAGGTAATGGCAACAATTTAGTAATTTCAGTCTCTAACATCAGCATGGTTCTAACTATTTTACTAAACTATACCTTGAGAAAACAAATATCTAAATTCTTCATAAAAAGGATGAACAAAATGTGTGGTGAAATTTTTTTTATTAAAATGCAGTTGGTTATCTATATGGAATAACCTCACAACTAGCCTTCTCTGTATTGCTCCCAGAAATTGAGAAATGAGAGCATTGGTTTGTGAACTTGGCAGACATGGCCGCTAGCCCTAACCTAACTGCTTATTAGCTAGTTGACAGAGGAAACTTCCCTCTATGCAAAGTGGGGATGACAAACTCTAAGCTGCAATGATATGAGCATCTACAATAACTCTAAAGGCCTGGTACATCATGGATAAAAGTGAAAATACTTTTAACTCCCTTTCCACTAACAAAGCAACAATTTCCAGCCTTAAGTGTGTCTGTCAGAAGACAATTTTTAAGAAGAAATTAGAGTATTTTAGAACGGAACACCTCATTTTCTTTTACATATCATACCCGCTTTGCCAATCTGAACAGCCAGCTTCGTAAGTTTCCCTTGTAAAACAGATTTTTCCTTTTTTGGCAAATTTGCTTTCTTTTTGTCTTTTTCATCACCATCTCCACCTTCTTCACTCTTCAAAGGCTGCATTTCCATGGCTGCACCATCTTGGGCTTTTGCTACATTTAAGAGTAAATATAACTTCACTACATTTTAAAGGCACTCATAACTACTGACATTTTGAAGCAATTTTTGATAAAAATCAGTTTCTTTTAGAACTAGAAAAGGTTTAAACATTCAGCTTTATATGTGCACCTGTGTATTTCTATCCAGAGAAGATAAGGCAATAGTGACACTTGGTTGTGAAACTTTGTACCAAATCTGAGAATGTTGTGCTATAGAATAAAGATGAGGCATAGGAAGAAATATAAGTCCCTAAACCAAGAACTAATACCATATCATTTCTCTCCCCCTGTGTTGTGTTAGGTAATGAGACATTCCAAACACCATAAATCCCTTCCATATAATTTATGACCATAATATAGAATTTAATGTACAACCTTATATAGAGAGAAATGCACATATATACAGACTCTTAAATAGATGCAAAAAATATTTACGTTATATGTTGTTTCTTATGCATTTTGGTTAGCAATTATATAGTAACCAATGTTAAAATACCTAAAGTGTTTAAGTTGAAAGTTACTTGCATCTGGATTTTTCTACACTTACTACCACAAATCACAATTAAAACTTATTAACACTATAAGGCAGCACGACTAAGGCAATGACAGGAAAAGAGGTTAACCTAAGTTAACATACACTGTTGATTTTCCTTGCTACATGTATCCTACACTTCTGGATGATGATAGTATACATACAGTAGATATACTTTGGGATAAAATGAAAAGGAGTTAACTGTACTTTCATCCTCCTAAATTTACCTTTATTGCGATTCTCAATAGCTCCATCTTGTTTCTTATCTGTAGGAACAAAATGGGAATTAGAGCTTTCCCAAAGAAATGAATATATCCATACTAAATTATATAAAGGTAATTCAGTTCACATTTCTATAACAGCACTGTGACACAATGGTTATTTGTGCTAGAAATCATCACTCCTTAAGTCTTAATCATAGTGCAATACTCCAAAATAATTTTGGTATCTATGATTGTTTGATTTCTCCATAAGACTTTACTTTTTTTTTTACAGTGTAATAAATATAGTACAAGAGGTTTTCAAACTAAATACAAATATAATCCTAGGAAAGTGGAAAAGGGCAGGGGTAGGTAGGGAGGGAGGAATATCACAGAAACACAATAGGTAGAAGAGCTTTGATGGGAATGAGAACAAAAATAGTATATATAAAAGACAGGGAAAGCAAGTAAGTAAAACTAGAATATGAATGCACAGAATTAGTCGGTAAGACTACTGGTTGAGATGATTCCAATAATTGGCTTAAATTCGGAGAAAAGAGAAAGATGAAAATGTTTAAATCAATAAATTCATCAAGGAAGGAATGGGTCTATTAGGAATAGGCAGGATAATATTAGAAATGACAAAGAGGAAGCAGATCTATTCAGCCTTTTTTTTCTCTAACTTCTCTATCAGGGAGGGCTATCTTCAAATTGGAAAACATGGAACAAATATGGTCAAGCAAGAACAGAGGCTCAAGATAAATGAGGAGATAATAAGAGGCTACCTAGCTACTTTCAATGAGCTCAAGTTTGGAGAGAGACCAGAGAGCCACATTCCAGGCAACCAGGGGAAATGAGACAGATCACCCTACCCTGGACTGCTTTTGACTGAGAGGAGGGCTGGAAGTCCACAGACGGAAAAATGGTCTCCCGTTCTACAAAAATAACAAAACAAAAAAGCCAAAGAAACAAAAATGGTAGACAATCAGTTAGATGTTAATTCCTGAGAATATCTTGACTGGATTAGTAAAAACAGGAGTATAAAGTATTAAGAAATAGGGTGCTTACTGGAAGAGTGTGGGGTCAATGAGAGTAAAGGCATGACACAAACTTCCCTTTAATAGGGTCGGTCCACTCACTATATACTTCCTATAAATTAGGATGTGGCACAGTGTATGACTGGTTAAGGGCACAGACTCTTGAGCCAGTTAAGTGAGTGTGATTTGTCACTTAACAGACCTTTGACCTGGATCAAGTAATATAACCTTTGTAAGTCTCAGTTTACTCATCAAAAAGAGTAGTAATAGTCTTTATGTCTTAGAGTGGTGAAGATTAATAAGTTAACGAATATAAGCATTCAATAAATGGTACCATTACTACTGCTTTTCAAATTGTCTTACATTCTGCCTTAAGAACCTAAGGAAGCACATGGGGGCTGTGGTGAGGAGTGGGACAGGGAAAACCCAGAATGTAGAGCTTGCTGCCCTCGCTTTTGGCCAGAATTTTGCAAACACATTTTTGTTTAAAATAAAGATTTCACAGTTAAAGACATAATCCAAAGAACAACAACAACAAAAAAAAACACTCCAATATTAAAAACACTGCTGTAGTTATAGCGAACCAAGATTTTAGCAAGGCATTTATTTCAGAAGATCGCAAAATACATATGTGAGAGAAACATGGGCTTACTATTTTAAATAAAATTAAATAAATCTAAATGGTTATATCATAATATACTGCTGTCAACTTGAAGGGAAAGAACTCTGGAGGAGTGATCCTGAGTGGAAGAAAAGAGTGATATAGCAGATACTTAGAAACAGGGTAAGGAGGACTTTTTTTTTTAAGGTACCATGCTCCTCAACTAAGTGACTTTGGGTTGCTTCTCTATGTATGACGAAGTTGCTTCTCTATGTATGACGGAGTAAGATCCCTGTGGATAAACTATGGTTATCAAATTTGCTGATGACAGATCACTTAGAGGAACAGCAGAAATAATAGATCAAAATAAAGATCTTGACATCTAACAATGGGTGGAACATCACTCAAAAAACATCACAGGTGTCAAAGTGAAGTGTTGGCCTTTTGTCCAAAAACCAACTACATAAGTACAGACTGGGAAATGTGAATAGTAGATTAAGATTAAAAGTAGAAAAAGATTAAAAGCTCAGTGAGACTAAAATGTGATAAAGCTGACAAAGAAAGTTATTACCAAAGTAGCAGAAAAAAAATAAGCAAATAAGAAGTAAGAGTTTATTTTTCTGGTCAGATTATAGAGAGGTTCTTAAACTAGAGAATAAACAGAATAAAGGCAATGGAAGCATTCAGAGATGATGAATTTAAATTCATTAAACCCTCTTCATGAAATATTTCATCTAAAAGAAAAACTTCCTCTCCAGCAATTCTACCATTTGAAAGTACAATATTGGGTAATATTTTAACTTTTTACAGAACATTTCATAACAAATCTCATGAAAGAAATGTATGTTTTATAACAGTTCTTACAATTTAGTTGCCATATTTCCAAATATCAATTTTTTATAGCAAATTGTCATGCTTACTTTTCTTTTCTTTTTTCTTCTCATCTTTCTTCTCTTCCTCTTCACCTCCAGCTCCAAGTAAGGTAAAGATAATTCCAGTTTGCGAATTTATACCTACAGCAGTAACTACCATTCTTCCAGAGCCTTCCATTACATGAGTACCTACAACAACAGAAAACTTGTTTTTTAAAATAAGAATAGGTTTTTCCTCCTACCACCAAGCTTCAAACTTTAGTACTACCTACTCCAGATTTTCATCCCAGCTTGCCTCTATCAGGAGACTAGCCTCTTTGCTAGTCTTTCTGTCCATCCTGAAGCCAATTTTAATCTTCCTAATATATAATTTTTATCATTAGCCTCTTATGGCTCAAAAACTTGACTCTATATTGCCCACTGAACTAAGTCCCATGTCTTTACCTGCAGACCGACCAACCTTTCAAACTTTCCATCCACTATTCTAATATGAAATTCTATCAATGAAAGTTAGGGAGCAGAGATGGAAACACTGAATTCTGACTCTGTATCTCACAAAAATCTTGCAAGTTGGCAGACATTATTATTCTTATTATTTTCTAAAAACTTGCCCAAGGTTACACAACTATTAAGTGGCAAGGCAAAGATTTAATCCAGTTCTGATTGAGGACAGAGGACATAATCTTCTTACAATATAATGCTGATAAATTTGCTTATGGTTCTCCAACTTGTACATCCACATCTCTGCACCCTTTATTACTCACAGGCTTCTCACCTCTCTAATATTTTGTTGCATTTGAGGTAGCTTTCAAAACTTAACTTTTTTTTTTAAACACTCAATAAAGTATTCTTTACAGTTATCACTTATTTATTTGATTTCATAGTTCACGGCCACCTGAAGAGCAGGATCTATAGCACCTAGCACTATTTTATGTACCAAATCAATGCTCAAAGGTTATTTCCTAAATAACATCATAGGGCAAATGTACTTACTTCAGTCCTTAAGAATTTATATTTGTTTATTAATTACTGAGTAACTTATCCAATATGAAAATTTTAAGCCTTTGATTTTCTTGCTTTAAAAATCTATATTCAGAATATTACACTAAATATTAGCATCTTTGCCAGTGAAAATGCAAGAGAAACAAGAAATGAAATTTATGATAATGGAGCAGTATTTACTGAGCAAGTACTATGTGTAAAAGACCGTTTGTTTCTTTTAACAATTCTGGCTTTTGGCAGATTTCAATTTTTTTAGGTTCTGTTCTTTCTTACCACAGGTAATCAGATGGTGGCAGTGAATGTGCTCAAAGTAAACGTTTTTGTTCTGTTCATATCCACATGGCTAACGGAAAAACTGCTTTTAAAAATCTAAATTTAAGAAGCCAAGAACAGCAATGAGAAATGGCATCATGAGAATAAATTTAAAAATAAATGCATTTCATGTGTTTTAGTACATTTTTGGAATAGGGAAATAAATGCAGAAAAACTTTCCCATCAGTACTGCGATAAGGGACTCTACAAGTTATTTCAGTCTTTTCTTAAGCGTGGAAAAAAAGAGTTCTTTTGGTATACTTAGTGCATTAGGAACCTGAGTACACATAAACTTATGAGCCATCTCTGTAAAAACAGAAAAGGACTAAAGTTCAATTAAAGGATGTCAACCTGAAGAGCTAAGCACTATGCAAATAAGCTATATGTACATAAAAATCCATAAGGTATACATGGCAAAAAGGCAAGAGGTCAAGACTCTCAGTTCACTAAATACTGTGGCCCAGTTAGTCAATGGAAAAAAGGTTTGATGAGATAGCTTCCCTCTCCTTTGGAACAACAATTATAGATTTTATATGGTTAACATCAACTACAGTTACTTAGAAGTATGGCAAGGAATACTATAAGTATACATTACACATAAATACATTATACTTATATATTTATACTTATATATCCAAAATATTTCTATTTGGAACAAATCATAAGCACATCAACATCAATATAAAGAAATACCCAAAGAGAGTACGAATGGCCTTAGTGGTGAAGGAAAGTATACAAACTTCAAGGTTTTTTGAAGAAATGTTAAGCCTATATTTACAACTGAATCTTCTGCCCTATTTATAATGGTGTTTATTTGCAAATTTTAAAAAAGGTAATTTTTAAACCCAGGTTTGTGCCCCAAAGTTGTGCTTCTAGCTGACCTATGTAATAAGGTTTCACTTTGGTTTCAGTGAAACCATGTTCAACCAATTGAAATATAAAATTCACAGAGAAGAACTGAAAAATTATAGCTGCCAATTTATTAAATAGTTAAATCGGCAGGAATCTCCTTACAGTGTATAAAATTCAGCATTTCGTTAACACTTGAAAATGATAATAGAAGACAAACAAACATTTCCTTCCTCCAAACTCTAGTCTAATTCAATGCAATGTATTTTAGAAGGCAGCATATAATCATTCCCATCATCTCATCAATTTTTTTTCCAATTAACCTTAGGTCAAGTTATCATAGTCAAGCTATTACAAGAACCTTCCAAATAGACACCCACTTCTTCCCCTTTTCAAACAAATCCTTACAAATCCTTCCATTCTCCATTCTCAGAACATGTCTCAATCATGTGCAAACTGAATCCTGCCTAATAGATGTAGTGCTACTCCATGACCTACTGTTGATTAGTCATATAAACTTAGATAAATAGTTTATGTTTTAGACTCAGTAGTTAAATGAGAGAGTTGAATTAGGTAAACTTTAAGGATTTTATCAGTTCCTAAAAAAAACAAAAAAACCTCTGTCCTTTATAGACCACCATAGAGAATATATTAATTTGTTTTAAACACATCATTCTTCAATTTTATACTTCAATAGGCCATGAGTATGTGATACAGTAGCACAGAACAATTCAATAGAGATTATTAGACTGATATTTTAGTTTTATTGTCACACTAACATTAAGAATGACTCTCAAATGTCTTGATTTTTCAGACCCAGTTTCCTCATTTGTAAATATAACTCTGGATTCAAAGATCTCTAATGTCTGTCAGCTTCCAAAAAAAAAAAAAAAGTCTCTGAGGTTATAAGGATTAAGCCAACATAAAATCCAGAATCTTCTTTACAATACTGGCTCTTAAGGAAACCACAATAGTGTATACAGTTGTGGGGAGAAAAAGTTAAAAGTTATAAAGAAAATTCATACCTGATAGAAGTAAGGGATCTTTATCTAAAGACTTCTTAACATGATCAGATTCACCAGTCAATGAGCTTTCATCAATTTTAAGATCATTGCCTTGAATAAGTATACCATCAGCTGGAAGAAGGTCACCTAAAACAAAAAGCAATAATATGTTAAACTGTAAGCAAGATTATAATAATTCTACATCTAGTGTCACATTACTTTTTTTTTTTACTTACCATATTTCACTTGCGCAATATCTCCAACAGTAATGTCAGCTACAGGTATCTGAATGACCTGACCACCCCTGATGACTGTGAACTTCTGTTCTTGTTCAATTCGACTCTGCAAACCTCTAAACTGTTTTTCCTTACTCCAGTCATTGAAAGCTGTTACTAACACCACACACACTACTGACAAGAGGATTGCAGCGCCTTCAATCCAGCCTGTTTCACCTTCACCTTCTTCTTCTCCAACGGAAACTTCTCCACAAACTATTTGGAAAAAAAGAAAAATGCTCATTAAGAAGGATTCTGAATTGATGGCAACAGACATGCAATAAGTTAATTATGACTTTTATGTAAAAGTTAATTTCACTTACAGCTCTAAACATCTCAATGAATTCAAAAGCATTCTATAAGCATGACAAGAATGCTGAATATATCAATTTCAACTTCCCTGCCTCTGAAGATTCTCAAATTCAGGATAGGTAGACACTCTAGGGTACTATTTAAGAGTAAGGACACTGGAGAATATTAAATCCCAACTCTCAGGCTAGATACTTATTTTTGAGACTTATTTTTGAGGTTTCTTCATCTGTCAAATTAGGATATCACTACCTACCCCAGAATTGTTGAAAACTCAATGAGAAAATACTTAGGTAGATTAATAGCTAAGATATGCTTTGTACTCAACCAATGGTTAATGCTATTAACAATTATATATGGTAGACAAAATGCACATGAGAAGTATTATGTGCTATTCATGAATCATGCTTACTTGCTATATCAATTTTATTGGAGTATAATCAAATGTTGGCTTTCAAGACAAAAAGTTAAGCAAAGTGCTACTTATTAATTCAACTACGTGATAAATTGCTCTAGGTGCCAGACACTATTTTAGAAGCTAGGGATACAGTAGTGAAAAAGAGATATAAGCTCTGTCTCCTCAGGGAACCCATACTCAGATTGGTTAAATTCAGATGATGTATGAAGAATGCAGATAATAAAACATATAATTAGTATCAGATATATTAAGTGCCATAAAGAAAATAAAACATGGTGGTGTGCTAGTAAATGAAGGAAAAGGGCTAACTATGGCACAAGAAGGCTCCTCTGAAGTATCCATGACATTTGAGCTAGGAGCCAGATGATAAAGGAGAACAAACCACATAGCTTTAAGAGAAGAACATCCCAGGTACAGAGTGAAGCCAGCACAAAGGCTCTCTGGCAAAAGATAGGGGAGAAAAAAAAAAAAAAAACTCTCAAAACTGTAAGGTCAATAATGGTGGAGAAAGAATAGAATAGGGCTTTTTTAGACTTTGGACTATAATCTATTTGTGAGCTTAAAATCAACTCAGTGGCTCATGATCAGTATTCTGAAAACTGAAACAGAACAAAATAGAAAGGATATTCATGTATTGTTTCTTGACAGCTTACTTCGGTTATTTATAAATTCACATGAAGCCATATGTTCTTCTGCATTCCTATATGAAGTTGTTTCTTATTGAGGGTTGAGATAAAATCTCTGAAAGTCAATGGTTCTCTCAGGACAGGTAAAGTAGAAAAAAGATTATTCAGTATAAAAGAATTAGTAAATAAAGGACACTAGAAACAATTAAGGCATATTCCAGGACAGTGAGCATGAACTAAGCAGAGGATCTGAGGTGCAGGGTGCTGAATAAAGATTAATCTGGGAGAGCTACGTGGCACAGGTGAAGAGGGAGAAGACGGAGATGAGAGAAAGATCAATTGAAGATGAAATGGAAGGGATGATGTAAACATTCACAAAAAATTTGCCTCATATTTCATGGATGTACAGTGGAATTTTCCAAAGACTACATTACATGTGCTAATATAACACAATGAATACAGAAGCAGATGAGACTCCAGTTATCTTCAATTAAGCCAGACATTAAAGAAATACAATGAAATTAAAAAACACCACTACTCTTTTCATTATTTCATTTAAAACTTCATTAATAATAATTAAACAATTTTAATTGCATATTTATTGTAACAATACTTTATTTTAAATGCACTAAGTATTTTAAAATGTTTTAATTAGAATCCAGTAAATATCGATAGATATAAGTCAAATGATCAAAAGCTCTTTACTTTAATACTTACACTTTTAATACTTTAAGAGTGTAAAGGGGCCCTGCGACCAGAGTTTGAGAGCCACTAGTAATACATGAGTGACTATAGATTTATTAATGACATGGGTTATAGCACTTATTTTCACAGCAAACTGTACTAGTAAGACATTTTGATCATTTAGATTTCTATGACTGTAGGTCTATAATTCATGGATTTCCTTTTAAGCAGATTAGTGCTACTTAGTGTTAAAACATAATATAATGAAAAAGATACATGGAGTTCATTAATAAATGTTAAAAAGAAAAAAGTACAAACACTAACTTCTTACCATGGAACATTTTTAGATGTTTTATTTACACTTTCTAGTAGACTGAGTCTCTTTAAAAGACCTTATGATACTGACTACTCTAGATTACTTTTCCAGTTGAATCTAATACTAATATCTCCTTAAGTAAATTTGGGAAAGGACCTGTCAACAGATCCCATAACGAAGCAGTCCCAATTCCATAAATATTTGTCCAGACCTTATTAGTAACAAAATTTACCACCACTGAAAATACTTTTCTTTAGTTTTCTTATAGTCTTGTAATAAAATGTTAAAAGTAAAAAGTTTTTAATAATCTGTTAACTCACTTCAATTTTAGAATACCAATTCCCAGTATTCTATAATGACAGTTGGGTAAACAGAACACTAATGAATTTAGTTGTCTACTGCTAAACACGGTATGACTTCCTTTTTCAAATAAAAAGATACACACACCTACACATCCTCACACCTACCTACACATGCACACATACACATATGTGAACACATACAGACACACATATATACAAAAATATATTCTTAAAATCTGGGAGTATATATATCAAAATGGTATAGCAATAATCTCTAAGAATGGAACTTCCAGTGAATATTATTTCCTTTGAATTGTTATTTTCCCCCTAATTTTTTTCTATAGCAAAGTATGTACTATTTTATTATATTATTTAATACAAATAAAAGTTTTAAAAATAGTGTAGCTCTATACCGACAAGAACATTGCCTAAATCCTTTCTTATGTACATCAGTTATTCTCAACCACAGGTAGTTTTGCCCCCTTTGGTATACCGGGCAATGTCTGGACGCACTGTTATGTTTTTGGTTGCCTCATCTGGGAGGTGGTATAATGAATACAGCAACAAAGAATGTTCCAGTGCAAAAATGTCAAAAGTGCTGCTGCTGAGAAACCCTCATATACACTGAATCTCAGGTAAAAATGGCCTATTCTTTGACCAAACTTTCTTCATTAAAAAAAAGTTCTCACATGAGCTGTAGGCATACCTTTGAAGGAATTATCTTAAATGATTACCTAAGCCAATTTTTATTAAGTCTTCGTAACTTGAAAGGTATAAAAATGAAGCTTTCACAAAGAAAAATATTTTGGTGAATCACCCTCTTGAAATATCAAATACTATTTGTTTCACTCTATTGCTACTTAAATATATTGACCAAAACTCAAGCTAGATTTCCTAGCAGGTACAGAATGTACTGTCACTAATATCCATTTTAAATAAAATTTATAAAAGGAGAATAACATATATCCAAAAGAGAAATGAAGGGCATAGAAAGGTGGAATAAAAACAAAACCATAAAGCAGATCTACCATTCTAGAATGTATTTTTCCATTGGCCAGGATATACTGTAGTATGAAAAATTCTAGAATGGCAAAGAAGTTACCCAGATCAGATACATAACAATACACATTAAGAAGTTAAAAAGTAATAGACTAGGGAGGAGAACAGAATTTTACTTTAATAATAATTTCCTGAAAGATTGTCAAAAACAAAACAAAATAAAACAAACAAAAAAAAACAAATGAAAAAATAATTATTTCACAAAAGTGTGCTAAAGAACTTAAAAACAGTGATGGCATAGACCACATCATATTTATAGCTTAGCTCCTTGTCAAACACACAGTATGTATATATGTGCAGGTTATTTAACCTCTGAGTCTCACTGTAGAGTGGAGGTGACATTATCAATACCACGGGGTTATTGTGAAAATTATCTGAAGCAATATATTTAAAGAATTACTAAAGGCTCTATTAGAATGGTGCTTGGAACATAGTAAAAAAATTGTTGGTTTGCTATTATTATTATGTATTTTATAAGCAAATGAACTAAACTTAGTAACACACATAAAAGTCTTTTATTTTCCTCCCCAATTTACTTACGTGCATTATCTCCTTCTGGAGGTTGATAAAAAGAAAGGCCCAGTGATACTATGGCTGCAATTTCTAATATAATTAAAGTGACATCTTGTAATGCTTCCCATACTAATTGAAGAAAGGTTTTTGGCTTTTTAGGAGGTATAAAATTCTTTCCAAATACTGCTTCTCTTCTTTCTATATCTGCAGGATTTCCACTTAAACCTAATAATAAAAAAAAAAAAGTTCATTGAAGTTTTACTACTTACAAATGAAAATATTTATTTTATTCAAATATTTATTCAAATATTTATTTTATTCATTCTTTACACTTTAGATTCTAATTCAAAAAACCCTGTATCTTTATGCGTTAGTCATGCTCAAAATATAAATCACTGAAAACATGTGCAATCCTTTAAAAGAATATTTTAAGTAGGTAACTCAAAATTAGATTAAGAATTTTCACTTTTCCCAACCGCTTATTTTAGATCATACCATCTTGTAGACTGCTAGAGACTTAGAACCAATAAGACACTTTGATAGTTTTTATATTGAAATTATACATTTCCCTGACCTTTACTTACAATATTTCCCTCCAATAATGAGGAAATATATAAAGGTATTTTTTTTTGTCTTACTTACTGCATGTTGGTTAAGTTAATCAATGAAAGTCTTTGATTTTTCACTCATACTTACTAAAGAACAATGAAAAGTTAATCTATCACAAGCTCTAAAACTTTTCTACTAAAATGTGTTATTCCTGGAGTGATAAAAGATTTGCAAGTTACAAAACACAGAAGACTTAGGATTTATTTCTAGTTGAAGAAATAGGTAGTACTACTGACTGACTGCACTACTGTCACTGTAAGGAAAAGGTACATTGTAAGACATATTTAATATCTGAAGTGTGGAATTAGAAACCTATAAGGGAATGTGAACATCGATTTTGCCTTTCATTCACCCTATTGAACAAGTCCTCCTCTAACTTAATTCTGCTGATCCTGTCAAACCTAGATATATCCAAATTAGCTAATGCAGAGTTATGTACACACATTACTGTGGTGGTATGAAAACACAGAAAAGACAAGTAACATTTTTCCTTAGTTTGTTTAAGAATACTGAAGAAGGGGGCAGAGATACCAGGATGTTATAACTTTTAATTTATCATAATAAATTTACATTTATAATGAATTTAATTAACTTCAACTCTTTTGGGGGGAAAAGCAAGAGCTCATTCAAAGAGAACATCAAAGGAGGAAGTCAGGAAAAAAGCAGATTACTAGAAGGCTGTCTGTTGGCTATGTTTTAACTATTATCTCAATGCAGAGACAGGCAGAGGATAGATGAGAGACAACAAAGAAAGTACACTGTTACAATAAGCAATTAAAAATATACAGATTTTAAAGCAATTATTTACTTTGTTAAAGATACCAAAAATATTCCAGAGAATGTTTTCACTAGCAACTCCAACGAAGTTCATACTGGGCAGTTCAGAAAGCATATTAGATTTCTGATGACAAAAATCACCAACTGAATGCTTCTACAGAGCTCTAGGCTTTAAGACTGTCAATGGAAAGAAAGACTGTAAAAGATTGTAGCAATTGTATTAGGGGGAAAGACAGTTTGAGAGAAGAACCTTATAAATTATAATCGAGAATCCATACCCTGTTTCTTCAGACTAGAGCAATGCTTCCTAAATCACAACTGACTGTGAACAGTTAGAACTGTTCCACAGTTTAACTGGGGGATAGCAGAATCCATGTAGTGAAGTTTCTCACAAAACAAAGTTAAAGAACTAAACTTTGAGATGTTGTTCTGAAATTCTGCGCTTGCTGCTTTTCAAAATAAATGTTCTTTCTTCTATGAAAGGATGCTATTAGATAAGTTTATATTATATTTTAAAGCCCTTACTAGCAAAAATAAAAGATTGCTCTCTCCCCTTGTCAGTCTCCATTTTTTTCTAAGACATCTTCTTGAAGATATTGGTTCTATCAGTTTAGCTCACACATAATAGAGCTTACCATTAATTACATATACAATACTTGGTAGTTTTAAATATCACCACTGTAACTATAAAATAAGTGATCAAATCTTAACATATAGTGGTTATAACAAGGGCCAATATTTTATGTTAATGCTGAAAAGAAAAACCATAGAGTTAAAGATAGCTTAAAAATTTATCTAGGTTTGGGAAGGAAAAAAAGCAGCTGGTCCTAAAGGTTATTGTAACTCTTCTATACTACCACCAAATATACAAGCACACCCCTTGGTCACTATACCAATAAAGTTGTGTGACTTAAGAATTGGGTGGAAAAAGGAAGGCAGGAGTTAATGGTTCTGTTTTATAGATTTTTTCACATGACATGTCCATTAATCAAGTAAGAGAAGATTCTAGTAGACAGCTGGTTATCCATATTTGGAACTCACAGAGAGATCTGAGCCAGTGGTCAATACACAGTTGATTCTGGAGCTATGGGCCTGATAAGAGTTCCCGGAGAGCTAGCATTAAAGAAGAAAACAGGGCTGAGGTGAGAACAATCCAACATGTGATGGTTAGATAGAGGAAGAGGAACAAAAAGCAACTTCTAAAAGAAGAAACAGAAGCATGGAGAAGGAGGTATGACTCATAAACGAGTTCGTGTAATACTATGGAAGCCTAGAAAAGAAGAGTTCTCTAAAAGATGAAGATAATGTGGCTGACTATACCAAATGGTATTACAAAGGTTGAGTCAGATGAAGACAGAATGTACAACTGGCTTTGGCTACATGGAGACTGATGACTTTGATGAGGAATCTTCCAGTGGAGTGGTGTGTAAAGAAAGTCTGATAGGAAAGAACTGAACAGAGAATGGTAATGAATAAATGGAAACAATAAGTATCAATAACTTTTTCCAAGAATATAATATAATGGGGAGAAAGAAAGCAGTAAAAGAGAATTAAAATGCACAAATACTACCAGTTTGTCTTTTTAAAGATGAGTGGTAGATATTAAGCAAATTATTTACCAATTAAAATGATCAAGTAGAGAAGATGACACATGATACAGGAGACATAAGCTTATGCTAGAGTAAAGCCCTTAAGGAGGCAAAAGGAAATAAAACCCAAGGCATGGGTGTTAGTCCACTGTAAGTGCAGGAAGAGGCACCCATTATAAGGAGATAGAAAGCAAAGTTCGTGGGGGAAGAGATATAGCCAAGCTGGTAAAATTGGTAATAAGACTACATGGTCTTAGTTTTAAAAATATAGTAGGTATGATATGAAATCATTAAGAATAACTTAAAAATAAATATGATGAGAAATCTTCTATCTACTCCTGTTGGTTCAGTTGATTGTAGTGTTAGTGGCAAAGAGGCCAAGGGTATGCGTGGCACTGATTTCCTCAGTTAGCTTCACAAAAAAAAACATCGAAAGCTGACTCAGAATTATATGCTTTTGGGTTTTGGATCCACCATTGTGGAAAGAAAAAAAAAACCTGTATTTATTCTATAAATATATAATGGCTCAAGAGTACTGTCTATATATTTGAAAAGGACATATGGAATAAAGCACAAATTATATCAAGAACTTAATATTTTATAAGAAAATGTAGAATCCTAACTGCTGGGAATAATAAAATCAAGTCTCAATTTAGGAAATGAAGAGGTGGGATCACTGGAATGTAGGAATCAGGTGGGATTAACTGAAAATTATGGCTAATACACAGCACATACTATAGTCTTATCAAATTTGTTCTTGAAATTGTCTATATTTTTGTATATTTATGTGTTTGGTGTGTGGTGTGACTGTGGTGGTGGCCACAGCCACTCTGGCTTCTCTAAGTGAGGGACATGGAAAAACATGCAAATGTAGAAGCATGTAAAAATTTATTCTATATCCATTCTTCTTGGGAAATGGCCTAATAACTCTCATCATATTCTCAATTTCAAAAGAGGAGATCCCCTCAAAAACATTTTTTCAGAATCACTGGTCTGAAGTCAAACTTAGGCCATACATTGTGACAAGTCCTATGCATACCAAGGGAGATGAGTCAGACAGGATGCCTCTCTCTGGCACCTGCCTGCAAGGAACTCAGTTTGGTGCAGGCAGGCAAATAACCAGCTAATCACAACCCAGTGTGTTAACTATTATGATGGAAGTGAGGATGTTGTGGAAGTACACAAAGAAATTGAAATCCAAAATTTAGGGAACTGGTGAATAAGGGAATTTTAAGATATCTAACTTGAGATCTTAAGAATTACAAGATCAATAGTCATAGGAAGTATGAGGTAAAGTGTTTTAAGTGAAGAGATTAGTGTGTAAGAGGCCCAGAAACAAGAGTGACCTTGGCACAATAATATTTAAGAAAAATGAAAATTCTGCTATGTTCAAACATTGAGGAGCAGAGCTGGAAAGAAGAGATAAGGTAGAGAGATAAGTAGGGGCCAGATCCCACAGAGATTGTTAACCTAAGTGAGGAGTCTGAAATTCATTCTAAGGCCACATGTGAAACTACTGCCAGCTTTAAGGAGGAAAGTGACAGTGTGAAGGGAGAAAGAAAAGATACTAGTTAGTACGCTGTTACCTGAATTATCACAAGAGAAGACAGTGGCCTCAAACAGGGCAGTGGGATGTAAAAATGCAGGCACCATGAGTTAAGACAGAATTTAGAATTTCCAAAGTGAATAAGAGTGAGTGAAAGATACCTATCTAAGTCAAGGCGACCTAACGGTAGATAGTAACAGTTTCACTGGAAAGGGGAAAAACAGAAGTATACTTTCAAAAGGGAAAGTTTGAGAAAATGAAGATGTCTAAAAAAGAATTGAGCTTTCAGCCTCAAAGCTTGGGGAAAAAACTTGGATAGTAGCTACGGATCTACAAATCAAATGTATGGTTTTAGGAGTGGATGGCAACACCCAGGGAGAGAGTGTAGATGAATAAGACTGTGTACAGATGAATAAAAATCTGTGGCCTGCCAACATCTTAAGGAAAGCATTAAGAGGCTGATGAGACTTGGCCAGAAGGAAGAAAGAAAACCCAAGAGTATAATGTTGTGAAAGCTAGAACAGAATATTTTGAAAAAGAAGTATGTCCATTGTATTCAGAAAACAACTTTAAAAAATTCTAACTAAAGCTATGCTACTTCAGGCTCTATCGAGTACAACTTTAACCATGCATATAGATCAGGGCATCAGAGCATTCTTGTACTAGCTGATAAGTCAATAATGATTTCTTCTGGGCAAAGTGACGATTTTTTGAGAGAGCTAAAACAGATTCTCATGTGTGAATGTTAGTTCTATTATGTTATGCCACGAAGACATAGTCAAAGAACATTACTAACAGCCTTAATTTTATGAGTGCAAATATAAACTGCCATCTGAAACATGGAAACGTTAGTCAGCCAGGGACAATTGCTATTGACTCTACCCTGCTTCCTACCACATACATCTTTTGTTTCTTTCTACCACTGCTTCCTTTTCTTATTTTCTTTGCTTTTCTCCTCTTCTAATTTTAGCAACCACCACTTAAAAGGGTTAGTGTCTCATTTGCTTTCTTGCTCTTTACATGTCCATGAAGCCATGCTTCTTACAGAATATACTACTTGGTACCTGCCTTTATTTTTAAGAATTCATTTTTATCTTTTGTTTAATGCAGTACAACTGAGTGATAAACATCAGACCAGGGCTACAGATCTGCATTCTAGAAATATTATTAGAGAAGCTAGTCTACCATTCAATATAAAATACAATATAGATAACATAGGAAACACATTAAAATAAAAAAGATACCAAAAGCTAGTATAAAAATAAAAGGATCAAGAAATCTAATTTAGAATAGGAATAAGAATAGGAATAAGAAAGTCAATGTAGGAAAACAACAAAGATACTGAAGAAAACACTATAATGGTAATTTCATTGAATTAGGATGTTATAAGCAGGTTATTTTGGCATAAAAGTACTTTTTTGGATTCTTGAGGACTATAGGATAGATGCTTACTCTAATAGATAAAGCTAAAAATATAAAGTTACAAGTCTTAATTCCAGTTAACCTTAAAATTTATAGTTCTAATTCTTTTAAGAGTAATGATGGTTAATCAGAACCACCGTGAAGTTTTTCATTTGAAAATAACATCTTCCCAAAACACCTCCGACTGATCAGGACACATATAGTAGGCTTCAAATCAAGTTAAAGAACTACTCTGTTAGAAAACAAGCAATAAAGTAGCAGGCCAAATGAGGGAACACACAAATACAACTTCCTGAATAGGGTATGGGTATTTTAAACACTAACTCATAAGCAGGACCTGAAAATCAAATTATTTTCCATCATGGAAGTCCTGCCATTAAAAAATACTATCGAGAAGAGAGAACAGTTACCTCTTATTTAAGATTCCTCTCTTCTGCAGCTGTATGAGCTGAACTTTTATAAATAGGTGGTTCAATATAATGGTTAAAAGCATGCTGCCTGTAGCTATAAAGTCAAGGTATGAATCCCTGCTCTGGGCTTATGACATGTGAGACTTTATAGATAAAGTCACTTAACCTTTTTTGCTGTAGGTGTTTTGGCTGTAAAATCTGATAAGGCTGTTATGAGGATAAAATGAGTTAATATATGTTAAGTACTAACAACCAGTCTGGCACCAAAAGTGTTATGTGTTACCTATCATTTTTGTTACTGTTCTTAAGAAATGTCTTCAGTTGTTCCCCTAGACTTTATACCAATCTAATACTGATATCCCCAATATATCTGATTTTCCTCCTCCATTCATTTTTTCTCTAATACACATATCACTAACACACTATACATTTCATTTAGTTGTCTTATGACTTTGTCTGCCCCATGTAAAAATAAGGCAATGATTTTTGTTTTATTCATGATTATATGCTTGGAACCTAGAAAAAGTACCTGCCACACAGCAGATATCTGATGAATACACACAATCTTGGCAATTCTATGAGGCGCATACGCTTACATTTTATTAACATCTCTGAAATTGGGATGGAATTTAATTATACACCTAAATTATTTACAAGTAAAACTGCCAACACTAAATCTATTTTTACAGGGTATGTAAAATAGATGACAATTAACAATCTAGATCTGATGAAAGAATGTACATGTCAATGAGTGAATTAACAAATGAAAGAACTAAAGGGACTGACAAACTTCAGTTTAACTTCACCAAAATTCATGTACTTTGAAGAATGATTTTAATGTTACTTTCCCTGACTATAAGCAGGTTATACTAACAAAAAAGTGCTTAGTGTCTTGATCATTTTTTTGAGCAGATAAACTCATAGCAGATTATACCTGATGATGATTAATTTATTATCATTTGACTAATTGATCAGTGGTGACAAATACACATTAGAGAGTGAATTATTTCTAAATTGAACTAAAACTACT
Organism: Macroglossus sobrinus; assembly: GCA_004027375.1. Classification (NCBI taxonomy): domain Eukaryota; kingdom Metazoa; phylum Chordata; class Mammalia; order Chiroptera; family Pteropodidae; genus Macroglossus; species Macroglossus sobrinus. Next base: position 397,315 of record PVKZ01000592.1, read on the forward strand.
CCTCTGGAAATAATACTCATTTAATCTTACAACTGTAAATACAAATATAATGCTTTGAAAATTATAAAAATAGCCTTTTTCACAATCTAAAAAACATTTCAAAATGACAAACTATATATATATAAACATCGAAGACAGCAGTTTGTTCAAATTTTAACAAAAATTAAATTCACAATACTAGGAAGATGAGTAAGAATTTTCTAAGAATAAAAGAGGGGAAAATATTGCACACATTGATTTAATGGCCAAAACAGAAACAATACATACAAAATTTTTGAGTGTTAAGTGACAATTTCTAGAGATTACATACAGCTTCCATCATGTTGTCAAAGGAAACATATATATCCCTTCCCTTAATTTTAAAAACTACTGTAGTAGATGCAAAATTTTCAGTTAACTTAATAACTTCATTAATTAAAACAAAATTAATGTAAGGAATACTGCCAAAAATAACAGTGCAAAAGAAACTGCAGTACAAATGAATGGGAAATCGTGTCTATAAAAATGGAATGCATCATAGAGGGGTGTTTAGTTACCAGGAAACAGAATTTTAGTTAATAGCAGAGTAATACAAAGACATGTATGTTTGGGAGAAATGGAGATTTGAAACCGAAGTTCAATATCATTTTTATGAACAAACTGAGCTGTTATATTGAGGGCTTTTTAATATAAATGTTCCTATCAATTTGGTGATCATTCAACATTCAAAAATTGGCTTTTAGATTAAATGTAGTAAGTATATGACTGAATTAATGAATCTACCAAATGAAAGAAGCATATTAATGTGGAAATCTCTAAGATGATATAAAGTTAGCTAAAATTTCAAAGTGGGTTTGCATATGAACAAATTCCAAATTTTGTCAACTACTATCTGTTAAAGTCTGTGAGTCTATTCCTGATTCTCTGAATTTACATCAACAACAGGGATCCCAGATACCTTAAAATGGTATAGCATGCTGAAATTATAACTAAGAAGAGTTCATGTTACTAATGGTTCTGACTTGAGGATAAGATCCAAAAAATCTGGAAGAGTTAACAGGTCTTGCAGAAAAAAGAACATACTCTAAGTGATCTAAGGAAGCCCTTTTAGAATATGTGTGAATACTGATACTGTCATGCTACCTGAGAGAAATGAAAGTAACTACCTATCATTAAAACAATAAGTTACACAAAATTACATAAAGGTTAAAAAAATTTTTATGACATTTTATAATTATATAAAGGTTAAAAAATTTTATATGATATTCTTTCATAATATGGAAATAACTTTTTGCTATTACTTTAAATTTTATCACAAGTAGTAGCATGGCATAAGATATTTAAGAAAAAATATTAAAAATACTTCTGCTTAATTTCTCTAGAATTGGCTTTGGAATACATATTTAAGTTTTAGCATTAATTATTTCTCACTCTTACTAAAATAAGTTTTAGTCACCAAATGTTCCTCCTCACGTATTTGGAAATGCCTTCTTTGTGATGTGAAACTTCCTAACATTAATTTTATGTTCAACATGATCAATGTATGAAAGACCATCCTTCTCAAACCATTTCAAAGACAATATTGCACTGAAGTTATAATGAATTTTCCATTTTTTGTTTCTAAAACAGAAACTTAATACAAATCAAAAATTATGAAACCAAAGACTTCTTTGAATGTAGGGAAACTGAACATAATGTTGAGATTAAAAAACTATTTTTAATCAAAAGAAATGTCTGCTAGGTCAGAAACTGCAATCTAATCAACCTCATTTGCTTTAGGACCATCTGAATTAATTACTAAAATTTAGGTTAAAAGTATCTCCAACAGCTACTGGCAGTGGCAACTATTTTAAGTCACCTGGCAAAATGAAAGATAGTGAGTAGGGTTTATTTCCACTGAATGCCCTGTGGGATACCAAGCCTGGTTCCATCCTATCTAGCTAGAGGGAAAAACAACCTTGCTATCATAAACAAGTGGCAATAATATGTACAACAGTAGAAAATACTTCCTCTCACTAACTGAAAATATATAAATTAATATGCAACATTATTTCTTAATTTAAAGTTACTTTAACTGCACCAATCTGAGAGTTAAACCATCTTTAATGTCACTAAAATTATGGCATAATCATAATTTTAGTACAGTAGCCAAGACAGTATATGCATGTTTATTTTTGAGCCATCTATACAGGACTCTCTGCACAAATAACTAAAAACAAATATAATAAAACTCACCTTCATTTGGAGATGTTTTCAACCTCGTGCAAATGCCATAGACATCTCCATAGCTTTCCTGTATTTTTCGTAATGCATCTGTAGACCTGAGCTCCATGAGAGCCCGCAGTTCTGCGAGCGTAATTCCAAAGTCTCCATCATGATTAGCTTCCTTCAAAGAGTTTTTTACTCCACTATATGAAACTGAGTTGTTTGCCATATCGCCCATCACAAGTATAATTTATTAGGAGGAAAATGTTTCCCAAAAGACACTAATTTTCACTTGATGTATTTCCAAGATGAAAATCTCTTAAATATGAAAATATTTCTTAAACCAAACACTCATCGTATGACTTCGTAAAGCAGCATCAGCAGCATTTCCCAGAGAAGTATCTTGACCTTTGGCCCATGATTAGTTTCCTCATATCAATCATGAGATGTACACATCTGTAAGCAGAAAACATTAAAAGTTACTAACATCCATCTTAGAGTACTGTGCATACAAGCAAATGTCATCAGGTAAGCTAATAAAAGTACATCATTTAATTATAAAAATATTTTTAACTGTAGCCTCATGCCTTTAAAACGTTTTACATAATAAAAGATCAAAGTATAACTTCTAAATAGAATTGTATATCAACCACATGAAATCTATTAAATGAAAATGTATTCCACATGACTGAATTTTGTCTCATTCAGTATTACTATTATTAAATTATCATTAAGTAGTTATGTTCCAAGCACTATGCTAGTTGCTGTAAATTCATTCCCTCATTTAATCATCACAATTTAATCCCAAGAGGTGTTACTCCTCTCTACTCTTCTAAGAGTAAGGTCTCAAATTGAGATTGAGGGGTTTCTGCACAGTTAACAAATGCCTGAATTAGATGAGCTGGGCTGTCTCCAAGCCCATGTTCCTTCTAATAATACACAGACCTATCTCATCAAACCTTTCATAGAGAATAGCCCCAGAAAGGGTAAAAAGCAAAATGAACCCTCTAAATGTTTTCCTGCAATTTTCCTAAGAACACTTTGTGACACCACCATCTTTTGGGCTTCCTAAAGCTATCTTCCACCAAAATTTTTGTCACATGTCACTACCTTAGGTCTTCCCTTGATCAGCTACCTAAAGAAATTCTCCACCCATTAGTCACTATTTACTGTTACTCTATTTTCTTTGCTGACTGTTACTCTATTTTCATTTACTAATTTTCTTTCTTTCTTTCTTTCTTTTTTTTTTTTTTTTTGGTCTCCTTCCATCTACAATTTTAGTTCTAAAGGCAGGACACAGATTTGTCCTATACCCAGAACTGTGCCAGGCACATGGTAAACAATAATCAATAAGCATTTGAGGAAAGAATGGATACATTAATTTTCTTCAAAATACTTTCAAGTTCTCCTCTTACTCTAAAGGTGAGCTCTCAACTCTTCTTTCTCCATCTATATGCTTTAAACAATCACCTCAAAGTAATATATACACAACAATGGATTCACCTTATTCCTAAATCAGAGAGCTCCCTCTCCCAATCACCTGATCCTAATCACCTGAGCTTGAGATCATCGTAAATCACCATTCATCCTAACCTAAGTTACTGAGTTGGGTTAATCCTTCCTTTGAGAACTCTCTTCTATTATAATCCTTTTCCTTCCTGATCTATAAGTCTCCCTACACAATATTCATTCCCTCCAACCCAGGTTCTCTTTCATTCCAAAATTTCCTATATCTTTTCTGCATCCTGCAGCTACATTTAGATTTTTAAATAGGCACCATGCCACTATATCTAAACTAACAGGATGAAAATGCAGGCCTATTGCTCATGTCCCTTTTTAGCATTCAAGCCTAAAAAATTCTATTTTTTAACCCATGTTTAATATATAAAATGTTTCATGATTAAGAACTAGAAAAGATTACTGGTAAGTGCAATTAATCTTCAGCTATGAAGTTGTTATGGGAATGTTTGCAAATCATGGTACGTGGTTCTCAAAGTATCCATCAAAATCACTTAGAGGGCTTGTTAAAATATTATTGCTGGGCCCACCTCCAGAGTTTTTAGTTTCAGCAAATTAGGGTGGGCTTCCTAATTTGCTTTTCTAACTCATTCCCAGGTGATACTAACTCTACTGGTCCAGGTACACTGTAAGAACCATTAGATAGGAGACAAGCTAAAAACTGAATTTATATCAGCTGGCTGAAGGCTGGTGGAGAAAAATTCTGCCTGCCTTGAGTTCAATTTGCAAGAATGTGGATTCTGAAAGACATTTGCTTTCATTGCCTGCTTCTTCCCACTTCACAAATCCTTATGCCTGCCCAATTATTACCAACTTTATTCATCTCCTAGGCAAAGTAGGTTTCCTCCTATTCACTTATCAATTATATAATAACCCAACTTCAAAAACCGGTGAGGGTGGTTATCTGATAATCTTCAGGAGTTTCCATATCCCAAATCTTTTGGCATCTGAACATCACAGCCATAAAACAAGTTATTTATTTACAGATAAAATAATTAAGGTCCATAAATCCGTTTGTTGGGAGGCATATATGTCATCATTCCTCTTGTTTCCACAAAGAGGAATTTTCCTCATCATCTGGCCTCCTACCCCCCCAATTATCACTGAAGTGAAATGAGCTGCTTGACAAAGGATTTTCTGAGAGCAAGTAGACTTATGTACCTCTTCATCTCTTCAGCCTTCTTTTGGGAACCTGATGACTGCAAAACTCACTCATTCTCGTCTAAGTTATTAGGGGCAGATATCAAGGTTAAAAAACCTATTGTTCAAAGTGCCTGGGAAGGGGTTGAATAACTGTTTAGGTCTGGGTTCAATATTAGAACCTCAATGCTGTCACACACACACACACACACACACAACCAAAAAACAAACAAAAAACAAATCCTTCATTTTAGTTTTTGTCATTAACAGAACTACTATTTTTATTTCTATGTGCCAATCTTGGTCTTCTCTTGACAGAAGAAGAAAAGGGTGTTATTTTTTGGGTGCCCTTAATTTCTCAGCAGTAAGGATATACAACAGAACTAACACGTAATAGAGCTAGGATTTGAATCTCCATCTGTGACTCAAAAGTCATGCTCCTTCCACTATAAACTGTCTTCATTTCATGTCCTCACATTTATTAAGTTGAAATGGAAGTTTTCGTTGGTCATAAAAAGTCAAAAAATACCAAATGTGCCAATTTATAATGAAATCAGAATTCAAGAGACATTATAAGTAGATATTTGTTATTTGCCATCTCAGCACCCTTTCCTCCCATATTTCAGCAACACCCCTATATCCAGACACCCCTGCCCATAAAGATGACTAGTTTAGGAATGTGGATATGACTCATCGACAAATAGGCAGTAATGAGGCTTCTGCTGTGACTCTGAGGTAGAGACTTGTTTCTTCTCACTGAACTTAAATCTGAGATGGAGAAAGCCTCTGACAAGGATCTAAAATAGAGACAGAGAGAAAGAGGGAAAAGAAGATGAAAAGAAGGAAATGTGCCTGTCAGTGCTGGATCACTTGAGCCCCTAAAGTCTGTCCTATCCCTGATCTTCGGTAATTTGTCAATAAATTCCTTTTTGAAGCTGGGTTTTCTAACTCTTTGCAACCCATATGGTTTTGATAAGTAGGTGATTACCAATCATGTTCAGTTCCCCACTGTTTAAAGAAAAGGGAAGCAAGGCAAGAGTACCAAATGCAAATGAGCCACTTTCCAAAAGTGACTATTTGAATTACTGAACACTTACAAATTATAAATCAGGCTGTTGTGTATTTCTAGATTGTTAAAAGTCTCTTCCACTATTTTCTTCTCTACCTATTCTTTACTCTTCCACTCACTCACCTAACTAGTTAGTGAATTGGCAAAAATGCTAAGAACAAAAAAGTTTTGCTTTTTGCTTAACTACAATATGACAATTAGAAAAAGATACACTATTTGGGATTGAGATATAACAAAAAGTAGAATATTTAATTTTGCTCCTCTTTGTTCTCTAAAAGATTTTGATCTTCCATTTAAAAAGTTTAAGAAGAAATGTTGTTAAGTGTAAGCCTAGGCCCCAAAAAAGGCAATTTAAAGAAAACACACAGCTACTCTATGTAGGTCTTTTGGCCTACATAACTTATCCCAGAATCCCTGCATGATGTATGATCAAACCACTGTTGGTGGTCTTGAAAGATTATGGGAAAAGAAGTGGTTTATGACTAACATCTAACAAAAGGAGAGAAGAGACCTATTCTACCTTGCCTTGGACAAACACACCTATAACGTTACTGGCTCATCTGTAAAATATACACACAGTATCAGTAAATACACACCTTGTTAAATGTGTTGATACATATAAAACAATCTGAACTTAGCCTGGCACATGGTAAATGGTAAATATGTTAGCTATTTTTATTATTTAAAAATATTTGCAGCTACATTCTACAGAGAATTCTCCCTCCCGCTAAGGGAAACCTCCTCTACCCCAAGCCATTTTCAGATGAGGAGTGTTTAGAGAAATATTTCTAACCCTAGAGGAAAAGAGAATCCTGATGATGTCTAATATAGAAGAAGCTTTGCTATGCAGAAAAAGCATATAATGAATGACTATATCAAAAAACTAATGAATGAAGGAGAGACACCAACTTTTTATTTGTATTCTAGATAACAGACCCACTATACTTTGCATTGGTCAGGTCTGAATTACCATGAAATAATTCTGTAAAACAGTAAAGAGACTGTTGAAGAATCAGGAAAGCAGTCCATTGAAGAACTAAAGGAATTTAGTGGAGGGGAGGAATGACTCATGATAGCTATCTTCAAACATTTGAAATTTTATAGTGTATAAAAGTAACCAGATATATTCTGTAGAGTACTAGAGGGCACATAGAATGAAATTTTATAGTGTATAAAAGTGACTAGATATATTCTGTAGAGTACTAGAGGGCACACAGAGAGATTTTGGATAACAAGTTATCCGTTATCCAAAATTGGAATGGGTCTATACGAGTTAATTGTATGTCAACTTAGCTGGATTGTGGGGGTGCCTAGATATCAGGTTAAAAATAATTTCAAGGTATGCATGTGAGGATGTTTTGGTATGAGAGTAACATTTGAATAGGTAGCCTAAATAAAGCAGAGTGCCCTCTCCAATGTGGGTGGGCATCAACTAATCCACTGAGGGACTGAATAGAATAAAAAGTGATGAGAGGGAAATTCACACCCACTCTCTGCCCAAAGGTTTGAGCTTAGACTTCTGTCTCCTGCCCTGAGAATGGGAATTACACCATTGGCTTCCCTGGTTCCCAAGACTTGGCCTGAACTAAACCACTGCTTTGCTGGGTCTCTAGTGTGCAGACAGCAGATTATTGGACTGCCTGAGCCAATTCCTCATAATAAATCACTAGTGTGTGTTCGTGTGTGTATTTCCTATTCATTCTGTTTGTTTGGAGAAGCCTAATACAGGGTCCCTCAGTCAGAACTCTCTACCACTGAAGTTGGTTAAGCAAGATATAAAATTAATGTATGGAGAGAGGCCTCAATACCTGAAGAAAGCCCATGCCCTTTTTGTGACAATTTTAATCTTTAAAAAATCTATTACTATTTTAAAAGATAACATCGCTGGTCCTAATGCAGTAAGCATGCTTTATACATGTGCACAACTGACTTCCCATTCTCTATTGATCTTGTTTAGCTTTTAAAAATCAAGATTCTTTTTAGGCAAGATTACTTCAGAGATAACATTACCCAGAAAAGAAAAGTTACTCTTTCTTGTATATAGTATTGAAATATACCATTTAATTTGAAAACTTAATTTGAATACCAAATGTACTCAGAAGCTCAGGAAAGTCATTTGATTAACTCTAAATTTAAACAAACTGGTTACAAACCAAAAGTAATTTACTTGTTAGAAAATTATTTCATTTGACCTTTCATTCATTCATCTCTGAAAATGTCTTTTGAGTCAACTAGTTAAAGATCTCCAAGTAATCTTGATTTTTTCAAATTACTTCCAATTCAGAATGAAATTTCAAGACAAAAAGTTGTAAACCTAAATATTACTCTTCAGTTTTCTGTGTACAGATTTTTAAAATACTTCAGTGTCTGAATTTGTTAACTACTTCAGTGTATGAAGTTACTTTTGATTTCATATATTCTTTCCCAAGAAATTTCAAACAGTTATTTTAAGGCACCCACAGTGAAACAGCTCAATGTCTTTCAAGTTTTAACTGATATACTGAAATAGTGTTAAGTCAAATATCTATAGCTATATAACGTCTCAGTAAAAATTTTTAAAATAAGAATTAGTATTTACAAAGGTTCTTAATCCATGACTGATTCCACAGGAACACTAATTATGGATTTGGGGTTTTGAAAAAAAAAAAATCCTCTAAAGACAGCTTATTTTCATTGAGTTAATAAGAGAATAACTGTTTATAAATTTCTAAATCAAAATAAAGTACTAACCATAAACAAATTTTAAAATCATTCTATTAAAAAATGGCTACAAAGAATCATGGAATTTAACAGCTGAAAGGGAAGTTAGAGATCAACTCCAACTGCTGATTTTATAGCCAGTGAAACCACTCATAATCATCTGCTTCCAAAAAAGAATAAAGATGCTTATAATAAAAGAAAGTAAGCCTTACATTCTCTCATAAAATCATTAAAAAGAAGAGCAAAGGACCAACATTTAAGTCATAGGATAAATCATAACAATGTATAGGTTTTTCAGGAGGCTACTATCAGGGAACTACCTAGTATTATAGTTCAAATAGTTCAAAACAACACCTTAGCTGTTAAGACACACCATTTAACTGACCAAAAGCTAAAAAAGTTTGTGACTGTAGCCTTTCAAGAGAGAACACTCAAGAAATCTCCATTTCCTTACTTTCTTTCCTTTTTCTTTTAACAGAAACATTTATTCAACTTCCTTTGCAGACAGGTAGCTGTTTCACTGCAGCTGCTATAGGCATTTTACTGACAGAGAGCAGCATCTCATAAATTAAGAAACTCAGCCTGTCCTGCCTGACTAGATGCTAGCAGTGGCACTCAGGGTGCACAACCTGAAACTCACCACCTTAAATGCCCCCTGTAGGAGTTGGACAGGATATCCACTACATAAATACGCCTAGATTTAGGCCCATTATACTGAAAATTTATTTAAAGGCAAAACCATGCCTTATTCATCTTTGATCTCCATATCTTAGCTAGAGGTACTATGATCTTCTGCAGAAAAACAAACCAACCAACCTTATACCTGGATTCATACCCTAAACTTTAAAAATCTCCCAACAATTAAAACAATGCTTAAGAAAAGATAAAAAAATTTACTATAAACTACTAAATGCAAAAGTACTGGCAATATCTGACTCTAATGGCAGAAAGAGCAGATGATCTAACTCTATGTACATCAAAGAGTAGATACCTTGAGATCATGAATGGTAGGAACTTTTACAAAGTTGTGTTGTATTCACATTATTTCATTAAAACACTCCAAAGAACCAAAAGATAACTCAATTTTCATGTTACTCGGAACTCACATTTTTCACTGTTTAAGTGGCTTAAAGAAAACATAAATACTGCATAAAAGAGCATAAAGACTATAAAGCTTGTTTAGAAAAGTAATTTATATCAGGTGAGGAAAAAATGATCCATATAAATAGGATTAAATTCACCAAACAGGATTTCAGTTATATAGAACTAATAAAGCAGAAAAATAAGAATTTTGTCTTCAATGCCTGATTTATTAGTCTTAAAGGATTCATGAATTCACTGCTGTGTCTGCGTTGACTATAATCAGTCCCACTCCCCCTCAGTAAGTTATTTTTATCATCTACTAGACTCTTCCAGAGGCAGAGACTAAGTACAGTACTTTGAAAGGCAAGTTACAGCTGCTGTCAGTAATAAATTGAGCATGATCACTTCAACAGATCTCTCAAGGTGGGAAACAAGTAGATTAGAATAGGGGAGGCACTAATTTGTATTGTATAGCTTTTATCACACAGCTGCAATGATTTGTTTACCTCTGTCTTCCCAATGAATTGTGACTTCAAGGCAGAATATGTGCCATTTATTTTTAACCCCCAGCATTGTCTGGAATATAGTAGGTCTTTAATATTTATTGAATAGAAATGTTTCTGTTTTAACCTTAAGCTAAAAATTGATTTGAAAGATGGGTTTACAATAGTAAACACTGACAACATAAACAGCAGAGCAAAACCAAACCTCATCCTCATTAACCTATGTTTAAAATAATATGCTAGATGTGCAGTGAGTTAACAGAAATTCATAACATTCAAGGAGTTTTCAAAACCACCATGATATGCAAGATAATATGAACTTAACTTTCCTTTCAGACAACAGAAGTTAAAATGGGGGGGGTTGTTTTAAGAACTATATAGATGTCTAACCAATGTACTGTATACTTGAAACTAATTTAAATAAAATTTTTTAGAAGGAAAGAAAAAAGTAAAAGTAGCTTCTTCTTTGTGCTACACTTAGTCTTCAAGGTGACCACTGACCCCTCTTGTTCCTAAGTCTAATGGACATATTTAGTCTTTCTTATCTGACATATTGGCGACCCTTGCTACTGCTAACCACATCCTCACTCTTGAAATGTTCTTTTGCCTTAATTTCTCTGACGTTTGAATCTTGTTCGCAGCACACTGCCATCTCTGGCTGCTTGTTCTCATTTTCCATTGCTTGGTCCTCTTCTTGAATAACTGTCAAGGGAGTCAGGGAGGGTCTGGGTGGCACTGTAATCCTGACCATAATTGTCTTCATCTGTTTTAGTCAGAGAGCATGAGATCAGTTAATAGATAATAGTAAAAATTTATTTGCATGTGCCTTTACAAGTTTTTTTTTTTTCAGAGTCTCTCATATTTCAGAATTTCACAATTCAATTAAAATGATGAAACCACACTATAGCAGTCTGGCTCAGAGAAGTGTGAATAAAACCACCCGGTTTCCTTATCCTAGCCCCACACACAGCGACTATTCCCCATAGCCTTTAGTTTAGAAAGAAATATGTCAGCCCAAAGCAGAACAGGTTTCATAAACTGGTGATTCATCCCCCTTCCTGGGCTGTAAAGCAATTACTCTTGCTTTTGATAACTGTCATTTCCAGCACAGATTATTTGTTTGTATCAATAAAGTATTTAATTAAGCAGAGTATGTGGTAAAATTTTAATGTGAATGATCCCAAACACAGATATTTTTGCTTTATGGTCAGGTGTGTTAGAATCATCTTATTTCGAACATTGATGATATCTTTATCTCTTAGAAAGTTCAAATTTTGCAAAGTTGTACTCATAGAGTAAAAACCACAATCCTTCTGAATTTGCCACAACCAGGATAAATTTAAAAGTGCTGGGGCATATATTGGATTATTAAAAACACTTATGTATGAATTCTACATACTACAGATCAGTGGTTCTCCAACTTCAGCATGCATCAGAATCACCTGAAGGGCTCCTTAAAACACAGATGCTGGACCCCACGCCCAGAGTTTCAATTTAGTAGATCTGAAGTTGGGCATAAAAATTCACACTTTTTAAACTTCTCTGGTGATGGTGGTTTGATGCTACTGGTTTGGAGAATCACTATTTTAGATAAAAAGTGTGCCCTGAACTCTGACTAAGGAACAAACTGTTGGATTATCACCTTAATCCAAAATTTCCTGACAACAACATAAACAGCAAATCACTCATGGTTATGCTGTCCCTCCTAATGTGCATGAGTAATTGAAAGCAGATCATATTCTAAAAATATTCTGTGAGCTGTTTAAGTTGTTTTGATTTTTAATACCAAATACACTGATATTTTTCCACTTAAAACCTTATATAGTTTCCTTCAAAGTAAATGTGGAGTCTCATACTCCTATATTTTGAATATATGCAAAACAATTTTAAATACTTAAAAGTATTAACTTTTAACAAATTTAACAGACTACTATCATTTAGATACCTACCTTCTGCTCTCCTCCAAAATAAACAACTCTTTATTTTTTCTCCTATTCTCTTATTCTATTTAGGCATTGTAGGAATTTTCATCCTAACAACAGTTTCCTAGTAAAATAAAATTGTATATAAAGCTCAAAAGTAAAATTTTATATAATCCTGTGTAGCTTACCACCAAATATAAGAATATTTTACATCTCCAGTTATATGAGAACAAAATGTTCTATCATTTTATAGTCTCACTGGTTTTTAGAATGTTAGTGATAGTCAAGGAAGAGATTTCTAAATTAAGTGTTTTTTTTTTTTCCCTTCTGTTCAGGAGCTAGAAGGCAATATGAACACTTGAATGCCACACCAGCTGCTCTATCAGCCTACTCAGTTCTTAAGAGCTTCTATCCTGTCAGTTCACAAGAACCTACACTTACATGCTTAAGAAAACAGGATGCTCATTATGTCACTGAATGAGCTCACAAAAATAACGTTGGCAATATTTAGGGAGGAATAACTCTTATTTTGTAAATTTAACATGGCTTTGTTTTCTTATTTAAAAACTAGATTTCAAGAATTACTTATTCCAATATTTAAATAACTGAATACAAAACTAAGGGCAGAAGACACTTCCCACTTCTTTATATCCTTTTTCTTTATTTATGCAGTTTAATAGTTAATTGTCTTTTAGCAATTTCCAGCTATTAACCACAGGGTTGGTTACTAAAGAACAACTCCTTAAATCAAAACTTATACTTGCTTCCCTAAAAAATAAAAAGCTAACTTCCCAATAGTCAGCAACTCCAGTTTTGCTCTTATGTTTCACTTGCTCTTTTATCTTCCAACTATACCCATCTGGTTCATTAGTTACTCCTGAAAAGACACAACACCTGGCTGAGCAATGTTAGTTAAAATGTTTTTAAATGGAGTTCTTGGTTCCATTAGAATCTTATTTTTCTGTTATATACAATCCACTAATATCTCTTACTTGCATGTTCCTCTTTGTTTCAAGTTTCCTAAATTACTCTCATCTATACCTGTATTCAAGTCTACTTCAAGTCCTTATTTCCTTGACTGCTATGACAAGCTGCTACTACCACCACTTCACACTGGTTCCTTTACTTAGCTTAAGCAATATTCAGATACATTCTATCACATAAATGTCTGTGCCCAGCCTCCCCTGCAAAAAAAAAAAAAAAAAAAAAAAAAAAAAAAAAAAAAAAAGCCAGAAAAAAAACCCCAAGCCTCTTCTGGATTTTGTTAACCACAGTTTATCACTTTCTCCCCTCCTTTTACTAAGCATATTAATAAGGCCTATCTTCAGTGCTTCCTCCTGACCATCCACTCTCACTGGATTAATTCTCATACTCCTGAGTTGTCTCTCTGTGGTGATCAACAACCTCAGACTTCTCAGTCCTCATCCCAGGATATACTTTTGTGTCATCTGCTAGTATTCTTCCCTCCTACCCATTATATCACTTCTTAGTTTCATAGGTCTCTAACCAATCTGCCTCAGCCCACATTCTTTGGCTTTTACTATCTTTCCACACCCTAAAAGAGGTTATCACTCAGGGATCTCTTTTCCCTACAACCTCTCTCTTGGCAGCTCATACCACATTGCGACCTACATCTAAGGCTAGATCAAGCTCCAGGCCCATGTTTTCAACTGTTAACACAGATATCACCATTAGAATATCTTGCAGCACACCAAACTCAATACTAAGCTTATCACCGTCCCTCCCAAACCTGTTGTTCTTCTCTGAAGTTCCTCCCAAGCATATCTGAGTAAGCCCCATCTATGTGTAAGGCTCTTTCTTCAAGTTTATAACCTAAATAGGGAGAAAAACAAGCACACAAGCAAATACAATTAAGTATTGTAGGGAGAGCATCATCAAAGGTTTGCTGAACACAAAGAATGGGTATGCAGCTTTGAAAAAGGCTTCACTGTCTAGGTAGGGTACACCTAAATTGAGGCAGAGAGGTGATACTGTATGATGTGGCTGAAAAAAAGGATATGGCACAAGAAAATGTTGATACTACGATAAAAACCTATTAACTATTTGTATCTCTGAAAGGTTCCTTAAAAGTTTGTCTTTTCTTCTTTAATATAACTTAAGCTTCCTGAGGGCAGTGGCCACAACTTGTGTTCCTTTTATAGCTCTCAGAGGCTAAAAGATTGCTTGACTGTTCACTAGAATAAAAATAAGTAAAAGTAAAGTTTAAATTATGTAAGTTTAATGAATTTAAAATCCTCAAACTCCCTTAGCCGAAAAGTTGAAATAAAATAAACAGGCACACACATAAAAATGAAATAAAACCAGGTTACTATAGTACCAAGAGGGAGAAAACATAGTTTAAAAAATTTTTTGGCTCAATTCTTTCTGATAATTTTTTAATATAGATGATTTAAAATTTAAATCCTCTTACAAAACAAATGAGAAACTTGTATCATCTTTTGAATAAGATCAGAACATGTTTAATTTCCTTCTGTAGCAATTGCAGAAAGTAACACGAAGAAACTAGGAAAGTGATCAGAAAGAATTATTACTTTCAAGATGGTGACAGACAGTGGGCAGCACTGAGCCGGTAAACAATTCTCCTCAATAGAGGTCTCCAATAGAAGACAGCTTCAGTATGGGTGGCATGTACCAAACTGGCATCCCTCCTCTCATCCATTTGTTTCAGTATTGCTCTCAGACTTTCCTCCTTTTTCTCTGGGCAAGTTTCAAAAAAAGTCTCCAAGTGTCATTTTCTCTAATGAAAGCTGGCCTATATTCCCTGTGCCTTTCTACTAACTTCTCCTTAAAGTAGCATTTAAAATGCCCCTCTACCCTGACCCTATGACATGGAATTAGTCTATTTCTCTCTGCTTCTGTAGTGACCTTGCAGGGTTTCAGCTTCCTCATTTGTAAACAGGGATAACACCATCTACCTTCTAATTTTTGAGAAGTTTAAATAAATGAATACATGAGATATCTGAAAATCATCCCCAAGGTCTTAGTGCCTGGTATTTAAAAGTAAGCACTCTACAAACTATAACTATTTGTTATAATTAGCGGTAACATTTTTAATTTCCTTGTAATAAACTGTCATATATTCAGCATACATAACAAGTTAGCCTACTAATATAGAAGGTACGTAATACATATTTGTTGAATACAGACTTTAATTCAATATTTGAATGCTGAATTATATATAATCACATCTAATAGTATTTTTTAAGAACTAAAAAACAAGAGGGCTATATCACATATCCAGAATTTTATAACAGCTGATCCAGAAGCTAGATTGGTCTACTTTAAAACAGTTGAATGACACCTCGGAGGGAGAAAAAGGGTTTATTCCCACAATTAAAACTAGATAATTAACTGTTGAAGAGTCTTTGAGACTTAAAATTAATGATTAAGAAAACTAAACACTAACTTTCAAGATTGAAACACAAAAATATATCTATACAATGATATCTACCTACCTACCTATCTATTGATAGATGAATAAGCACACAGAATTCACATACTATAAATGGACAAGAACTAAAAAAAATGAGGGAGGAAATAAGATAATTTGTCAAAGTAGCCTACAGTTATTCCTTTTTTCTAAATGCGTTGGGTGTTATTTGCAGAAATTAAAACTGAAGTGTTTCTCTCCAATTGTTAAGTATTCAGATCAATATTACAATGAAATTCTAATGCAATGGAAGAATTTGCCAACTCTGATACAGACATACAATAAATATCCTTACCAAAACTGTTAACATTTTAAAGTTCATGCCAATGATCTAGGACATCATACACAAAATGTATACTCAGCAGCAAACACTGGTTTAATAATCTTTTCAACTTTTTGAAAAGTACCATGTAAACTATCAATCAAGGAAGTACAAATTCACATGTTCAATGCTAGCTTGTAGTATTAAATGAAGTACTACACAAAAGACACAGGCACACATACAACAGAAGGATCTTCTTGGAACCTGATCACAGAGAAATGAAGTATAATGGTGTAGCCCTTTGCATTTAAAGGAAAGGCTTCAGAATTCATCAGCAAACTTAGCCTCTCATAATAGAAAATGTTGGGACCATCTGTGAGAAATTAAATTTTAAAATCAGAATCTTAGATTAAACCATATGGCACTGCCATTCTTATAGATGAAAATCAGTAGAATACCAGCAATTTCATCTGGTTCAATCTATTAAAATTGATAGAGCAGAGTATACAAAATGAACATCCTAAAATGAGCAATATGGAACCCAGGACTCTAGATTTGACATTGGCTAGACTGAATGATTCAATTTAACTTAAAGGAGGAAAAAAGCATTTAACAGTCAGAAATGGACTAGTCAACCATGAAAGGACAAAGGATAGAAAGAACAATGACAACAAAAAATATGGTCTTTCTCATTCATTCAGTGTTTAGGAGTATCTGTGAGGTTCCAGCAGTATCTGTGTCCTGTTAGGAATTATAATCAGGGTTAAGGCTAAGACACCTGTGCCAGCTACTGTGCTAAGCAGTTTATAGGACCCTCTAGACAGGTTATTCTACCTAATCCTTCCAATGCCCTATGAGCAAGGTACTATTATTACCCCCAATTGCCAGATGAGGTAACTCGTCTTTGAGAGGTTAAGAAAAGCCTGACTCCATTACACATTCCAAACATATTATACCACTTGTTCTGCCTACATACTCACTAAGCAACCTTTTAATTATAATGTTGTTTCCCATGTGGCAAATCTATGGGAAAGAGAATGTGCTAGCCAGGACTTGAGAGTCTGTTTCCCAAAACAGTTTTCCCCCACTGTAAATTAATAAGTAGACATTCTGATTCTTACATCAATCTCACGAGCCTTGATAATATGAGCCTGACACACACAAAAATTTATATTCTATTATAGATGAACTGTGTTTCAGAACTGCAAGTCTCAGACTCTTTAACATGGTAAATCTACTCAGGGATGCAGTCCCAATCCTGTGAAGGCCCTTTGGGGAATAGCCAATCCTCTTTCTCCCAAGAGAGGACATAGTTCAAACATCATCATTAGCAGTCTCTTCCTTTGTGAAATCTCTAGAGTACAAAGAGGCAACAATGAAGGGACAAGATTCTAATCCTGACTCCACTGTGCTAACATTTAATCCTGAGCAAATGACTCTATCTCCTTCTTCAGGCTCATTTTTTTTTCTCTTGTATAAAATAGAGAAGCTGGGCCCAATGATCTTATATTCCTTTCTTATCTAACACCCATAGCTGCCTATTTGGCGAAACACTCCTCTCTTGCCTCCCATGTGCAATTTCTAGTTTTACCTCTCTCTCTCTCTCTCTCTCTCTGAGCATTCCTTCCGTGTGTCTCTCTGACTGGCTCTCCCACCCACTTTCTGCCTCTACAGCCATCCAGTGAAGTCTGAGATCCTCTACTCTTATCTTACCAACACTAACAGTTATGGCTCTAGATTTGTATTTATAAATACTACCTGTACTCATTATCTGACTACTATGGATCATATAGAGCAGTGGTCCCCACCAATTTTTGGCACCAGGACCAGTGCTCCTATGAGAATCTAATGCCTGATGATCTGAGGTGGGAGTTGAGGTGGTGATGCTAGCGCTTGGGGGCGGCTGCCAATACAGATGAAGCTTCACTTCCTTGTCTGCCATTCACTTCCTGCTGTGCTGCCTAGTTCCTAAAAGGCCACAGATTGGTACCAGTCTGAGGCCCAGGGGTTGGGGACCTCTTATATAGAGTCTAGCATGATTTCTGTATACAACCTGTACCTTTTTTTGAAATACCCACATGCAATTTAATAGTCTTGGGGTCAGGATTACAAGTGGGTATTAGTATTAGATTTTCCAAGTTTTGTCTCTTGCTTCCACTTAGTTTACCTATAAAACTATACTTCTAAGCTTCATTACTCTCTCATCTCCAAAACCTTGAGGGTAATTTAATTTTTAGTTCTAACCTCAAGTTCAAATCCTAAAACTCCATTCCTATAACCAACCTCCAAATTCCTCTAGACCAACGTTTTCCAAACTGGTGTCCTAGAGAAGGCCAATTCACAGTATGTTGATGCTATGATATAAAAAGGTCAGCACAGTAAACAGGTTTCTTTAGTCAGAGACTTTTCATAGCCTTGCACATTTCTGAATCTACATGAAGGAAATAGTATATGTAGCATTTCCTGAACTTATTTTTAACTACTCGTTTTTCCATGGGGCACCTATTAATATCTCCTGAGACTAGTGTTTCACAGAACACCTTAGGTAAGTGTTCTAATTTTCCCTATTTCAGTCAAAATAACAACCAGTTAAACTCAAAAAGCACCTCCGATTTCTCACTCTCTCTGAATAACCAAGTGATAGCTAAGTTCCTTTTCCTTCCAAATCTTATCACATCATCTTTTCTATTCTCTCTGAAACACTGAATGGGAGACCGTCATATGTAACAGTTACAGATCATGTAAAAAAAATATTAAAATGTGTTGCCATCAACCCTAAGGCTGTCATGAAGATTAAAAGAGAATGAATGTGACATCTTACATAACGAATCTTTCATAAGCATCTAACACTTCTCCCTGAGAATTATTTGGAATTTGTTCCTTATTATAGCCAATTTTAATTCAAAGTTTAAGGACATCATTCTCTTTGATAAGACTAGCAATAGTCTTATACAAATCAGACATGATTGGGGATTTTTAAATGAAGTAAATAAGAAATATGGGTAATATGAATATGGCATAAGTACAACAGTAGCACACTGGGTGTTATACCTAGCATTGGGTCACCACCCTCTTCAGAATTATTCTACAGAATATGTTACAACTAGTTCATTTATTAAAGCATTTAAAGTTGGGTTTTTCTGACTCTGTCTGTAAACTGCATACCTCTTCAATAAGCCTAAGTTTA
The DNA here is from genome assembly GCA_004027375.1 of Macroglossus sobrinus. Lineage (NCBI taxonomy): Eukaryota > Metazoa > Chordata > Mammalia > Chiroptera > Pteropodidae > Macroglossus > Macroglossus sobrinus. Next base: position 416,334 of record PVKZ01000592.1, read on the forward strand.
GAAGAAGGGAAGACAGTCATTTCTACACATTTATTTGTAATTACCTACTGACATTAGCATGAAAACAATCATCCAAAACATTATTTCATCATTCAAGGTATATCTGTGTGCTAGGTACTGGGGACACAGTGGGGAACAAGACAGAATCCTGCCTGTCTCCAAAAAACTTACATTCTTCTGAAGGAGATATATACATATATACAATTATTTAATTACAATTATGGTAAGCACACATCAGCTATTCTTTTTAAACATTTGGTTAATCATAGTTTGGTAAGGAGAAAAAAAAGTGGACATTAAGCTCATACGGTGTTCAAAACTGTATGTTTCATTAGAGCCTTTTGAAATTGGCCAGAAAATACAAAATGAGCATAGAGTTTTTAAAGGAAGACAGGGATGGGTAAATGGGGATCTGCTGGCCACAAGACAGTATTACAAACAAATTCTTTGAAATTGTGCATATGATAGAACATACCACAGAATACCACCTCTGGCTTGTTGCCAAATATAAAAGAAAAAACTCCCAATTTTGAATGTTTACTACATAGAGAGAACAATGCTATCAGTTTTACATAAAGTTAAATGATTATGATAATGACTGCAACAATAACTAACATTTCCATGGTGATTTAGTTCATTAAGGCCTTAGGAGACTGGAACTATTACTCCCCATTTTGCAGTTGAGGAAAGTGAAGCTAAACAGGTTAAGTAATTTGTTCAACGTCACAAAAACTATTAGGACAGAGCTGGGATTCACATGCAAGCAGTGTGGTTTGCTCCTCACCACTCTGCCCTAACTGCCTTTGCATGTATTTATATGGATGCATGGTACCTGACCACTCTGGGATGTTCATCTATTTCAAAATTAAATACATACAACAAAGTTCATTCTGTGAAAAGCTTTATATTACATTATGAAAATACAAAGGCTAAAAAATGGCTGCTTTAGTTTAAAAATCCAAGAAGAAAATTCCTTATTAAAAATAAACTAGAAAACTGCAATTCGTTTTAGCAATTAAGTTTATATTCATGCTTTCCACAATTAAGACACACACACTCACACACACACACACACACACACACACACGACATACCTAGAATCATTTTACATAAATGTCAATTTCTCTCTTTCAGAGTCAAAATATTCAATTAATCTATTCCAAAGGACAACATACTTATATTCCGAAGGCAGTATTTCTAGTTACTCATTCCTTTAAAAATATTATCTTGAACTTTGAAAATATTTATGTTATCGCTGTATTAACAATGAGCCTAAAAAGGGCGTCTTTTACTTCTAGAGTGAAGTACGTGATCTGGCACAAGGTAGACACTTAAATACTTGCTAAATGAACAAACATTACTATTTTACTATAATGCTAGAAAAAGCATGCAAATATAAAATACATACTCTCCCCAATATTGTTGTTGCACAACTTACAACAGAAGTAATGAACTGCTTTTACCATCCAGAAAAGTGGTCCCCACGACCAAGTTCATGACCATCAAGATACTGAACACAATTCAACTATTAGTTACCTCTATGATAAAACGGTTTTAAAAAAGGATCCTTTCCAGGCTGTCCCAGAATCCATTATAATTCTGGTGGTAGGTGTGCTGTTTCTTTCTGGGGGAGATGCTGCTTTTACCTGACTTAAAGCCCTAACTAGCCAAAATTTAGTTTTAGATATAATTATTTCAAAACAAATGATAAAAGATTCTCAAAAAATAAAGTTATTTAAAGCATTCTTAACAAATCTACTGAGGCCAGAAGAATTATTTTTACAACTCAGATTCATTATCATCAAAATGTTTCCTCACTGTAGGGAGGGGGTTAATTAGTAGGGAGGTGTTAACTTTTAAGGCAGCTTAACTGGTTGCATCAGAGTGTCTAGCATGTAAAACACAAAATCCAAGCTGAGGGGTGGGCTTAGGAGATAGGGGAAGAACCTCTCAATTTCCTCTCTCCCACTGCAGGAGCTCTTAGGAGGTTCTGGGAAGTACAGATTAAAGGGCTAAACCAAAGGTTTTTGACTTACTCTCAACAATATTTCCTGAATTCACCTTGGATGCACAGAACCATGTAAAGACATTGCAAAAGAATTACCAATATGCTGATGGTGGGAAGAATTATTGGTGATAAAAAAATTAGAATTATTGGTGTTAGACTGTGTGGCAGTAGCAGACATAACTGCATATGACTTGGAACACTCATTTAAAAAATTATAACGTTCTAGAAAAGGCCTGAAAAGTAAGCATTTATCATATATCAATTTTTAAATGAGAAGAGTGTTTCTACTGTTACTGTTTTTGTAGATCTTATTTACATTAAAAGGATAACAAAGTAGTACGCAAAGTTTAGAGAATATTGTCTCCTTCAAGTAGAAACACTATTTTTAATTAATCAAGAGTATAAAAATTGCAAATAGATGCAGTTTATTTGTTTTATGTTGCCACACCTATATAAAGCAAAACAAAACTTTCTGTCTCCCACATTCTTACAAGATAATTACCTTTTTAAATTCACATTTTTTAAATAATTGTAACTCCCAGATATACCAAGCAGTCATTTTTTATTATTATAGGACATGAACAAAAAAAAGTGAACTTCTTTAGAGTTTCAAATCTTGTTCTCTCCTTAGAAGAAAACTATGGAACTAGTGTCCATTATGGATCAAGAAAATTTTCAGAAGTCGCTCTCAAAAACAGAAAACAACTGCCAAAAATAAACCAATCATGTCACTAGTCTGAAAACTATTTCACAATTTGGAATATTAACAACTACTCTGTATAAAGAGTAGTGCCAGGGAAAACTACACAAGGACCAGCAGAGGAAGCTTTCTTTATCATAACCAAGTGATACTGAATACAGACCCTGCAGGATATTAAACACCTTCTATTTTTCATGGATCCAGGGCCCAGCTTTTGAGGTACTCCTGTGCAGAGCTCAACTGCTTTGAGTGATTTATCCACAGGAGTTTAATTTCAATTGTGTGCTGGGAAGTGGGAGGCAGTGATATACTCACCCCAAATGAACACTAATGAACATTTTAAAGAATAGTTTCCAACTGAGATTAATTTGTCCTTCAAATATTCTTCTCCTAATTCATTAATGGCAATAGCTGATTCACCATACTTTACATGGAAGAACACAGGACCAAGCTCAGAATTAAACTTACGCTTTACCCATTTTAAGGATGAAAATGCCAGAGAATAAATGTACTTTCTGCATCCTCCTCTACTACCTTCAAAGGAAAACTGTACTGGAAGTAATACTACTTACGCTTCCTTGAAAATACACAAACTGGTTCCTTCAACTCTTTCTGCACTTGCTTTTTTTCTCCTGGTACCAAACCACAGTGTTCATTTCTTCTTCTCTGTGGTATCAGGAAATCAGGCATGACTATTCATAATTTAACCAGTAGCAGACTATCAATTAAATGTTCATCTTGTCTATTGCTTTTCCCTCAAAAACCTAAAGGAAAACATAAAAGATGCACGATTTTCAAATGCCATAGCTAGGGGAGATCTCATATATCAGATGGCAGATTACATGTTCAATGAGTGAGACCAAAAAACCCCCCCAAAACCACAAGATGAAACCCTGGAATTTAGATTTCTTAAGTGGGAAGGGGAGAGCCATATTTAAGAACAAAACAGAGAAATTCTCAAAAAAACCTAGGGTTTTAGTTCACTACAAACTTAATCTAAGCCTGCCTGCATTAACATTATATTAAATAAGCAGAGAAGGCAGCAGTGGATCTTCAAAGTTTCCTGAAGAAACTAATTAAGGAAAAGCATTATTTGTCTGAATCCTTTGATACTGAGGAAACCTAGCCTGTTTTAGAATCTTCTGATTATATTTTCATGTGGAATTGGGGGAGGGAAGTTGAGTGCAAGACTGAAAGCACCAAAAAAAAGCTCCCTTCTTGTGTGGGTCAATTGTTAAGGCAACTTCAAGGTGAAGTCCCTTGAACAGAAATCTAAATTCACATGCTCTTATGGAAAGGCAGAAAATATATCTTCTCATTATAAAAAATAAATAACAAAATCCATCCTCCTGTTTAAAAACAAAAACATAACAAAAACCATAAGTAGAGTTAAATGCAATTATTTACTACTAATTCATGGAACTGAACAATGAAAATTAATTTAACAGGGTAACGGATTACAGACAACTTTCCCAGTTAGTTACAGAGACACTATTATGTGCTTACTCTTAATGCTGAAATGTTCCTCTTTTGAAAAGCTTTACCCCTACAACCCCCATGGGTCAGGGAATAGTCAAGAGCATGTTAAGAGGTATCACCAGGTATATTTCCAAGCTCAGCTGAATTCGCTGTTAACATCCGTGGAGAGAAGTGGAATGGGGTGGAGTAGTAAGACCACTGTTCATATTTTACCAATATTAAAAAAAGAATTATAATCAAAATAAAAATCATATAGACTGGCAAAAACTTCCATTAAGTTCTCAAAATGAGTGTCTACTGTGTGGTTGACAATATTTTAGAAAGCCAGAACTCAGTGGCAAACATGACCATGTTCCCACCCTAATGAACTTTAAATTCCACTAATTATCTGTCTGTTCCATCTATTTTCTAAGAATGATAAAAACCTGAAAGAAGGACAGTGTGCAAGGGAAGGGCACTATTTTAGAGAAGATGAGGAAGAAGAGTACTCCTTGTGGAGGGAACAGGAAGGAAGTCCTGAGGTGGGAACAATGTTGAAATGTCCCAAAGGAACAGAAAGAAGGCCACTGAGTTACAAGTCAGAGGCCAGTAAGAGATGAGTTGGGAGAGTTGGAAAGGGCCAGATATTGAAGGCCCTGTAGGCACAGCAAGGAGTCAAACATTAATTACAATGCTATATTGTCTAATTTGTGCTTTAAGTTTATTCTGGCTTCTATGAAAACTGGAGGACAGAGCAGGGAGAGGGAATGAAACTGTATTTACTTTTGTCCACTTTTCTTGTTAGGCAAGAAAATGAAAAATCACAACATATCCATTAAGAGAAAAGGACACTGCATCAAGCAAATTACTAACTTATTAACTACCCTTCCCTCCTGCACAAAGTCTATATGAAAGACGTTTAAACACTGACTATATCTGTACATAATGAAAATAAATATAATGACTTGTGACTGAAACTAAAATTGAGTAATATAGTGCCTTTAAAAAAAAAAAACAAACCTATGCTTCAAGCCATAGTGATTCCACAATGAAATCAATACCGAAGAATTAGATTATGTGACACTAAAAGTTTTAAAAGGACATTTTTAAAAAAAATGGCCCTTTGACCTCCGTTCCATGTTTTCTTCCAGTGGGTAGAGAAAAGAAGAATCAGTCAGCAAGCAATGTTCAGAGATGGCTCAATGACTAATAAGCCTGCTAATTAAACTTCTCTCTCATCTTTATACTGTTACACACATTATTTACCTTTCCAAAATGATTTCTTTGCTCTTTAGGTGAGACCTGTTTAATACTACTGCTGGAGAATGAGAGGGGCAAGGATGGTGATCGAAATTCAGTAGGATTTCCCACACCTTTTCCAATACATTTCAACAACATAATGGCTTTAAGACTAAGAACATGCCCTCTGGCCACAGGAAATAAGAAGCTATTTTGCATTTGTCTTACTAGCTTTAAGAAGCAAAGGAATCTGTATACAGCCAGAAAAGCTCAATATCAACTGTGCAAAAAGTCAAAATAAATGAAGTATAAATTCCTGAAAGTTAAACAAATAACTCTGAAGAGATATTTGCAACATATTCTCCAAGAACTCCTCATTCACATATTTACAGACATTGTGGTAGTCAGTATGCTAGGCACTCATAAAAGTGCAGTATTTTATGAAATCAGGTATTTTATAAAAATCTGTAAAGTTCTTTTGTTGAAGCAGCTAACCAGTAACACCTATATTTACAATTTTCACTGTTACTTACATATTTTTCTTGGCTTCTACCTTAACTCATACCTCTGCTTAGACTCGTAAGTAGATCCAAAGCTGCTTAAGGCATAAAAAATATTCCTTGTTTCATTCTCTCAGGAAAAGGTAAACATTACACTAACTTTCAAGCCAAGTTCAGAAAAAGCCATTTGAGGATGTTCTGAGACAAAAGTTAGCCAAAATTGCCCATACTGTTTTCTAAAATAAATAATTAAGAATATGTAACAAAGATTGTATGTGCTCATGAAAGCCTAAAATATTTTATATCTGACTCTTTACAGAAAAAGTTTGCTGGTCTCCAGTCTGAGGCAAGCAGTTCCCCAAACTAGTTCTTTATTCAAATCATCTGAAGAGCTTTAAAAATTAAATACCAAGTCCTAGGCCTCACTCCATAATAACAGAATCAGTCTATAGGACTAGAACCTAAGAATCTCAATTTGAAAAAAAAACTCCCCGGAAACCTCTAAGTCAAAGAATAATGGTAGTAGCCTAATCTCAATTTCTCCCCAAAATATAGAACCACAAAAAGTGAAAATAAAACCATATATGACCTCTAGTATTACTACGAGACAGAATACCACAAACTTCAAATTACCTGTAAGTAGAGAAATAAACACCAAAAGAGCTCCCGCTACCTCTGCAAGCCTGTAGGTACAACAGCATATGAGAGGGGAAGCTTAAGAAACTAAGAAAAAGAAGACAAACCAGAGGACACACATGAAGCACAGACAAAATCACTCAGAAAAAGAAAGTCTAACATCAGGTGCCAAATACTGAACACTGGAATTTGGTAGTTCACAATATCAGCTACACAGATGAGATTTAAAGGGAACAGCAAGGAAAATTCAGGCTCAGAGGAGGAGTAGTGCTTTCAGCAAAGACACAAATTAATAAAGAAGGGAAGTGCCCCTTGGACATAAGGCAGTAAAGGGGGGGAAAGAAGAAAAAATTAAGAAACCTGCAGAAACCAAAGAGAAAAAAACAAATTCCTGCCTAATTTCTCCACTACTGACATCATTCATTAAAAAAATGTACTCTGCTATTTTGACAAGAGGCATGTATCAATTAATAACGTTGTCCATAAAACGCCTGGGGAGAAGGAAAAAAATATCAAACTAATTCCATACAAAGCTACCAGAGGAAAAAAGAAAATGCAAATCACAACATTCGAGACGATAAACATTCTCTCCACAAAACAATGACAACACAAACCAAAAGCAATGAAACATTAGAGAACTGTAAAGTAATGCTTCAAATTGAATTAAATAACCTCAAGAAGGCATTTGGAGATATCAAAAATAAATATCACCCAGAACCAAAATTCAAAAACTAAAACAGAAATGAATATAGTTAGAAAGGCAGTAAGAATTGATCAATCTCAGAGGAATGAGAGAAAAAAAATAAAACCATGTCTAAAATTAAGAATAAATTACAAAATGCTCAAGAGAAAATAAATTTGAGCGAAATCTAACAAAAGAGACATTGAAGAAATGCAGAAAAATAAGAATAAAATGAGACAATGGAGTAAAATGGGTCAGAAGAGTGAAATGTAACACATGCAAGAGATACATCATCATGTAACCGTATCATTTAAAAACAGAAAACAAAATTAGTACTTAAAATTATAATTCTGAAATCTTTCCAGAAATGAGAAAAAATCTAAACCAGTATATTTGGCCCAATGTATACTTGAAAAATTTAAACGAAAACAATCTACTTCAAGACATGTCTTAGTAAAAATACTAGAGGTTTGAAGACAAAGGGGAAAATCCTCAGAGCAAAATACGAAATAAAGTTACCTTAAAAAGTAATAAAATTAGACTTTAAAAGCAATATATATATTTTTAAAAGATAAGAGTGAAGCAACATTTTCAGGAAATTTAAGAATATGGTAGCAAAGTTTTCCTTCAAATATCAAGTCTATAGAAAGAAAAAAAAACATTCTGAATGTATAAGGACTCAAGAATACTAAATACATATACTGCTGTTGAAAATTTACTAGATGAACTTCATCTAAGGAGATAACTGGGAAGCTTTAGCAGAAGGACTAATGGTGAGTAGTCAGTTATTTAACTGTAGAACTAAGACAAAGGTGAGAACATTGCTAAAAAAAAATAGAATGCACATGTTATAATGCTGACAACATAGAATATACAAATATACTAAGTAAAATGACGAAAGAGAAAATAACTATTTATGCACAGGAAGTTAAAAAAAAAGATTGAAGACCTCTATGTAAATAAATCTTAAAACCCATATGAAATGGGTTAATTACTTAAGAAAATACAACTTACCAAAACTGACCATAGCAGAGATGAAGAAACAGAAAATGTTACTATAGAAAAACCTCCATCAAAGAATACCAGGTCCATAGGGTTTCGTGAAGGAATTATACAAAACATTTTTTATTTTATTTATTTTTTAAGGCGAGGCAACCCATGATTGACCTCATAGATTGCAAGGACCTTGTCAGTTTACAATGCCTTATTTTTTATTTTTTTTGCCTACAGCACCTGGTCTTCCTAGGTGGTCTCCCATCCAAGTACTAACCAGGCCCAACCCTGCTTAGCTTCCAAGATCAGACAGGATTGGTTTTGTTCAGGGTGGCATGGCCATAGATGGAATTATACAAAACTTTTGAAGACCAGAGTCCCAATGCTACATAAATTGTTTCATAAAATAGAAAATAAAACTTTCAAGTTTCTTATGAGCAAGTATATCAATCTCTAAACCTAATATAAATTAAACTCAGACCAATACTGCCTATGAAGCTTAATTCTAGTATTATTTAGAATTTCTACAAGCAGAAACACATCATAATAAAGTGATATTTATACCTGGGATGCAAGGATATTCCAATATTAGACCATAATTAGTACATAGGAACATATGGATACTTAACATGATTAATCTCTATAAGATGACATGGTAATATATCTCAAAAAGCCTAGACTCCAGAACTAAGAGAATCAATGAAAACTAACTCAGCAATAAAACAACTCATAGGAATCAAAATTAACATGCAAAGATCAATAGCCTTTAAAAACATACAATGGAGAAAGCAAAGCCTCTTCAATAAACAGTGCTGGGAAAATTGGAATGCCACAGGCAAAAAAATGAAACTAGACTGTTATTTGTCACCCAACACCAAAATTAACCCATAATGAATCAAAGACTGAAATATAAGATCTGGATCAATAAATTGCATAGAAGAAAATATAGGTACTAAATTCATGGGCCTTGGATTTAGAGAGGATTTTATGAATTTGACCTTAAAGGCAAGGGAAGTAAAAGCAAAAATAAATGAATGAGACTATATCAAAATAAAAAGCTTCTGCACAGCAAAAGAAACCATCAGCAAAACAAACAGGCAACCAACTGAATAAGAGAAGATATTTAGAAACAAGTCCTCTGATAAGGGGCTAATATCAAAAATATACAAATGCACACAACTAACAAAATATACAACAATCCAATTTAAAAGTAAGCAGAGGGGCTGAAAAGACACTTCTCCCAAGAAGGCATACAAATGACCAACAGAAACATGAAAAGCTCAACTTCACTACCTATTAAGGAAATGTAAATCAAAACCACAATGGCATACCACTTCTTATCTGATAGAACAGCTACTAACAAAAGGACACGTAATCAATGTTGGAAAGGTTGTGGGCAGAAAGAAACCCTCATCTCATACACTCCTGGTGGGGATGTAAACTGATACAGCCACTATGGAAAACAATATGGAGGTTCCTCAAAATATTAAGAATAGAAATATCATATGACTCAGCAATCCCTACTTTGGATATCTACCCCCAAAATTTGAAAACATTTATCCACAAAGATATATGCACCCCGATGTTGACTGCAAACTGCAAACATGTAAATATGTAAACTGAAGTACCCTTCGGTAGATGACTAGATAAAGACGTGGTACATATGTACAACAGAAGATTATTGAGAAAGATGATATATTGCCATTTGTGACAACATGGATGAATCTGGAGATTATCATGCTAAGTGAAATATGACAGAAAAAGTTGAGAGCCATATGATTTCACTCATATGTGGCATATGAAACTGAAAGCAACAAACGAACAAGACAGATAGATACTCATGGACACAGACAACAGCTTAGTGGTTAGCAGAGGGAAAGAAAGAGAGGAAGATAGGTAAGTGTAAAGGGCATCAATTATATGGTGACGGAGGTAATTTAACTTTCAGTGGTGAACACACAATGCAATATACATGATGTATTACTGAATTGTACTCTTGAAACCTACATAATTTTATTAACTAATGTCGCTCCAATAAATAATTTTTAAAAAATCAATGGCTTTTATATACACAAATAACCAAGTAGACTATGTAATAGAAAACCCCACATCAATTCAAAAAGATTAAAACACTCAGAAATAAACTTAACAGAAAATGTTCGAAATCTATGTAAGAAAATCCTGTAAAACACTCCTGAAAGACAATAATATAGGCTTGAACAAATGGAACATTCTTCGTTCATGAACAGGATATCTTGACATCATCAAGATGTTAGTTTCCCCTGAGTCATTCTGTAAATGTAATGTAATCTAAAACAACAAGCTCTTTTTTCTGGGACTGGACAAGTTAATACTTAAGTTTATATGATAAACTAAATACACAAAAATAGCCTGGAAACCACAGCCAAGGAACAGCTATGATGCAGAGATTACCCCTACCAAATCTTAAAACATTCTAGGAAAACCTCTATGAATAAAAGCACTTGGTACTGATACATGAAAAGACCAATGGACTAAAATAGAAAGTCCAAAAATAGACTCCATTACATATTTAAAGTAGTATATGATAATGGTGGTAACTCAAATTACTTGGCGGGGGGGTGGGGGAAGCAAAGATGAGCTTTTTCATAAATTGTGTTGGAAGAACTGAACAGCTATTTAGACACAGATTAAAATTAGATAAGTAAGATCTAAGACCACATAAGAATAAATTCCAAACGGATCAAAGTAATAAACAAAATAATTAGAGGAAAACATAGGTGAATGCCCTGTAGTTGAAATGTAAGAAAAAATTTTCTTACCATGACTTGAAATTTTGAGGCATTAAATAAGATTAATAAATTTGACCACAAAACTAAACTTCTACATGGCAAAATACAATGTGGCAAAGTGAAGACATAAAAAACAAATATGGAAAAACTGTAGAAACATTACAGAAAAAGGGCTACTTTCCCTAATATGTTAAAGAAATGTTTTAAGTTGAAGGAAAAAGACCAAACATCTTACAGAAAACTGAGCAAAAGTCACAGACAATTCACAAAAATATAAAAACAGCCCTTCAAAAAGGGGGAAAGATATTCAATATTACATGTAAGAAAAATGAAAGTTAAATTATGGAGAAATACCATCTCTCACCAATCACATCAACAAAAACCCAAAAGCTGGAAAGTGAAGCTTGGGAGAAACAACTGAATCATCATCAATTTATGCAAAATGTCATCTGGCAGTTTTAAAACATAGCTTCAACATTTTTGACACCAGTCCAATGGAGAGGTAGGATCTATGTCCCTACACTTGAATCTGGGTAGACTTGTGATTGCGTTCTCCAATAGTACCACAGAAACATTACTGGACCTCAAGCTAGGTCATAAAAGGCTGTCTGTCCATCTTCTGTCTGGTTGTCTTGAAATGCTCACTCTCCTGATGAGTTCTCTCAGAACCAGTGCTGCCAATTCTGTAAAGAGACCGAAAGCTACACTGAGAGACCTTGTGCACATAGTCTGGTTGACAGTCTGAACTAAGGCCAACTTAAGTCATCCCAGTCCAGGTTGCTGTATAATTCTAGCCCCTAACTGCTGTAGACATCTCCTGCCATTTGTAGCTTCCCAGTGGAAGCTGCAGACTCTGTGGAGCAGAAACAAATCACCACATTGTCCCCTACCCGAATTTCTGACCTAGAATCTGGGATTGTTTTCATTAAGTTTGAGGTGGTCTGCTAAGCAGCAACTGGTAACCAGAACACGACATATCTCTATGGAAGAGAATCTGACAATAGCTAATAAAACTACTATGAATTTACTCCTCTTCTCAGCGATCTCACTTCCAGGAATTTACTATGAAAATTCATCTTAACAGTATGAAAATATATATGCACAAAGTTATTCATTACACCATTATTTATAACTTCAAAATGCTGGAAACTACTTAAATGTGCAAACATAGGAGAGTGGTTGCACATACAGCACACATCAGATGGCTAAAAAAAAGAAAAAAAGAATGAGAAAGATATCTACAAGCCAATAAGCCAATATGGGGAAATCTGAAGGATATATCAAGTTGAGAAAAAAAGCAGAGTACAAAACATACACTATTTCTTTGTGTAAGAGAAAAGAAATAAGAAAACATACATAAGTCTGTTTATCTGGGGGAAAAGAAACAGAAAGAATATACCAGAAAACAAAAAAATTGGTTATCAACATAATGAGCAGAGGTGGGAGGGTTGATCAGAAATAAGTGACAATTTTAATTATACATTTTTTATGTGTAGTTTTGACTTCTGGAAGAAAACTAGTGTTCTACATATTCAAAATATAACATTAAAACAAAAAGTGTTGGGGTAAAAGGGCTAAAACAATGCGACATAAGCAAATGAACCCAACTATATTTCAAATGAATAAAATGGCCCCTCCAAAAAGGGCTTGGGGAGAATCCAAAGCAAGTAACTTTTAGACACAGTATTATTTTTATTATACAGACTTAGTCTGGGAAGAAAAAAGTGTGTAAACAAATCTTAAGCTTCTCTGAGCACCTTTGTTTGTCATAGTGGCATGGATGTAGATGTTCTCAAACTATATTATGTGTACTATATGGTTAAGCAAAGAATTAAAAGTGTTAAAGTTGGAAGCTACAGTTCTCACTATGAAAGTAGAGAGACAAAAAAATGGAATGGGGGAAAGCAAAGAAGAACCCCGTGGGCTGGACTGGAAAGAAAGCTATAAGTATGAATTTGTAATTTCATATATATACTTGTATATATGAAACATATACACACATATATTGATAACATACATGTCTATACACTTTTTAAAATATAAGAATCTCTGAGGAGGGAAATACTGGTCATTCACACATGACTGTACAATGAATTAGGACTGTTCCAAAACCCAGTTATAATGAACGACACCAAGAGATGATAAGCACTTAAAAAAAAAAATGTTGGTTATTCTAAAGCACCAGAATGCTCGCTTTGTACTTAATTTTCTCTGTTGGTCATTTGAGCTGGAATGGGGTAACAGAACTTGGCTTCCCTCCTTCTTTCTCCCTCTTGCCTGCTACCCCATATTAATGTAATGGGGACTCCCATACCTCAGGCTAGTAGTCCTAGCAACTTAACTTCATTTTTGGATTTTGTTGACCAATTGTTTATACCTATTTCTATGAGATTATCTGTTTCAAGTTCTAAATAAAAAAACTGAACTTTTAGAGCACAACCCAATTTTACTCACTGCCTACATTTTAAGCCAAAAGTTCATTTAAACTAAGTAAGCATTAAATTCTGAACTTCAGGCACCATTCTACCTGATTTATATTTTCCACTGTAGCCTCTGCCTTTGCCCACTTTTCTTGGGATAAAGTCTTCAAAGTCACAGATGCAATTTAACACGATGGTCAGGAAATATCTCACCAAGGGGGTGAGGGGCATTCAGCAAAGATTTGAAGGATGTGATAAATATTCTGAGAATTAAATTCCTTAATAACAAAATTCAGAGGCAATTTTCCTCCTATTATGGACTACAGAGATGCTTGCTTTCCACCTCCAATTAAAATATCTCTTTAACTCACTCAACTGAGAGTAAACAACAATGGTCGATAAGCAAAACTAGTATTTTTTCAAAATTCTCACTACATGTATTATCCATTTTGGTCCGTGTCATCACTCCCATCCCCAGAAGAGAGTTTCCCCTATTTCAGGGGCATTCTTTAGCAACTTCCTTCAATCCAACAGGAAATATGACATGAGTGATTCTCAAAGTATGGTCCCCAGACTTAGCATCAGCATACCTTGGAGGCTGTTAGAAATGTAAATTCTCAGACCCATTTCCAACCTATTAAATCAGAAACTCTGCAGATAAGACCCAGCAATGTGTTTTAACAAGCCTTCCTAGTGATTCTGATGCACACTAAAGTTGGAAAACCATGTCCCATTGGGCTAAAATTTCACTTTAGAGTGAATTTCTTTGCTTTCTCGGTTATGGATTGAATTGTGGCTCCTCAAAATCCATTATTTTGAAGCCCTAACCCCCAGTGTGACTATTTTTGGAGATAGGAGTTTTAGGAGGTAATTAGGGTTAAAGAGGTCATAAAAGCTGGAGCCCCAATCCAATAGGACTGGTGTCCTTATAAGAGGAAAAGACATCAGGGATGTGCACAGAGGAAAAGACATGTAAGGACACAGCAAGGCAGCCATCTACAAGCCAAGGGGACAGGCCTCAGGATAAAACCAATCCTGCCTCCTGCACATACCTGACCTTACTTAGACTTCCATCATACGAAACTGTAAGAAAATAAATTTCTCTTGTTTAAGCTATGGCATTTTGTTATGGCGGCCGTAGCAGGCTAATACATTCACCTCAAGCAGCATTTAATTTTAATGCTTTTTCTCTGTAGGTGTGAACTAAAAATACTGGCCACTATTAAAAAGAAATTCTCTGAAATTCCCTTAAGCAACTGCAAAACTTCTTCGAGTCAATCTTTCAACCTTTTTTTTTTTGATGATAAAGGAAGTATTATCATATACCCCATTCCCCTGAGAACATAAACCAGAAACATATCCAGATTAACCTGTTAGAAATCTATCTCTAAGTACAAAATGGTGTTGCTTCAATATCTACAATCCATCCTAAATTTGATGTTGGTCTACTTTTTACCTTATGCAAAGACTAGACCCATTGCTCAAACATTTGTCCACTATTCTCCCCTACTAAAATGCCAGGTAATTAATACGCTTTTGAGCACACTCGCCTTTTAGTTCATAGCTAAAGATTTTAAAATCATAATTGTATCCCCCTATTACCCAATGTAATGTAGCATACTTTCATTACATTAAACCTTCCCCAAAAAAGGTAAAAGGAAATTTGAACAGAAATGGTGCTACACTGAGTACACTCTTAAGAAATACTACCATGTTAATAAAATGAATATTAGCCAACCTACTCATACTCCTAAACAACCTAACCAGCCTAAGCGCACTCTCCAGACACAGGCTATTTCCATATGCTTCACTATGCCCACAGCAGTGCAGAGCCTATTTGCGTTCAATCACAACATGAAACTACATGATTGGGAAGGGTTTAACATTTTATGTGTGTGATATGCGTGTATATGCACGCATAGATTCATGTGGCAAATTTACATTAGCTAAACTCACTGCAGTGGCCACATATATACCAGAGACAAGAACTAGGTATTAATCCAAATAAAAATATGATCCTGTTTCTACCATATATCCATTATTAATTTAACATAATACTCTTACAGGCTACTTATGTTTTCTAGAAATACAAATGATTAGCCTCTTCCAACTTATTAGGCAGTAAGGTCAAAAAGCTGCCAAGTTAAACATATAGTCCCCTTTTTTATTTAAATAACACTGACAACATATTTTTCTTATACAGTTACTACCACACAAAATTCTTTTTTAAATGACAGAAAACTAATACATTAAAATGGAACCTGAATATTTAATTAGGAAATTTTGGCTCCAATTTAAAGAGGCAGTTGAGTTTATAAATGAGATCAGTTTTAAAAACACATTCCAAACATTACTGAAAGGTATAAAGTTAGCTTATTCTTCCTCTTATATCACCTAATGAAGAATTGATGGTAGAAAACTATAAAACTTAGGCACCTGAATAAAAGAAACATTAAGTTTTTTCCCATACTCTATTTGCTAAAACAGAAAAATACTAATATATTGGGGAAAAGATCAACAATGGATGGAAGTAAATAGTATTCATGCTATAATTTTAGTTGCTAGAGTTTAGTAGTTCAATATTTGCTTTTTCAATATTTAAATCAAACCAAATGTGCTTCACAGATCTATTTCAAAAACACTGAAAGATCTCAAAATAAAGAGGTAAAATTCATATCAATTTAGTCATATGCAGAATACTAAGTCAGAAAGCCTGAGAACATATAACAATACTCTACCCCAAGTGAGGAGAGGAAAACGAGGACTGTAAGGCTGATCAATTGAGAGCCGTTATATAAGCACCCAAAGACACCCACCTTCTTATAAATTAGACATCATTCCAGATCAAGGTCCTTGGCAGGCATCTAACCCAATCAAGAAGATGAAGCCTTCAACCAAGGTCAGATTTTTGTCTGTTCACTGTAACAGGGGATGAACTTACAGCATTTTCTTCCATACAATCACTGAAGTCTCACTGGTGTTACTTCACCATTACTGAGGATAGCCGAATGAGCTATATATAAAAGAACAATTATCAATTGCACAAAGATTTTAGGTTATAAAGTATCTTGGGAACCATACAAATGGTTGTACAACTTTTACAAATGGCAGAACAGGAGAGTGAGCTACAGAGATGAAGAGTCAGAGTTCTAGTTCTTGCTCATTTAGAACTGTTTACAATAAACAGCAAACTTCCATTTATACAGGACAGAGACTACCTGCTCTAACCAATCTTATCCCCAGCACCCAGCAAAGTACCTAAAACTATACTTGGCGCACAACGTTGAGTAGGCACTCAAACATTTTGTTGAATAAATAGTATTTCTGTCAGTTTAGGAAATCTAAACGCTGAACATTGGAACAAGCTCGAAGCTGAGAGTCAGATCTGGGTTTTCATTCTCACTGTATGATCTAGGGCAAGTAGCAGTGTCACCAGGTCTCAGTTTTCTCATCTGTAAAAGAGAGGGATGGACCAGGTTCTCTTAAGGTCTTTTCTAGCTCTAAAATTCTTTGTCTATCCTCAAAATACTGTCTCTCATTACTTATTCCAGTCCAAGTACAAAAACATTTATGTTCCCATCCATGGATTTGGGGCTACTCACATCTTCTGTTTACAGTTTTCCTCAATCAGAAAAAGGCAAAGAAGCCTCAAGCTGAGCCACAGTTTATATTCAGTATCAAGTTCACTTTCATGGTTCAGAAACTTGGTTCACTGTATTGACTTCAGTTGTTTCCATCTCAAACCTAAAAACCTGTCGATTACGGTCAGCAATAAACAGATGCTTTTTAACTTTGTTTTTAACATTGGTAACCTTTTTAAAAACCTATGTACAGTCTGCATTTCAACTTCCTGTTTTCCAATTTAAAGACTGACCCTGTTACTGCCTGTCAGGTCCTAAGGGGGCTGCTAAATAAAATACAGGACATCTAGTTAAATAAATTTCAAATAATTTACAATTTTTTTTTTTATTATAAGTATGTCACATCCACTATTTGGGACACACATACACTAAAAATTTACTTGTTTATCTGAAATTCAATTTAACTGGGTGTCCTGTACTTTTGTTTGCTAAATATGACAACTCTGGTCCTGATTTACTATTATTAGACATTACTAGTTCCCAAAGAAATAAATTTTAAGTAGTTTAAACACTACATATAATCTTTGATTTAGAAGGAAATTGGGTCTTCCAATAGCTAAGCTTCACCTCACTCTGGTCTCCCAACCAATCTCAGTTATGAAACATTGGAAATGAATTGTAAAACAGCCCCTCCATCTGGCTTCCCTTCTTGGCCCCAGACTAACAGAATAACCTACAAAAGACAGAACTAAAAACATCAAATTTCCAATTTGTAACTTGGGGGCTGCCTTATTCCAAATGACCTATCCTCAATAGGGTTTCTTAATCCTCACTTATATTAATTTGCTTCAATTAGTACTTACATTCATCTATCTTACCTAACATATAATAAAACAGTTAGGAAGATACTTTTTTATCCTCTTCTTCATCATCTACACTTCCCCATACACACAGGACACACAATGTTATATATAAAGAAATTTAACAACTGTTTTCTAAATATTAAATGTCATTGTAGAATAATATAAGTATAGATATTGTGATGGTCTATATTGACTTCATACTAATCCTATCACAAACCCGGAATTCACTTATAGAAATAAAATCATATTGACTGCTTGACTTTCTATAGGTTAAGAAATCCCAGTTATGAACTTTCAAGACATGTGGATTATTTCTAGTAAGCATTTACTGAGCATCTAATCCAGAGTCGATCCTTGATGCTGCTTACTATGCACTATACTAGTAAGTAATAACTGATAGTTCAGAATATATATCAGAACATATATATCTTAAAAGTATTTATTTTTGCACCCCAAATACTTATTTTTGCTATTTATTATTACTAATATTTGCTATTCTAATAAGGTTGACATTGCTAAAAGCATCTTAAGCACTCCTATTTTGAAATTTCCTTTTTTGAGCTCTTTTTAAAGAAAATATCCTCAATGACAGCAAATCTTCACCTCTTTTGAAAATATATTATCAAGAGTAATGCTGTAAATAAGTTTTAATAAGCAGATGGCTCACACATTATATGTTACAGAGACACTGGTAAAAAAGTGAAACTGGTGTTTATCACAGGCAAGTGTCTATGAAAGGCAATCTTTTGTAACACAGAATCTTCTCAGTCAATTCAGAATGTCAACATCCTAAGCCCAAAAGAGTTGTTCAATCTTGTGAGATGAATTCAACAGAATTATGCATGTTTAAAATTAATAAACATGGGTTTTACCATTTATTATTTACCACTTACTAGTTCTGATGAGTGCTTTCTTAGATCTTGTGTGTTGTTTTCTACTACAGATTTTAACTCTTTTCCCCAGATATCACCAAGAATTACTATTTTCTCCTAAAATCTCTAGTAGCATATGTTCTCCTTTTAAGATCAGGGCAATATCAAGTCTTCATTGTCACTTTAAATGTGTCACACAATCTGCTCACAACCTAAACTGAACTAGATTTAAATTTGGTTTTTCACAGTCAATATTTAGAGTCAATAAAAATAACTAAAGCCCTAGCCTCTTGTACATTTTCCATCAAGCCTTAGATGAATAGGCAAGCACTTTAAGAACCACCCAAGAACATTTTAATTCCAAGGGAAAAAAAAAGAAATCTAGCTTGTGACATTACTTTAAACTTCCAGTAACATGTCAGAGACTCAAGAGTGTACTATAGCAGAAAGAGCAGTAGACTAGGAGTTAGAGAGTTGGGTCCACACTTTCTCCACCACTCAGCATTTGGGCAGGTGAATTGATTCATTTCTCTATCTACAGAGAAAGCTGCCTTCATCTTTGGAGAACTACGTAGAATAAATGACACCAACTGCCACATAGAACACGCTTCTGACACAATCAGTCCTCTTCTAACTATTAAATAAAATCAGATTCTTTATCCTTATGACCTCAAATATTAAAGCCACTAAGCCAAATCCATTTTAACTAACACAATGATCTGAAGTCTGTAACTGTTTCTAGTATAATACTCAAACTCTTCTCCATGTTGAAAGCACTTATTTATTCAGCAGAATCGGGTTAGCTTATCCCTATAAAGATAAAAATTTTATCTTAAGTATTTTACACAAAAGTCTTCCAACAACATACCACAAAATCAACTTTGACAATTTAAAAAACCCAAACATATTAAAGTGGCAAGTAATCATTTAGAATTATTAATTATTTTTTAAGACCTACAATATGCCAGGTACATAGTTCCTGGGGATATAAACTACCACAACTCTAGACCTCAACCTTGAAGAACTCTGTCTTTCTAGAGGGATGGACTTGTAAACAGATAAATATAAAATGATAAATAATACTTTAGAAATGCCATATTTCCCTAGTTCAAATATGTTTCAGGAATCATTGTTTCCACTTTCCAGCATTTTTAGCCCATTAAATAAAAAAAAAATCCATCCTTTTTTCCATGTTCAGTTGATAGGAATTTGAATCCCTAATTTTTTCCTGAAGGATCTTCAAAAGTCTATAACTAAGAAGTAACACTGAAACCAAAAGCTAGTTTATATACAAATTGCCTGTCACATGCCAGGCAAAGTGATTAAAGAGAACAGAATTTGCCACCTCTCAGAAAATGAGAGAATTTTCAAACTAAGAAATGGTAGTGTTTCCTTTTTATGCATTAGCACTTTTTATGCATTAGCACTACTACACTAAGGAGAAAAATTTTTGTAAAAAGGCAATTAACAAAACTGAGCTTAAGCAATAGGAAATGCAAAAAAAAACCCCATATACTTCATTAAGTTTCGAAGTTATAGGTCAATTGTGTTAAAGAGGTTAAGATCATACAACAAAGGTTATAAAAAGCAACATGTTACAATGCTGTCATTCCTAATCACTGGTCAAAATTATTTAGATGACTTGAAACTCATGAAGGCTTGAACTCAGATTTTTTGGTATAACTAGAGTATGCCTATTAGATGCATCTGTCAATTAGAAGCATTTCTGCATGTATATTTAATTTTCATTTTACCCCCTACAACTATTACCAAATCAATTTATTTTCTAATGAATGTTTCAGAATGAAGGGAAACAATGACAATACAAAGTGATGACAATACACACAGGGAAATGAGCCTGCTTAGAAAAGCTAGGGAATGCCTCATTATAGAACTGACTTAAAAGTGTCTTGAAGGAAGAGCAGTATTTTGTAATGTGCTGAATTCAGGGAAGGGTGGTATGATACACAAAGTATGTCACAGAATAATGAGGAGGCTGGGCATGAATGTCTGGTATGACTCGAGGTGATCACTGTGACAAGAGAGATGGGGACAGTACAAGAGGTTCAGAGTCTAACTGAACACACGTGAGAAGCATGTAGAAGCATCTAACTTTCCGGAGAGACTGGGAGGGCTTCATGAAAGAGTATTCACGTTGACTAGTCCAGATAAGGATACTCCAGAAGGGAAGAACAATACAGAGCTACTGTTTTTGAACAAAATTTTTCTTGACTATTAAATTTTGAAAATTCCTGTGTTTGATTTTAAAAAACCTTTTCACTGTCAAGATGTTAATTTTCAATTCTGTCTTCTAATACTTACTATACTTATAAAGGTTGCCTCTAAACAACCTTTCCAGTTTCTTCAAATTTGCTCTCATCTGTGGTGTACTGGAAAATTATCAAAATTTTATGGAAATGTATTTAAAATACTAATAAACACAGCAAGTAAACATCTAAAGTCGAGTGAGGCACTGAGAGTTTTGATGCATGGACTCCTGGCTTCTAAAAGGGCTTTTTGTGCCAATTTCCCATTTCTTTGCTTGTTTTACATGGTTCAGGAAGCTAGATAAATAATAGCCTTCAGGCTAGGAGAGAAAATAGGAGAGAAATTATCCCACACCTTTCCCCATTCTGCTGGTGTCCTTCTTTTTTCATTCCTTCCCATTTCAGAGGTATTTCAGATGGCAACTAGTCTGCTGAGTTGCATTCCATGACCAAGAAGACCATTATTCATTAACCAGAACATTAGAGGAACTTCATAATACAGTTACTTTGGGACATTGTATCCTTTCACAGATATAACTTTTCTAAGTCGTTAGGAAGCAGTACTTGAGAGGAAAATACACACTTGCTTTGGATATTCAAATACATATGTACTGATATATATCTACCAACTAAATGAAAAAGTTAAATTCAATCAAATATATAATCTTTGCTATTCTCCCCTATATGTCCCACTTCTACAACTGTCATTTTAAAGTCCTCAATACCACTGCAATCTAATGACTTTTAATAATGACTACAAACTCTGTGATATTTGCAGCTTTAAGTTAAATTATAAATAATCTCCCTAGGCCCCCCCAAACCTTTTCTTCCTTTCAACTACCTGTAGCACCTGTCTTATGAGGCTACCTAGGATTCAATATATTATAGGGGCATGGCCAGAGAATCTCCTCAAAGGAGATTTCCCTTCTTTCAGCACAAAGACTTTCATGAATACAGCCTGAGCCTGGGAAAACATTCAATTTGAATCTTGGATACATAAAAAAGGAGATAGTAGGGGCAAGTCCAAGATCACGATGCAACTCAGAACTCACAGCCTGGCTCTCTATCTTTGCTGTATGTGGATATACAAGCAGAAATCAGGGCAACTTAGAAATTCTTCAAAAGTAACAGTGACAGAACAGATATCACAATCAAGAGTTCTAAGAATAGGATACCATTAGTAGCAAAACTACTGAGATTTGGAAGTTTGACAGCTGACTCCAAAATGCCTTTCTTCCAAGTTTAAGAAAAGCTAGAAACAATATATCTCTTTTCATGATAGGCAGAGATCAAAGACCAGGAAAGGGACATGTGCACACACTTATATGGGTTCCTTGGAAGCATACGGCACCTGATGAATCACTGAACAAAAAAAGAAACCAAGAAGGAATGCTGGACACACTAAGGCCAACGTAAAGCTCTGAATAACAGCCTCTTTTCTTGGCAGGTCACAGTTGTTACTGCCTAGCACAGTGATCACATAAACATTTTTTGAAGGAATGTTATTTATCCAAAAATCTTAAGTTTTCCATTCAAAGTCTGGGAATAAATAAAAGTTAGATAAAATGTCATAGCATCTGCTAGGACACATTCTTGAAACTTTAGGGTTTTATTTCATATACAATATATAACCTCCACTTTTTTGAATTACCTCTTTATAGTTTAATGTTAAATCTTTATAAAGTTGTCTCCTCTATAAAAAGGTAGATATATTAATCTGTAAAAAAGTATTTTAGAAAAGCTGCTTATCTATTCATTGACATTTTGAAATAAAAGTAACTCACATTTCTATGGCCTTCTTAGTAGTCTATTCCACTTAGTAAAGTTTAGCCTACCCTTTAAAAGCAAGGATGGTGGAATTATTTCAATATGACTTATATTAATAGCACAGTTATAATAAAATATTTCTCATCTTCAATAGTATCATTCAGCAGCCATATAATTCAGCTGAAGTTAAAAGAAATAATGCCTTGTGATAAATTCAGCTCAAGCATATTACAGTTTATAAAAAGAGAGACCAAAAAAAAAAAAGTGTTTTACTGGATTCCAGTGAATTCAAGCTCAATATTGGGACACAAGATGCTCATGTAAGAGTCATTAAGAACCTCACAGGTATAAGGCATTGTGCCAGGGCAAGTGATGGAAAGATTAACAGTCACTGTAGAACTGAACATCACTTGGAGGTGTCAAAGATATAAACAACGAAATATAAATTTTTAAAATGCTATGAAAATGAGAAAGTAAAAGAGACTTAGAAGGGAGTAGCATGAAATATACACAAAGCAAGAGAAGACAAAGAATTCCAAATACCTAATCAGACTTTTAAAAAGGAGGCTGGCAAAAAATTTTAATCAAAAGATAACAAACTACCCTAATCCTTTAAAACCTGTAATTAAAAAGTAAACAATCACTAAAGAGAAACATATACAAATAAAGATGTTCACTAGGATTATTTAACATGAGAAAAATTCAAAACTCAAACATCCAACAATAAAGGTAATAATACCCATGGGATGAAAAACTACATTTATTAAAATGTTGATAAAAAAATTAATGACACAAGAAAATAATAAATTTTTTAAAGGCACGCAATTAAATCTATATTATCTCAAGCATGTTTACAGGTACATACATTTTTTTGAGATTAAAAATAAACCAAAATGTTAAAGCTGACTATTTTTCAAAGATAGGACTATGAGTGATTTTGTTTCATTTTTATATTGTTCTACATTTTCCAATTTGTATACAATTGGTGTTATTACATTTTAAATTGGTAAAAAGGTTACGTAAGTATTTTACGTATTTTAGTTCTTTTTTCAATTGTTAGTAATTCTCTTCGTCTTTTTCAGTAGAGAATATCTCTCCCCAAAACTCCACAGAGCCCACCCATTTAAACAAGTTAATATTTGTAAGCTGCTTAGAACAGTATGTGGCAGATAGAAAGCAGATAAATTCCCTTTATCTAGCCAAAAGAACAAATATTTTAGAACTGGTCTGTTTCATGGTACTTTGGCAAAATAACATTTTTCCCCTTCCGAATTTCAACATCTTTTAAGAGATGCTGTCTTCCTCTGAGATTCTACTTCCTTCAAAGAAAGCAAGAGACAGAAATTCAGTCAAATATCAAATCCCTTTAAGGAAAGACAAGAAAGTAATTATGGGGGTGGAATTTTTAACTATGGTCAATTGTAAAAATAAACCTACAAAAGTGTGCTCCTTATTAAAGAGCCTCTCTCTCAAGTCAATGTTTTATGGGATTAAACCGTTAACACTATGAAGAATACATACTTATCCAGATGAAGTAGAGCATGTACTAGATTCTTAGCCGCGAGAGAGCTATTATATAATTATTTGGAAAATAATGTCTTTATGTGTTTTTATGAACTGCTCGACGTGTGTGGAGTGATTGTGAGGAACATCCCAGGGCCTCAACAGATGGCACAACTGTTCTACATAATAAAGGAATGAGGAAAATGAACTTGCAAATTAGAGGAAGACTTGAGGAAGAAATCAAGGACTTTTAAGTTGTTTGTGGTCTCTGCTAAAAAAGTTTTCAGTAAGTCCACACTGCTTACTCATACTTTTGTAAAAATAAATTTTTATTCAAGCAATTCTGAATTCTGCATCTAAGTTGCACAAGACTTCACACATACACAAGAACTGAATGATAGGTAACATACTTGGGTTGTCCACACATATAAACTTATCCCATAACTGTTCATTTTTAGGTTTGACAAACTTATATATGCATAAAATTTGTTTTAAAAAACAGACCTAAAAGGATTTTTTTTTTCTTTCTAGAATCAGTAGTTCTTTTAGTCCTGCTACTCTATTTTCCACTCAAAGGCAACAGGTGCCTTTCATTTTAGTACCTAATTCCATCTCTACAAATAATAACTTACAGTGCTCCTGCTTGCTTTTTCAGTTTCAGGCATTATGTATATCTTTCAACACCATTCTTCCTCCCACTCCCAGCACAAACACGAATGCTTCCCGTAGTACTTTTATCTAGAGTATATACAGGAAATACAATTCAATAATAAGACAAACAACCTAATCAAAAAATATCTGGACAAACACGACACATTACTGGAACCTGAAATGGCTGTCAACTGGTAAATGGATAAACTGTGCTTTACCCATACGATAAAATCCTTATCAGCAATAACAAGGTAGAACTATTAATACATGCAGCATGGATGAATTTCAAATAATTATGCTAAATGAAAGACCAAAAAAGAGCACATACTGTATAATTCCATGTACATAAAATTCTAGAAAATTCAAATGAGTCTATAATGACAGAAAGCAGGTTAGTAGTTGCCTGAGGAAAGGAGGAGGTGGCAGAGGGGAAGAAAGGGAATATTACAAAAGGCACAAGGACATTTTTTGAGGAGTGGTTGTACTCATTAACTTGATCATGGGAATAGTTTCACTGCAGTACACATACATCAAAACTCAATTTTTTCACTCCAAATATGTATATTTTACTGTATGTTGACTTTACATTAATAAGGTTATAAATACATAAAGCTACATAGGAGTTCTGGACTCACATGTGAGGCTTTCTAACTATGAAGTTCACTGTAGGGTAACTGGGACTTTTTCTTTGGACTATCCCCTCACAGAAACACAGAACCAGGGTCAGAATCGTTAGGTCCTTTGAGCTGGTCAGAGTCCTCAGAGAAGACACTTCAACTCTCTGGCCAGCATTCTGAAAGCTCGGTGAGCGAAGATGGCTGGGGATCTTAACAAAAACACATAAACAAACACTCTCAGTTGAGTACACTTCTGGCAGGGAGCAGAGTTAAACGCCAGTTAAATGTCACTTCTTTAACTGGAAATCTTAAACACCTTTACTAGAAAGCTAAATTATCTTCATGAATGAAACACAGCATACCACAGATAGAACTTCAAATGGTGACATGCTAATTAAAAGATTATCAGAAGACAAACCTAAGAATTAAATGGTTGAAAATTTGAGGTGAGGTAGGGGGAGAAGACCTACTATGGCCATATAAATTTTTTTAAAGTCAACCTTCCAAGAAAGAAAACTAATAAAACTCTCTGACTTATATTTTGTACTTGTGGGGACATTAACAAAGAGACCAAGTGATTTATCCAAGGTGATTTAGCTTTTTAATGGTAAAGATTACACTCAAATTTTAATCTGGAGGAATTTAAGATAACATCACAGAGTAAAAACCAAAATTAGGAGTTTTAGGTCCAGTCACACATAGGAATACCACAAAGATACACAGGCTCTGAAAAAGATGACCATTCCTAGCAAAAAGAATGCTGTGCCAAGAGGTCCAGAGGCAAAAGAGAATCAGGTTAAGTTCCAGTGTTCAATTACATATATGTAAAAAAAGAGTTAAAGTTCAAAGGCAGGTTACTTTAAACTTTACCCTAAACCCACTGCACATAAAGAGCAAGGCTGAATGACAAACTGATGTTTGTTTTTCTGATACCTGACATCCAGAGGGTTTGATGCTGGAAGATCTCCTTTTCCTAGATGTTGCCTCATCCCTTTCCCACTTCACTGACTGCCCTTCCTTGTTTTCAGCCCTCTACTATTTGCACTTGTGCCATTTAACTCAGTAGTTATCCACTGTCAAGAGTGTCCCAATTTAGGTACCTGAAGTTTCTGAGTCAACAAACAATAAAGCATCACTCACCTGATTTGAGGCATAGTGGAAAAGAAAAAAACAATTGTAACGAAGTTGCTGATAATCTCTCATAACTGTAGGTATTAGCAAGCCAGCATGGAGTACATGCCAACGTCATCCTCACATGTCCCAGCAAGAAAAGATTAAAATCCAAGAGGAAAAGATCATGCTCTAACCCATTTTATTCTTACTGGTTCCACTGATTTCTGCCTCCGCAGATTTTTTTCTTTTTTACTACCCAAATCACTCTACGCTCTTCTCTTGATCACCAATTTATTATGATCATTATTGCAATGTGAAAGCAAGAGCAAGTCTTAGAATTCCATCTACAACACCTTACCAAATATTAGGTCTATAAAATTTGAAAGGGTTGGAAGAACATTCAACAGCAGTGCACCTGTACAGTTTCAACTATGCTAATCAATGGAAAATGAATAATCTCTGGAGAGCAATGTTTTTCAAGCATTTTTTACTATAATAGCTTACATATTAAATTTATATAAACATTAATTATTTATATGTTTGAAATTACATGAGCTTTCAACAAGAAATGGTAAAAGTCAAGTCTACAAGCTTCATTGTAGACATTAAGAAGGCAGTTAAAAGAAAAACTACATTACTATGATTTAAATTTTAACAGAGACCATGCACCTACACTTCTTCCTGATGACTACAGTGATGCTCACCAGGTCATGAGCTAACCGTTCACTTTCAGTTCATGGAAAAATAACTCTCTCAGAAAAATTACAACCTGCAGCAAACAGCTTCAAAGCATTTCTATCAATAAACAGCAACTAACTATAGGTGTATCATATTTTAAGTTTAAACCATACTATATGCTTCAAAGTATGGCATTTTATATCTTGCAATGTAAGGATTACAGACCCAAAAGCACATCAGTGTTGGTAAAAGGTGATGTCACAAGCCAAAAGAATCGTAAAACTAACTATTTTAAGATATAAATTTTAGCTATTATAATAATCACAATCACAATCAAATCTAAAATGGACCAATTAATTACTACACTGAAATTAAGAATGGAAAAAACTTCCTCTGTAGAAGCTTAGAAGCCAAAGTCTATTGTCCTAGCAACACTCTATGAAATATAGCTAACCTCCAGGAGTAAAAGAGGTTGTCCTAGGAATCCATCACACGAA
>PVKZ01000592.1:444249-710779 GCA_004027375.1 Macroglossus sobrinus
AAAAAAAAAAAAAAAAAATTCAGTGATGACTGAAAAAGGTAGACCGAGGCTGAGTATTGAAGGATGGGAGCTTGTAGACAGGTAAGAATATCAAGGGTCAAGGTGTCGGACAGGAAGAACACACATGAAGTCACAAAGGGAATGAAAAGGGTGAATGTAAGAGACTGCCAGACTACAGGATTGTCACACAGTGAGCAGTCAGCAGTACCACAATGTTGCAATACTGCTCTGCACTCCAGGAAACATGATTCATATTGTGATCTATGTGAACAGCACTCCCTGGAGGTGTGCAAAGTAGTGCTCCTGGTTAGGTAATATAGAAAATTAACAGGTGAGATGCTCCACTAAAATGGATTCTATAGAATAGGGGTACAAAACACTAAACACGTTAAGAATCAGTCCATACCAGCATATCAATGTATGGGAGAAATCCCAAACTAGAAAACTGCACAAACTAACATTTTTGGATTTTAAATTTACCCCTTTCCCATCATGAAATCCCTCCTAATATTTCTTAGAATCAATGTTCTAAAAGACATTTTAGAAAACAATTAGCTATTTTATAAAAGACGTTCAGAGACAAGTTACATCCTGATAAAGAGAAAAATGAGGAACCATTGAAAGTTTTAGTAAAGAAATGATAAAAGGAAAGCTACTTAAAAAAATTCTGGCACAAATATGACAGGTAGATTAAAGCAGCAGATCTGAGATTTTTAAGAGTAAAGGATTGTTTAAAATCCTTCTGTAAGCAAACTAACTCACTGAGTTAATACTATGAATAAAAAATTTACATTGTTAATAAATCAAGCTATTTAAAAAGCATCTTTCAAAACAGTCAAATCCTTTCTAAGATCTACTTTTCAGAAATAATAACTTATACTCCTAAATATATCAGGTCATTAGTCATACCAGTTTACAGTTAGGCAGTATAATCTCAGATTTCACAGTGTAAGCAAGCACTGGTTCATTCAAAACTATCCTTATTCCTTCTCCCAGAGGCCCAGGTGATAGAAATATTAACACAAAGCAGGTATCCCAGATTTTGAGAAACCACATTGTTGGGAGTTACTGTACTTAGAAATACTAAATAATATTCTTACCAAAGAGATAACTAAAAACACTGCATACTGTTTAGAATAGTTGACACTGTCCTAGGAACAATTTAATAATATTAATAGCTTTAAAAGAATATGGTGAAAAGTTTACTTATAGTTTATCTGGATCCTTTGCCAGAAAGTTTTATTAGTTTAGTTTTCCACAATTATTAATAATTATAACCCATGATTCCTAATATATCCTAAAGTACAGCCAATAACCCTAAGCTTTTGGAATAATACAAACAAATGCTTGGCATAGTATTAAGTTGGAACAGCTTTGAAATTAATTTCACTATAAATTTATTTTAAATACAGATGTAGCTATTTATTATATTGTTATAAATGAAGCAAAAACAACTGTATTTTAAAACTGCTCTTAAATAGAAAGTAATCCATATGAGGTATATAATATTACATAAAATAGTTCAAATAGGTAAGTTTACAACAAATGGACCTTATGACAGAGTGTTGAATTATACAAACTGTTACTTATCATTTAAGTGAAATAGCAGTAACTTCTACTTTAATTCACATGGTGATAAATTATCAGTTAGTCTTATGTTATTAACATTCTTGAAAGATCATTAGGCACTAACCTGCTGTTTTTTGAAGGAAAAGCTGCTTGTTAACTGAAACTAACAAGAACCACTAATCCACCAATTTATGTCCTTTCACTTGAAGGAACATCCAATGTCTTTCTGTCTAACAAAAAATAAGTCTCCACATTCAAGTCATTTGGAAATGGCATACATTGAGGCACGAAAATAAAAAGAGAAGACATTCTCTGTCTAGGAGTTTATAGTGCTTAATAAATAACTTAATAAATAACCACGGCGGACTTTCTTTAAAAATACAGTGCACACACATAACATAAATATTTTTAATTTATCAAGTTTTACAATTGTCACAAAACCACCAAGTCCATGAATCATATCTGGTTACAATAGTCAAAACTATTTGAAAGCACTAACTCCCTGTGTTTGAAGTAAAATAAATAATGATGTCCTTCTAATTTATAAAGGTATCTATATACTACATAATTTTACCCTAGTTAAAAATTCAACATAAATGTTTTTCAAAATGCACATTTCTGGTCCCCACCCTAAATTTGCTGATTCAGAAAAGCAGAGGCAATGCCAAGGAATCTGTACTTTCAATACCTTCCCCAGGTGATCTTCATGCACACTAATAATGAAGAGAACCACTATCTTCCTTGTGAGATCTATAAAAAAAAGTTTTGGGTTTCAAGAACTAAAATCTTGCTTATAACCTTTTTAAACTAAATTTCATTACATAAATTAATATTTCAAAAAGATTTAAGTAATAAATGTCATGGCAGAAAAACAAGTATGCAAAAAAATTATAGCAGGAATTAAAAAACTTAAATTATAGGCCATTTTATTTTTAATTCAAGATTTAAGACACCCCTTTGAAAATAAATTTCTTAACTTATTAATCTAATCTATATTAAAAATACAGTCTTTCAAATATGTTCAAATTCAGTTACTCAGCTGTTAAGTAAATAGGGTATGAACTGTAAACATTATACCAAGTTTAAGCAATAATTAAATTTATATAGCTAAACACAAACAAATCTGTTACTATGCCACTATTTACTCCAGTCAGAAACTATTTTTTCATAAATTTATATAACTTTAATAAACTTACATAAACATGTACAATGGTGAAAACAATGGAATAAAAACTAGAAGCCACCTAAAGTTTAGTTTTGGCTAATCTAACAGCAGCTTGCTATGTGACCTTAGGACTAGACAAATCATTTTACCTCCCTAAAGGAAAAAAAAAAAGGGTGCAACTGTTTACTCATCTCACAGGATCATTTATTACGACAATCAAATGATATAGTATGTAAATATATTCTGAAATATTGTAAAGTACTTTATAAATCAAAGGCATTATTATTAAGAGATCAAAATTCGAGAGACATTTTATCATTAGCTGCCTGCAATAAAAGAGCGTTACGGTAACAATGAAGAACAAAAATTGACTCCAGATTCAATTAGATATAGAACACTATTGCGTATATTCTGTAAATTACAAATATAAAACCTAAGAATTCAATTCAGTTACTTGTCCTATGTCCCCATTTATTATCTATTTCTTGGATATAAATACAAATGATACTTGATAGGCCATGACTAGTAACTGTCACAACTGGTCAGAATGTATATTATTCTCTATACTTTCATGCATTTGATGTTTCCCATAACAAGACAACAATGTATATGTTTGTATACAAAACATTTGTAAAAGCTAAAAAATAAATCTCTTTAAAAATGATTTCTTTTTGAAAATTATTCCCATAATTATTGTCATCCATTTCCTTTAATGTTATCTCAGATTGTATATATTCCAAAATAAGCTGCTCTCAGTACCCGTCTATATATGACACCTATTAGAAAATAATTATTCCCTTCCATCTAGGTGAGTAAATACTCTTACCCAAATTGCAAAATTATAATTTTTAAGTTTCTGCTTCCTGGTCTTTACTCCTTTGTGGTTTTTTGTTTTGTTTTGTTCTTGCTTTTGCTCATTCATTAGAAATTCCAGAAATAAAAAATAAAAACAACCAGTTTCAACTGTAATGTATGTGTAAAAATATAAGGAAAAACAACAAATACTTTTTGCTAGTACTGAAACAGACCAGCTATAGTTGTAATTAAGTATTTCTCTTAAAACCTGACCTATACAATTCAATTCATAGTATTAGACTGTTTCATCCATAATGAAATTAACATGTTTGTCAAATTAGTAAATTTAACTCCCAAATCAAGGATTCTACCAAAGTATATATAACAACGTATAATTACTCTGCATACATCAACCTAATTGCTCAAATAATGTCCTTCAACCTAAGGCCATATTCCACAGATTTAAAAAGCATAAACCACCTTTCATCTCAGATTTTTTTTTTGTTTAAAAATTTATCTACAGCTCAATAGCATATGCTTTATAGCAGTTTATAAAGAAATCTCAAGTGTTGAAACTTAAATGCAGATGGAAGGGCAAGAATACCTTGTGGTTTATAATTAAAACTACTAATTTGTAATATCCACATTAATTTATTCATTACTTGAAAACTACATCTTTGTTTCTTCATGTTACATCTGTAGTTGCAATAATCAAAAAGTATCCTGTACCTAAAGAGATAGGGTACCCTAAATTTTTTATTTGGGAGGGAGGGGGACAGGAGAGAGCAAATAGGCTGGAAAGGAAATTTCATCAATTCAATCGTCACCATAACATTTGTTGTCTAGGCATTAAAAACTCCCATTTGTTTTTATATGAGATACATTTGAGAGGAACCATATATAGAAAACAGTTTTTCCAACATGGTCTTTAATAACTTTGAATGTAAGTCCTGTTGCAAGTGCTCATTTGTATTATTTAAAAACAAGTAATTGTAAAACCTCCAGTAAAGCAATAAAAGGCAAGCTGTTGGAAGATGAACAAACAAAAGGAATAACTATACCTTATTCAAGCAAGGTTAATAATTTTACAGATTTTGCATGTTTACTTTAGAATCTGTTAATAGCACATAGCTAAAGAAATTGTAAGACCACTATCATGCTGGTAAGATTCCTTATTTGGTGGCAATGGTTAGTTTTAAATATTTACAATGCAGCTATTTCTTTATTTCTTTTACTAAGTATTCAGATATCATAACTTCCTACTATTTTATCAGAAGCACAAATCAAAACTAGTTTCTCACCTCATCTCAGAATCCTACATTAAAACTCAAGCTTCAATTTAAAAACCACGATTTCCCATTTAGTTGCAGTCTCCCCCTGAAAGTGAGGAATTATAGAAAATAGAAAAATGAACATTTCACCTTATACATGAGGATCCCAGTAATGACAACTGCAATAAAAATCAAGAAGGCATACTGAATTTTCACAATTTTAATAAAAACAAAATCATGAAATTTTAAATCAAAGGTGGCGCTCTGTCCTCAACTCACCCGATTGTGACTCACTTTTGCAGACTATATGGTAGGCAATAACAGTTACTTTTCAAAGATCTTTGCAGTTACACCCAAGCCAAAATCAGGACAGAGATCCACCCTTAAATACAGCAATTTAACTGTCTCATCCAAAGCAAGGTAGAAACTAAAACATCCCCCTGAAATCCATATACTAGTTTTCAAAGGCTCCCTTTAGTAAATATTTCTATTTACTTCAGATTTGAACTCATCAGGACAAAAAAGAAAAGGGGGGGAGGGGGACGTAAACGAAACGCACACATACAAAAAGAGATTCTCCTCCAATCCCTCTAATTCCCCCAATCCGCCGCTGCCACACACAAGGACAGGGAGTCTGAGAAAGGCTGGTACCAGGGCAAGCGGTGAAGGCCCTCCATTCACTCACATGGGCCGCAACCCATTACACACCTGCCTGAGGAGAGCCTCATACATAGCAGATCCTTACAAGCACATCTTATAAAATACACCCACGCTAAACAGGAGCTTTATTTAAAATAAAACTGTCCTCAGGTGGGGGAGGTTAAACACAACAAAGGCTTCCATGTTGAAAGGCAGACAGTCCAGATACATTTAACCACACACGTATGAAAAAAATCCATATAACTACTTTATCATGAACAGCAATCGATACCAACAGGACCCATTCGATTATTAATAAACCCAGAAAAGTAGCGTGCATAGCGGCCAAAGGTGGCTGTCTGCTGTGATCTAATCCCAGAGAAAGGTAAAAATGTGCCTGAGGAGGAGGGTCAAGCCTTCTGCAGATTGAGAGACCCCTACAGCCCCTAGCACCCCCTGCCTTGCCCTGCCCTGCCCTCGGCGCCAAGCCCACTGCACCGCACAGCACGCGAGCACTCCCAGTACTGCGAGTCCCGCAGAAAACTGGTGAATGAAATGCGCAGAGACCAACCTAGATAGTGACCCCGGCGCAGAACCAGGGGTCGCTAACTAGCTTAGCCAAGGGATTCTCCCGCAGGATGGAATAGAGCACACTCCCAATCCCGAAACTGGAATGCAGTTCTTTCTTAATGATCCGTTCCAAAAAGGGGTGGAAGACGCAGGGTATTTTTTTTTCCTTCTTCTTTTAAACTAAGTCCATAAACGCGAATCCGAAGCAACCGGGAACATCCTGGGGGGCCAGACGGGAGACGCCGGGAGAAAGGCGAGATGGCTCTCCAACTCCCAAGGAATCACCGTCCGGTGTGACACCCATCAATCAAGCAACCCCAGACCCGCCTGACGGGTCCCTACTTAACGCCCGCGGAGCGCCAACGGAGCCGAAGCCGAGGATTAAAGGGGTGACCCTCCTGGGGCGTGGAGAAAGAGTGCGGAGCACCGCTGCCCTCAAGGTCACCATGCGCCGGGGCGGGGGCGGTCGGCGACGGGATGAGCTATGGCGCGGCCGAGGCGGCTCGGAGAAGAGCTGCGGGTGTAGACACGAAGCCTCACAGAGCCCCATCCTAAGGGCCCTGGGCAGGGACTCCTGGCCGGACCCGGAGCCGAGGCGCAAACCTAGAAACCCGCTCACCTTTACGGTCTCCGGGTGAGGGCACGGCAGGAGACGACCTGCGAGGGGCCCCCCAAATACCCCCACCAACTTCTCCCAAACCCGATGCGGTCCGCGGGGCACCAAAGCTGTCAAGACCCCGCCGCGACAACCCGACCCCCGCATTCCACTTGGCCTCCCGCGCAGGTGACCTGCCCCATCGCTCTGCAGCTGGCGGACCGCGATCGCCACTCACCTCGCCCAGCAGCGGGAACCATTTTCCTAGTGGGGAAAGGAAAGGGAGGTTGCAGGAGGAGCGGGTGGGGGTGAGGAAGAGTGGTAAGCGAAGAGAACGGGGGCTCGTCCTCGGCGTGTCTGCGGCCAACTCGCAAGGCTCGGGGCGCCACGCGGAGGTGCGGTTGCACCTCGAAGATGAGGCGGCCGCGGAGCCGAGAGGCTCAGCGTCCACCAGCCGGGGCTCCCTACTCACGCTGCACTGCGAGGAGGCGGCGGCGGAGGAGGAGGAGGAGGAGGCGGCACCCGGCCCGGCCCCCGCCCAGAGCCCGGCAGCCGCCGAGTGGCCGCCCGCGTCCCCGCAGGACCCGCCTCCTCAGCTCCGCAAAGCCGCACACTGGGCGCGCCGCGCTCAGCTCGGGCAGCTCTGCCGACCTCACGCCGCCATCCGCAAGAGCAACAGCGGGCGGGGTGCAGACCCCTCTGTGAGCACCGCAACCCGGCCCGCTGGAGGTGGGGCCCGTGGCCGCGGGACAGCGGACGGCCGAGCACGACGGGGCTGCGCGAGGCTTCAGGCAGGAACCCCGTTTGCACCGGCTGGCCTAGCAAGATTGCCGGGGTAGGCAGGGGAAAGAGAACTCTCACCCGTTCCGGTCTGGTGCTCCCTTCTCTCCACACCCACACGCCTCCCGCTCCACGCTGGCGGCGCAGCTGCTCCCGCTGCCACTGCCGCCGCCGCCGCCGCCGAAGCTCGCGCTGCCGCCGCTGCCGCCTTGGCTGGGCGCGGTCACGTGATGCAGCCCGCGGGGAGCCTGGGGGCGGGCGGGCGCTGAGGAAGCGCGGCTCGGACGGGAACTCGGAGCCCGGCGGCGCTTAGAGGGCGTTTAAGGGGAGGACCCGGAGAGCGCGCCCCCGGCTGGCGAGCGCGCTCCCGACGATTAGAATTTGTCGCGCGGTCGGGAAAGGGTGGCGGGAGTGAGGGGCGGGGGACTCACGCCTCCGCGCGCCCCTCCCTCTCTTCCTTCTCCGAGCTCCTTGCTCGCCGCTGCCCCCGCCCCTCCCGCTAGCGCCTTTCCTACTGCCGCTGCCTACGATTGGCTGAGAGGCTCTGACGTCCGTGTTTCCATGACGTATCAGGGAGGATGGGGTGCGGGGGAGGAGGGGGTGGCTCGGGCGCACCGGGCGGTGACTCCGTCAGTCACAGCTGCTGTTTCGGCGCGGGGCCTGGCAGCTCCTGCGATTGTGGAGGCCGGAGCGGGATGGCTGCCGCAGGCAGACGCGGGCGCCCTCCATCTGGGGCCCCGCCCGAGCCAACCCCTGCCTGCGCCCCTCCAGAGCCCGAGTGCTGGGCAGGCGGGCGTGGAAAATCAAGCGCTCCTGGCTGCCACAGGTTAAAGCTGACCACTCGTAGGCGGACATTGAGTGGCTTCTCGCCGCTTCTGTGCTCCACTCCCTACGGATTCGATGTCCGTCCTGGCTCGTGACGCACGCGCTGGACAACAAAAGTGCTTCCCAGCTCGCTCCTTGAGGAGAAGAGCCCACCCCGTCCCTACGGGCGCGGTGCTCCCCGTCTCTGTTCTCTAGGACCGGGCCCGCAGATATCCAGGATCCCGCTGCAGCCCTCAAGGGGTTAACTCTGGGGTTCCGCGGGTGCAAACAGGCCCCTCAAGACTAGTGCTTAAAATCCTCGTGCTTTCGTTTTGATTTGCTTTTTCTACCTATGCCAAGCTTTTGGATCTTTTAGTTAAACTTGTAACGTCTTTACCCATCCCTCTTCTTTCGTGTGGGGAAAAGACAAACGTGGGGTTACGTGCAGAATTTAGACGATAAAAGCTAGCGTGTCGCAGTCTTCAAGAGGTTTTGCAAATTAATAAAAAAAGAAACTACCCGTCGTGACATCTACTTCAAAACTAAAACGGGTTTACACACACACACACACACGTGTAAAGATTAGTGTCCTGCCTAAGACACTACGCTTCATCTTCGTTTAATCGCCTCTATTTTAACGAAGGGTCGCCGCTCATGTAGAGACCTTGTGGGTGTTATTTTCCATACCACTTAATCAGCACAAAAAGATAAGTTCTGTAGTCTCCTTTCTTTTAACTCCAGGACTGGAAAAAATATTTATAATGTTTTCTTTAAAGCATACAAATGATGCAAAGGACGTTATTATGTATGTTCATTCTGGTAGCATTTATTTATAAATATTTTTAAAGGCTTAGAAACAAAGTATGTAAAGGAAGTTTAGAAAGCAAAAACTCTAAGTTAATACAGCCATGCCACCCAATATGCACCCGATCTAGTCTGATCTCAGAAGCTAAGCAGAGTTGGGCCTGGTTAGTACTTGGATGGGAGACCACCTAGGAAGACCAGGTGCTGTAGGCGTTAATTAAAACAAACAGACAAACAAAGAAACAAACAAAAAACCCAGTTCTGTTGAAAATAATTTCTTATGAATTAACATATCTTACGAGGACACACATTTACCGACGTTTTGAGCTGTGCCCTTGAAGTACAATGTTAGCACTGCACAGAATGACAATTTTTCCTCTCGTTAATCACTGTTAAGGAATTGGTTGGTGTGGTACAATAGCCCTTCCTGACACTATTTCAAAACTTAACAGAAGAACAGATTAACTTTTCAAGATGGCTTAGAGACATTTAAGAATCACTGGCTTCTGTCCAACGTTTCCTCCAAGGAAGTCACAATAAAAAATTGAATTATGTATTCTACCTTAATGAAGAATTTGACATTAAAGTAATTTTTAAATATATGAATCATTGCTATAGTACACTAGCAAAATGGATAACAGATTAAACTAGAATCTGTTCACTTTGTGAATTTGTTGCAGCTCCAGATAATAAAATAAATGGCTTTTAAAGTGTGGTCATGAAAAATTACTCAGCATCTTCATTTCAGAACATGATTTCAGTAGAGATTTCATTTACAGAGATTATATACATATATATCCCATAACATTTATATGCATTTTAATGAAATGTGAGTTACATGCAATGATATGCTTTCACTGTCTTAGTCAAGGTGATTGTACTGTGTAGTTTGGTTTTTACATTTTCATTCCTTTAATAGCAAATAAAGGCTGAAAGCAATATAGAAATAAATGTGCAGATAACAGGAAATTCACTTTTTCCCCAAAGGTTTAATATTGAACCCTCCTAATGGAATACTTCTCAGTGTAAAAGTCAAGAAAATATTTGATTGCTTAATTAGCATTTCCTTTAAAAAAATGGAACTACTTGAATTTAAAGATGCTACTGGATATGATACAACCATACCATCTTAGTCTCAGACCTCACTTATCCCATAAATTTAATTGCTCTAAAGATATAGCAGTACATAATAACAGTATAATAATGCAATTCATTGTCAAAATACAATCTTAAGTTCTTTTAACACTCTGAATATCTTTTTAGTTACAATGCAAAATTTGTAGAAGTATATAATCCAATGGCAAATCACTATTTAGGATGTAAACATTGTTTGAAGAGAGGCCGTGTATTCAAAATAATTTATTTCGCAAATTGTTAAAGTATGGTCCATTTAGGGGTGTAAATCTAAACTATTGACATCTCTCGTGATAAGTTGATAAACATGAATTAATCATATATAACTCATAGAGATGGTTTTCTAAAATCTTCAATGTAATTAAATGTAAAAGGAGATATTAGGATCTTTATTCTTTCAAGAATCTGTCACATACATCTAGCAATAGGAAAAAATAGACATGCTAACAGCAGCAAATTTTTAAAGCCATATCAATTCTCCAAATACAATATTATATACATGCGAGTGTGTCAGTTGGATCATTGCAGAATGCTAAAGAGAACTGACAGGTGTAGCGAGAAAGGAGAGGAGGAATATTCAGTAATTCATAAAGTAGTTGTATGTGTCCTTAAATTTCCATCAGCCTGGATCACCAGAGACAGATGTCAAGAGAAATATCACTTAGCTTGAAACCACAGAGAACTGATATCTGTTAGTAACTAATTACATTTGTTGAATTAAATGAAGTATGATTACAGATGAGCCTAAAATAAGAATTTTCAAGTCACATACTGGGACATTTTATAGGTGAAAAATGCAAAATACTTAGATGTCATCATTTGTCAGGAATTATTTAATATCCTGTACTCTTCTAGATATAAGTTTTTGTTTTGTTTTGTTTTTGTTTTTGTTTTGTTTTGTTTTGTTTTTTACCCCAAATGTATAATCTAGGTCATAGAGTATGGTCCTAAATCTAAGCTCCAGAGAATCAAAAAAAAAAAAAAAAAAAAAAAAGGAAAGATCATCTTTAAATGTTATTGAGGGAGAAAGAGAATTTGGACTTGATTTGTGCCACGGAAGATATATAGGATTTAAATTAATACAAAAGAAGATAGGCAATAGAAATGTCATGAAAAAT
This sequence comes from Macroglossus sobrinus, assembly GCA_004027375.1. Lineage (NCBI taxonomy): Eukaryota > Metazoa > Chordata > Mammalia > Chiroptera > Pteropodidae > Macroglossus > Macroglossus sobrinus. Next base: position 455,494 of record PVKZ01000592.1, read on the forward strand.
CCCTGGGAATTAACAAGTTTACCACATCCCTTTTCTTATCCTTTCATTATTCATGAAATGAATATTTACTACCTTTGATATCCTTCACTTACATAAGTGGAACTCATTTACTTTCCCACTAATAATGATGAGTTATGGTGTATCATAGGGTTACTGTGAGCTTTTGATAAGATATTTGTATAAAGCTCTAATAGAGTGCTTGCTATGTATGTAGTAAGTGCTCATAAATATTGTCATTACTCACAAGCATTCATTCTTTATCCTTTATTACCAAATAAATGTACTGCAAACAAGAATGTACATATTTATTTTAATGACTAGGGAATTATTAGTCTCATATTAGAAGTTCAGAGGTAGATGATGGCATGATTGATTCAGATGTTGAACACAGCCACCAAGGATCCAGACACAGCTTTCTGCTTCATCATCCTTGGTGTATCCTTGGTGTATCAATATCTTTTTATGCGCACAATAGGACAATCGGCAGGATTTTCTCACATTTGGGGCAACTCTTACATTTGCAGACATTTTCATTTTTCTATTTTTAAGTTTTTTATTGCTGTTTTTATTGTTTTCCTTGAAATAACTCCTTTGTTTTTCATGACATTAGAATGTGCAGAAGAATCACCTCTGTGAACTGAGCAATGCAGATTCCTGGGGCCACTCTCTCAGAGCTTCTAATTGAGTTTGTTTGAAGTGGATCCAGTAGATACACATTTTTTGACAATCCTTTTAGGTGATTTCAAAGCACCTCACTATCCCTGCTTCCTTCTTTTGTCATAAAATTCTTTTGTTGTATTCTTTATTAGTTTTCTCTCTCCCTTGCAATTTCCAACACTAAGTTTTTATACTTGAGCATTTCTCTCTATCCTAACTTCTATAATGTTTGCCCATTTTCATGATTGCAGTCTCTCAAAGACAAGGATAAAGTTATTCATTTATTCAATAATGATTTGATGATACTGACATGTCTTTTCAGCTTACTAAGGTAAGAAAACAAAGCTGTCTTTTTAGGAGGCATTAGCATCAAAGTGATTGTTTATCGATTTGTACAAAGAAACTTTTATTAAGCACTTTTTTCATGCCAGGCCTAAAAGGAACTGGCATATAATAGGTGCTTAAAATAAAAATAGGTTGAAATGAATGAACAAATGAACTATCACCTCTCAGATGATGAATTCAAAATTTATATCCACTGCCATGCTTTTTTATCCTGGTGACTCAAGGGAACTTCTTGCAGGGTCTATTTTTTTCCCTTCCAGATAGGAATATTGGAAAGAAGCCAATTCATCAAAAGCCAAGTCACTGAAAGCTAGTTTTTTTGACATGTATTTTTTGATGTCAAAGAAGGAGGTCAAGAGAGACATGCTGAAAATGCCAGGGAATGGGGTACAGAGCTCAGAAGAAGGAAGGATCTAAAACAGATAGAGGAGGTTACCTCGAAAAGAAAAAAAGAACATCTTTTTCTCTGAAAAAGGCAAAAAATAAAATACGTGTAAAGGAAGAGTAAAAATTTAAGATTAGAGGAAGGAATACATAGACACATAAATGAAATCTTAATATTCCTTATATATTAGGTGCTTGTCAGCTTGTCATCAGCTAGAATTAAGGAAGTCAGGGACTAAAATGGACAGATTAAAGAAACCGAAGGATGAGCAAAAAATAAGAAAATGTTATTCAAGGCTTAAGGAAATTTAGAGTATGATTTTATAGCAATACAGATTTTATAGCAATACAGATATTCTCTGGTAACTCAGAGTTGGGGTTTCCCATTGTCGTTATAGTTGTTAAGAGTTCAGAAGAATTTGGTAGAGAGCATCTGAGTAGGGATAAACATGGGCACTGATAACCAGATTGCATTAATCTACTAGTGATACCATAAAATACCATAGACTGGGTGGCTAGAAGTCCAAGATTAAAGTACATTAAGGTTTTGTTTCTGGTGAGGCCTCTCTTCCTGCCTTGCAGATGGCCACCTTCTCATAGTACTCTTACATGGGGTCTTTCTCTTCTTATAAATCCCATGGGATTAGTGCCCCACCCTTATTATATCATTAATTACTCCCTAAATGCCCTGTCTCCAAATACAGTCAAATTAAGGATTAGGGCTTCGATATATGTATTTGGGTTGGGGTGGTGACACAATTCAGTTTATAACACAGATTTGTCTGGTGAGTATTTTTCAGAATTCACATATCAGGGCCCTTCCTCAGATCTACTGGATCAGATTTCCTGTATTATGCAACCCCACTCCCCAAATGTGTTGCACGTGTGTGTGTGTGTATGTGTGTGTGTGTATGATGTATCAATGCTGGGGAAAATACAGCAAACAATGTTAATATACAGTTAAATACTAAAAAAGAAAATCTGTAGTGCTAGAAACAGAGAACTCAGTGGTAGAACAGTGTGTACACATACCAGCCCAGGGGAGTACTGAACTTAGAAATGAGTCATAAATACATAAGCATGGAGTTTTAATGATAGGAGTTGTGGCTAGACCCGAGTGAGGCAGGGAGCTGAATTGAACCTCCTGTAAAGCGAAAATCCTTCTTTCTAGCCAGTGACATGCTGATACCAGTTTCTACCAAATGGCCTTGCTCAGCTCTTCCAAAAACTCCCACACGTACCTACAAAAGAATCAGTATTCGAAGGCCTGCCATGCCAAAGGCATCAACTGCCAAAGGGGCTTGTAGTGGAAGATAGCCAAGAAAAGAGATTTTTGCCCTTTTCTCCTTATCCACGTGCCCCCACCTGCCCACCCCTGCTTCAATACTTAAAGAGCCATAGCTTTGGGAAGAGTGGGAGGAGGGCAGTAAAAGTACACAGAGACAGTGAGGGGGAGGGAAAACTCAGATGAAAATTCAAGTTTGTAATGGTAGTGAACTAATTTTCAGACTTTAAAGGTCCCAGAAAGTTAAAGAATCTGCTTCAGATATTATTAAAGATCAGGTATGGGAGAACCATTAGATTACAGTTGAAATTACTTGTTTACAAAAAATATTGAGTTGAATTGCAACAAACGTCATCAGAATAAGAATAATCAAGTGAGTGAATTTGAAGAGAGAAAGCAATCACAAATCATAGTTATATAGCTTAGGCAGGTCTCTAAGGATAGGACCGAGGAGACACTTAAGGAGCTACTTTGTGGTAGAGACAAAGAGGGTGCACCAACTTTGACATATTGTAGATAAAACTGCCCAATTATCAACATGAAAACCTGGCAATAAGCTGTGTATGGTGAGATGTATCTTCCTATTTCTGCTCTCGAGACCTAGACATACTGATTTTTTAAATAAAATTTATTTATGGCAATGATGGAGAAACTTCTGAAAACAGCTTGTCACAGAATTCAATTGTCCTTACCACTCTACTCATGTGGCTATTGTGATTTTTCTGGTTCTAGACCACCAACCAAGTTTAGACTATTTGCTTTGCCTTTCTCTTTTGGAACCCATGGTCATCCTTGTTCTCATTCTTTGCTCTGAACTTTGGTAGCTGTGTTTTCTTAATTTTCTGCATACCTACCCAATTTCTGACCCAATGGTTATTAAACTGACTTCTCACATCTATTATACTCACTTCTGCTTGCTTGTTGCTTAGTTTCTGTCCTCACTGGCTCATCTTGAACTTTAATTATGCCTATTTCTAATAAAATGTCCTGGTTGCTGATTCCCATGCCTTATCAAGATTCTCAACTACTCTGCATTTCTGGATTTCCCAGTTCCAAATTCTAATCCCCCTTTAATGCTCTACTACCATCACACACAATTCCAGTATTTAGAGTTATATATACATGTCCATTATCATTTCACTTCTTATTTTATTCACCTAATTGTTTTTACATTTATCAAATGCCTTGTTTCAATGGAAACTATATTAAGTCACACTACTCTCTAAGAAAGAATTTATCACAACAAAAGTGTGTTTTCAAATAATAGTGCCTGCTTATAGGACTACAAGAAGATTTCTACACTGAATATTTGCCAGAATGTATGAAAATATAATCATTTTGATTTGTTCACATTAAATTCTCTTTGAGCTATCATTAGTCTACTGATTTAGCATACATGATCTATATTTGTGGTAATATTTGGAGGGTAGTTTTATTGTAACTAAAGATTGTGATGTTTTTACTTCTCCCATTTTCTTAAATATGGTGTCTTTCCTATCATCACGTTAATGCTTGTCTTCCATACATTTTGCCATCCCTTTCTGTGGTATATGTGATCACTATTCTTTATAATTTCCCTTTGTGTCTTTAAAAAGTGCTAGTTATTTAATAGCCTCATATTCTTCCTATTTCTGTGCCTTAATCATCTTTTGTAAGATTTTTGAAGCTTTATCTATTACTGTTATAAACAGAAAAATAATTAAGCTGCTTCCCTCATTTAACCCTTTTTTATTTACAAGAATTCAAATGGTAAAACCAGGTATAGTGTGATATAAATGTGAATATATTCTTTATACTTTTTTCCTAATATCTTCCACATTTTAGACATTTATCATTAGATGTTTCTAATACTAGATATAGAAAATTGTCTACATGTATTTAAATATTTTTCTTATTTGAACAATATGGTATAAAAAGTGAAAGATCTCTGCAATAATATCCCATCATAAGTAATGCAAAAAGTTATATAATTTGTCCAGAGTAGTTCTTTCTGTGGGGGCATAAAAAGGCAGTGGAGGATATAGTATCCAGACTTAGAAAATGTACACATTTAGTAGCCTTGACAAGTCATGAAATAGCAAAAGTAAGGATAAATGGATAATTCCAAAGAAATATATAAATATATGACAGTAGAGTACACATTGTATAAATTCATGCCGAGAAAATTAAAATTCATTGAAAAGATTATTATGGGAATGATGAATCTTATACTTGACTTTGAGAAGGAGGCAACTAACATTTAGAAAGAACCTGAACTTTGATGTAAGGCAGGCCTGGATTCAAATCCCAGTTCTGAATTTTACCAGTTCTGTGATCTTGAGTGAGTTTCTTACCTGCTTAGATTCTTTAATCTCCCCATCCCCAACTTCCCCCTGTATCCATCCTTGTAAAATGGTAACAACCTTATGGTGTTTCTATGAGGATGAAATTAGATAATGTAGTTTTCATAGTACTCACTTAATAACTAGGTGTTTACATTTTTCAGTTCCTCACATAATCTGCCATTCCTTGTATTAAGTCTTTATATTCTCTAGTGTATATAAAAGTTATATAATTTATGGAAAAATGTAGAAACTATAGTTAAAATTTATACAATTTTGAATGGAATTTTTAAATTTTATAATCCATTTTCATCATTAAAAAGATTTTATAAGTTTAAAGAATTTTGAAATGGTAAAGCAGTATTTATATACTAGTTGAACTAATAACTCAGATAATCTTTTGATAATTCGGGATCCTTAAGATTGCCTCCATTTGTTAAGGCCAAGTCAATGGCTGCACAGTAATGTTAAGAACACTAATGTTTTGGAGTAACGATTCAGCAAGAAAGCAAAAGGTACTTCCAAGAAAACAATGACAAGCAATTCTTTAAGAAAGCTTAAAATGACCGTTGAACTCTGAACCAGAGCCCAAATAAGGAACACCAAGCTACCTCAATAAAAAATGTTATCCCAGCTGTGCAGCTGCAAGCTAATTAAACTCCCCTGATCACTGTGCTGAACTTTAGTACTGCATTTACAGAATTAACTTGGAGGATGTGTTATTAAAGTCTGGGGTTTATCAGAAGAAGGCGGCCTCTTTTATAAGCAGCATTAAAAAAAAATTAACATACTGGATAAGCCACTTATTATAGATGGAGCCTATGTGATCTTTCATGTAAATGCAAAAACTAAGCAATGTTTTTCAAAGCAAAATAATGAAGGTATTACACTGTGACACTAAAATCCAAAAATATTGCTTTAGATACCCTGAAATCATTTCCAAAAATAAATATATTGTCTATATGATTATTTCTAAGATTCTAAAAGACATATCGATGATTGCTAATACACTATAACCTATCAGCTAGATATTTATCTGAAATATGCAGCAATTCTGTACTTAATTAATTTAGAGATTAATCAGTAATAATGGGATTTGTAAGGTAAGACTATTTGAAATTACTGTGAAGTGTCATATTTCTCCTCTTAATCATAATAGCTAGGCTTTAAAATTTATATCTAGAAATCTAAATAATAAACAAAAGATTAACTTTATTAGTAATTCTAAAAGCTGTCATTAAAGTTTTTATACATGGGAAGTAAGGGTAGAAGTAAGGTAAGGAGACATTTAATGATTGGAAACTTTTTGGAGGCCATAAAATATGTTCCATCATTTCAGGCACCTCCTTGTAGTGATTTAACTGATGCAAGAAGACATGGAGCAAGTAAAGGTATTTACAACCCTGTCCACTCATTTCTAAAATGGAGGGAGCAGCACTTATATTTCTTTCAATGCTATAACAAAATAAGGTAATGGCTTTTGGATAGTTGAATAGTTTTGGTATTTATGATGTAACAGGTAAAAAAATCATTCTGAAAAAACTAATAGCTTAGGTAAATACTTCATATTAATGAAAAACAAACCTCACATAAAATATATACTCTTATTTATACATTTAACATATGCATAAAGAATTAAGTAAAGCAGTGGGGCTATGTGAGGAAAATTTTCTACATATCTTTTGAAAGTTATTTTATTTTATTTTGAATTCTGAAAATTTTAAACACATGGACAAGTATAGAAAATAATATCACAGATACCTATGCAGCATATCTACTTTTAAACTGGGGAGGCAAAGAAAATCTGACGGTAATCTTTTTAAAAGGATTGACAGCTGACATTTTTTAAAAGCAGGTATACAGATCTGCTCTTATCATTTTATATAGGTCTCATAGGAAGAACAAGTTCTTCTCTAATAAAAAAGTGCCATTACTTGACCAAATTACTTTGGTCAAGTAATTCTTTTTCTCTCTAGATCATCCAAACATCTTCCTATATAATTCTAAGTGAGAGTAAAGACTTGCACAAGGATTAGTCTTTCAAAGCTCACAGAAAACAAAAAGTTCATTAGCTTAGTAGGTTTTCTAGTAGTCTTAACTTTTAGAGCTAAGACACAGAATCTTAGCCAAACACTTCTTTGATAAGATGCCATGGTTATACTCTTGCCCTTAATCCCCCAATCATTGCTGGAGCTGGCTATCCTAATTGCCTTGCCATGTGTATGATGCAGCTTGGAAAAAGGCTCTGAGGCAAAGATTAGATGACTTGATAAAACAAGATATCAGCAATTTTTCTTGGAGGGGACAGCTTTAGGAGTAAGAGTTAACAGAGGAAGTAGATTATTCAGTAGATGGCTAACTTTACTCTCAGGAAATGAATTTGATACGTTTTAGATGGTATGTTAAGAATTTTTGGAAGTGGAAGGTAAGAAAGCAAGATGGGGTTAGAGAGAAAATCTATCCAAAATGAGTTTGTATTACTAGAAAGTTAAAAACTATCAGATAATCATCTTTAATGAACAATTTCTCTAGAGATAAAATTTATAGGTTTTATCTATAAATATCTACCCATATTTCTTTAGTAATTTACACAAGCCCATGGAGATTTTCCAAAAATAATGCAGATACAATTCCTCACCTAGACCAAAGTAACTGTCTGGACAGATTGTTTTAAGAGGTTAAATTAAGTTTAAAACGTGCACATATCTTTGTCTCTGTCTCTCCTTCTCTCTTTCTGTCTCTCATTCTCTTTCTCTCACTCTCTCCCTCCTGTATATATTATAATATACATAATATATATCATATATTGGAAAGTTCTCTCTATATAAAAGTTTCTATAGTAATGCATACGATTCCTATAATCACTCTATCTGAACCAAATGCCAAAAATGTAGGTAAAAATTTAGCTTGGATTTGATATAAATCTCTCTATATTAAGGCTCTTCTTATAATTGTTCCATCTGAGAACTGTAGTAATCAATAGCTATTAATGGTGATTAGAAAGAAATTGATCTGAAAGGAGCCAAATGACAAAATTACTAAAAAGAAACAAAGACTTTATAATATATTCATAAAACACAACTCAATAAGCAGTAAAAATAATTGAGGCCAAATGGTCAATTCAATGAGTAAGACAAAAGGATAGAAAATATCAAACTCTTATTCCCTTTGGACCAAATTCTTGGATAATATTGGGAAGAGATATTTTGGGTGTCTTTCCATTACCCATCCCACTGCTCCCCTTTCTGTGTCATTTTCTGAATTCAAAGAAAGCATTTTCATGCTGCTCAGTCTCCTTCTTCCTGGTGATCCACCCTGGCTTTATTTCCCAACAGACCTAGGGGGTTCCTTTCCATCTGTAAACTTAAAAGTGGTAAGTGATGTGAGTTTTAGACATCTCAATAAGTAAAAAAAATATTTTTGGTTAGAGAACAGGTACTCTTTTAGGTGGGTCTCAAATCATAAGAACACACAAGGAGCTGCCTACATTTATATATATAACATTTTTCTTCCCAAACTATCATATCACACCTAAGTCATCATTCATTAATTTTCATGCAAAAAATATACCTCTACTTGCCTCTTTTTTTTTTTTTTTAAAAAAAAGAAAACAAAACCAGGATGTGTAGTAATGGACTAGTTCACATTCTTGCCACAATGATGACTCAGGGCACTGATACACGTATGACTTTCAGACTTTCCCCTGTCACTTTTCCACTGTATCTTATTTAGTGTGTGTGCTCATCATAACAAATCAATCTTCAGTGGAATAATTTCCTTTTATTTTTATTTTCTGTTTAGTTACCAAACTTGGTGACAGTAACTTAAAAGGCAAAAAGTAAACTATTATCCCTTTAATTGGTCTCCACTAGAAGGCTTATAGATATGTACTTATTATATAATTAATGGAGATTTGTGCTTCCTTTATGAGTCATTGGCAATAAAAGGCTTTAACAATTGCCCATCACCTGTTATATTGCTGTGTCAATGGCACAGTCTCACCCTCAGAAATCACTTTCTTAAAATCTAAGCTGTCTCCTTGTTCTTCCTTGTTTCTTTTTAGGTTCTCTATGAAATCCATTCTCTTCAAGATCCCAGCTCTTCTGTTGATCTCATTTGTAAACGCTAACTTCATTCTTTCAACAAAATTGGAACCATCAGGCTTTGTTTCTCCACTGTTTCCTTTCTATAATTATATTCTATTGCTTCAGAGTACTCTTCCTACTGTAAGATTCAAAACTCAAATTTTGTAACTTAGGCCATTTAAATATATTCTAGGAAACAATTCTGGTCTTCAAATGGGGTACTTGTAAATACGACACTTTTAGAAATCAAGATCGTTTGTGTATTTTGTATTTGTTATGTATTTGTTCTATGATGCACTAGTATGCACTTGACCTCCAGCTACTTTCTCCTCTTCCTAATAGCCACAGGCTTTTTCCTTAGGTCACTGCAAGTTGTGCTAGTTCTCACCTAATCAAAAGGTGCACTTACGTTCTGTATACTTGGGCTGCCCTGCTTGCTCTCAAGTTTATTTCTCATCCTTTTTCAGAGAGTACAGAATTTGAGTACGGTAAATTCAATAAATATTCTTTGTTATTTGCCAGGCAAGTAGCTAATTTAAGACTTAAAATAGTAGTGTAAATTATTATACATAGCAGTTATAAGTGGCTGAGTGCCAATTTTGAGATTTTAGCTGTAGAAAAGGTAATTTTCTTACAATTTCTTACTTTTTCTTACCATGACTATATACTATTGGTAATAAAATATTCATGTTAATGATAGTGGGAAGATTTTGAGAGAATGATGATATCCTACTATCACCATTTCTCCCCTATGATACTTAGGGCATAGAACTGGATACTAAATCTAGAGCATTTTTCTTTCTAATACTATTTTATAGATCATTCTAATTTTAAATTAAAAGCCTTTCTAAAACTATTTCTAGTTTCTATTACCAATAAAACATTCTGTTGACAGGCTTCTACTACTTTGTCAGTCAGTGGTAACCAGTCTTTTGTTAGAAAAATTAATTCTATTGTACACACTAGAAGGTGCTGAAACTGAACTGGCTAAGAGAGATAAATAAATCTAAATTTTTGGATTGCCTTTCCCCCCCCTCTGTTGGTATAAATATTTAATTATGCCAGGAGACATTTCAAAAAATTGTGACACACAATGGAATTGATTCTCCCTATAAGTAGGGCACTCGTTATGATTCTGAGAAGAAAACTAACACTTTTTAAATCTTTCTTAGTGGTGGTTCTATTCTAGACTTTTTAAAATATTCACTTTCATCTTCACCATAGCCTACAAACTAGATATTATCACCCCTATTTTAATAATTAAGGTTAAATAACTTGCCCACAGTTGCATAGTTATTACTAGGAAGAGCCAAGGCTATGACACAGGGCTGATTCTAAAGCTCATATTCTTTTTACTTTCTAGGTCCCTCCCACTCATTTCTAGGGAGAAAGATCAGCCTTGAATATATTATGATATATACCTTGAGATTACTATAGTTTGGTGGATAAGAATGTAGGCTCTGTATAATCTTGAGAATTGTGCAATTTTGAGAAATTACTTGCTATCTTTGTGCCTTAGTTTCTTCATCTGTAAAAAGGAGGTGATTATAATAATATCTACTCAATAATATGGTTTGTGAGGAATGAATGAGAGAATACATGTAAAATATCCAACAGAGTGGTTGAGATATAGTAAGTGTTTAATAGACACTGTTTTTCACAAGTTTGATCTCCCTATAAAAATTAATCTTTTGTGGGTAGGTAAAAGAAGTCTGGGTTGTAATTTCTTCTCTTCTTGCCTTCTTATGTCTGGCTTATTCAGCTTTTCTTTTAGCTCTCTACCCAATTATACATATTAAGTTTTTCACTTTGTGCAATGTAGAAGATTAAAACATGGCCATAAATTCTTTTTTAATTGTCCCTTTGAGAAATGGCATCTAATTCTCCTTCTCTTATATATATGTTCAACTTAATGACTTTCTTGATAAATAGAATAGGACACACTGGGACTTTTAAAGCTAAGTAACAGAAAGTCTTGTAAATTCTGCTCTTTGAAATGCTCACTCTGGGAGCTCTAACCAGGTAAGAAGCCTGAATGTCTCGAGACCTCCATTTTGGAGAACATGTGTAGGCACTTTGGCCATTAGGCCCAGCTAAGTCCAGCCTTCTAGTCACCCCAGCCAAGAACTCAGAAACATAAGTAAAGCTCCAAACCAGCTCATCTAACAACTGAATATGAATGAAGGTCCTCAGTTGCCAGAAGATTCTCTCAGCTGAGCCCTGTCCGAATTCCTGACCACAACATGATGAGATATAACGATAGTTGTTTTAAACAACTAAGTTTTAGAAGAATTTATTATATAGCAATGTATAACTGAAACATGCATTTATTTCTTTATTTAAAAAGAAATTATGGTGCCAGCAACTGTTCTAGGCCTCGAGGAATGCATTTGTGACCAACCTAGGTAAGGCCACTGTTCTCATGAGGGTTACAGTCTACTGAGGGAGACAGACAATAAAAAAATAGATAAGTACATACATAATTTTAGATATACCTAAATACTATGAAGAAGAATAAAGTAAAAAGACAGAAACTGACAGAGGTAGCTGTGTGGATGTTTTTTTAGGTAGGTTGATTAGGAAAGGCCTCTCTGAGGACAGCTCAGTTAAACAGAAATTTGATTGAAGCTTTAAAATTATGCACTCACTTACTTACTCACTCACTCATTAATCCATCTATCCTATTCAATAAACAAAAAAATCATTAACCATTCTCTGTGTCAGACACTGTTCTAAGTGCTGAATAAGGTAATCATAATTTGTTTGAGGCAAACAAACAAGAGATAATAACAACATCATATGAACGTGCTATCAAAGAGATATAGACATAGAGCTTTAGCGGCATAAGAAAGAGGCATTTGGCCCAACAATGTCAAAGCCAGGAAGGTATAATATTTCTTTAAGTAATATCTCTTTCAAAGGAGTCAGCTGGGGAAGCTGAATACTTACTCAAATGATGTTTGTTCAAATGCTATTGCTCAAACACATTAATAACTTCCCTTTTGCTGCTTTGCATATTAGAGCATAGTGTTTGGCCCATAAACCCTGTAGACATATTTGTTGAATAAAAATTGTCTTAAGGTTCAGTTATAAGTCACATTAGAAAATCGTTCTTGCTATTTGCAACTCTTTTTTGAGCCAAAAGTTCTTGTGCAATAGGATCATTCATTCTCCTTATTTATCAGATTTGGCCCTAAATTGCTTTTGCTCTCCTCCCATCAAATTTATCCTAAAACAATGAAGACTTGCCATTACTGAGAAGATCTTGTTCACTTTTTAAAGAATGGCCCAAAAAAAGAAAAAATATTTTTGGCACTAGTAGCAGCAGAGCCAGCATGAGTTCAGGTCCTCCTGAGGTTACTTATTTGAAGATCATTCAATTGGATGTTTAGGTAATATTTTATTTTATTTTTTGAAGAAGCAATGGTCTTACTTTTTAGTTATGCCATCTTTTTGCCAATGTTTATTAAGTTGAGCTTGATGTCACTTGTGCCTATGTTTTCAACTATCTTCCATGTTCCATTGATTCCTTCTGATGGACTTATTTTCTATATCCTAAAGTTATCCCAAACTATAAAATTCTGTTTCTTCTAAAGCGTAGCTAATTTTCTCCTCTCACAAACATTTACTTCTCCTTTTATTCCTACTTAATAAATGGTATTATCATCAGCCTATTTGGCTCAAGTGAAAATGTGAAGGTATCTTGCACACTCTCTGCTTCCTCAAACTTTACAACCTATTTCTTAACAAATCTTGTTGATTCTACTTTCAAAATACATCTTGAATTTCAAATCACCCTCTCCTACTACAATTGCCTTGATTCAGGATTTTATTAGTCTTTTGCTAGACTATTGTCCTTTTGGCCTGAAATCCTCTTACACTCTGAGTACCTGCTGACCACAGTTTTTAAGACTTAGGTTAAACTGACCTCTTCTATATTCCGTAGCATCTTACTCATGCTTTTATAGTAGCCTTAGCCATATTGTAGTATTATTCATTATGTTAGGTCTGTCTTTAATTTTCTGTTTTTACAGCTTACATGGTCTTTGATTGATCAATCTACTGATTGCTTGTATCTTTCATTCAACAAGTATGTTTTAAACATGGGGCAGATGATCTGGTAGATCCTGCTATACAAAACAGACATGATTCTTAGACCTTGTGGGGTATATGTTGAGAGAGATACATAATAAAATAAACAATTATGGTAAAGTACAATGATAGGTTGATGACAAGCAGACATGAAAATATATAATATAAAAATATGGGATTAGAAAATGGTTTTTCTGAGGCAATAACATTTAGTCTGAAACCTGAAAGTTGAGTTGGAGTCTGCTAAATTTAGGAAAACTGGGACTAGGAGGGAGAATATCCCAGTTAGAGGAAATAGCACATGCAAAGGCCCAGAGGTCACATAGAAAGGCCACTGAAGGAGTTGAAAATATACTCTAAGGCTTTCAGTAAACATCTGTTGAATGAATAAAGTCGGGAGACATGAGTCCATCTGCTATGTTGTTTTCTGAAGAATATAAAACCATTTTTTGGTTTAACTGTGCATTACATTTTTAAGTTTCCCGTATTCTTAAACAGAGATCACTTAATTTCATTTTTATTTAACAATTCAAGATGGTTAATAGTAATTTCAGTAATTGCATTGGAGTGACAGTCATTGTTGCCTCTGTTCATATCCACTTCAACTTCTCTTCTCTCTTGTTAACAAAGCCTGACTTGATTAGGTAGGGTGGCAAAGTGCTCTGCCTAAGCAATGGACTGTGTGATTGCTCTACAGTTGCATTATCCAATATGAAAACCACTGGGCACAAGTGGCTACTGAACATTAGGTTACTACTGAGGCTAGTCCAAACTGATATGCTGTAAGTATAAAATATATACTGGATTTTGAAAATGAAGTCCCAAAAAAGAAAAGAATAAAAAATATGTCTCATTAATAGTTTTTATATTAATCACATGTTGAAATAATGATATTTCAGATATATTGGGTTAAAACATATTATTAAAATTAATTCACTTATTTCTTTTTACTTTAAGAAATACATCTACTAGGAAATTGCATAATGGCTCCCACAATATATCTACTGTATATAACTAAACTAGGACATTTATAAAAATTTTTTTTCTCCCTTTCCCTTGTCCAGCCACCCTTAAAGGTAAGGAGGACCATGTGACCCAATTCTGTTCAATGAGACCTACGCAAAATTTTCCTGAAAGGATCTTTAATTTTTTTTTTTAATTTTAAAACAACTTTAACTACTGGTAAGAAGGGACTGGAACAACATCACTCTTTTAAACTTTTTCTCCTAACTTCTTTGTCCCTTGAATTGTAAACATGATGGCTAGATATACTGAAGCCATTTTTTTAAAAACATTTAAAAAAATTTTTTTCATGGCTTAATATTAATGGAAAAAAGGCCAAGAGAATCATAGGGATTTTTGTCTGGATATGGTGGCGATGGTTGTACAACAATATGAATGCATTTACTATGGTTGAACATTACATTTAAAAATGGATATGATAGTAAATTTTATGTTTCATGGATTTTGCCACAATAAAAAATTTAAAAAACAAACAGAAAAACCCCAGCAAAAATAAATAAATAGACACATAATTTTAAAAAATTTATGAGTAAACAAATGAAAAAGATCTTTGCTTCTATGGAACTTATAATCTGTCAGGGAGGGATAGATAATATTTAATTATTCATATGTTAGAAGGTGATGAGAGCTATAGACACAAAAGGCAGAACAGGGCAAGGAGGATTAGGCATTCTGAGGGAGGTTGCTGTTTTAAATAGGTTTGTTAGAGTAGGCTTTACTAAAGAGGTGCCTTGAGTGTAGACATGGAGATGATGAAATTAACCACATGAATATCTGGGGGAAAAGCATTCCAAGGCAGTGGAAATAACCAGTTTAAAAGTCCTAATGTGGGAGCATGCCTGGCTTGTTGAAGGGACCACAAGGAGACCAGTATGACTGGAACAGTGTGAATATGTAAGAGTGTGGAGGTGGGGAAAGTGATAAGAGTTGAGGTCACAGAAGTAAGAAAACTTTAGATCGTATAAATTCTTGAGCTCATTTGAAGGACTTTTTTTTTTTTTTTTTTTTTTACTTTCAAAGGAAATGGGAACCATTGAAAGGTTTTGTGGAGAGAAATGACATGATGTTTTAAAATGATAAGTCTATAAATAGAGAAAAGATGCAAGGGGCTAAGAGAAGAGGCATGGAGAGGAGGTTGTGAGGAGGCTGTTGCTTTAGTCTCTGGGTGAGAGATGATGGTGGCTTGGACCGAAGTAGTAGCAGTGGGGTTGTGGGAAGTGTTTAGATTTATAGCATATTTTAAGGTAAGAGCCAACAGGATTTCCCGAAGGAGAAGATATGGAGTGAAGAATAGAGGAGTCAAGAATGACTCCAACATTTTTGGTGTGAGCACTGGGATAGACGGATTATCATTGTGGGAGAAGCTTTAAGCAAGCAAGCAGGTTTTTTTTTTTCTTCCTTTTTTTCTTTCTTTTTTTTTTTTCGTAGCAGGATTTGGGTGGGGGCAGGAGTTTAGTTTTGAATACACTGAGTTGGCTGTGTTATCATTACAATTCATTTTTTAAGGGTTCTGGAAAGTATGAGTCAGTGATATAGCATATGTCACATAGTATTGGCTCAGAGTAGGTGTGTCCTTTTGTATGTGGAAGGAAAAAAGAGGATGCAAGACTGTAAGGGCTCCATGATTGACTCATGCTTTTCACGACCCTCATTTGTGCAACTTAAAAAAATTAAACATAATAATAACAGAATTAACATTTATTGAGTTCTTACTATATACTAGACACATGACTGGTTAATACATGCCTATGTGTATAATTGAAGGAAATGTTAAATTTCACTTAGAGATTGGTAAAAACAAAGATGTAATTTTGTCCCCCATCCAAATTCATGGAATCCTGTCTTCTATCCTTAGACTCCAGGTTAAGAAATCTGGCATGTTTATGGTTTGTAAACACCCCTATTCATTATATATCCTTACAACAATCTTATGGAGGTAGATTAGTGAAGTTATCCTTTTCATGCTAGAGGGCTAGAGTGGTTTGTGTTTGTTACATACCATTGAGTTGGCTCTGAGTCCTGGTGACCCTATGAATGAGTGATGTCCACGATGTCCTGTTGTCAAAAGCCTTGCTCAGCTCCTGTAGACTCAGGCCTGTGGCTTCTTTGATGGAGTCAATCCATCACACTTATTTGGGCTTCCTCTTTTCCTGCAGCCTTCTATTTCTTCCAAGTAATGTCGTCTTTTCCAAAGAACCCTACCTTCTCATGATGTGCCCAAAGTAGGACAGCTTCCGTTTTGCCATTTTTGCCTCCAGCAATGTTTCAGGTTTAATTTGTTCAAGTTTGTTGAACAAGAACCCATTTGTGAGATTTGATTCTGCTTTATTTTCTGCTTTTGCATTTCAATCATCAATAATTATCAGTATGTCTTGTTTTGGTTTGTGACCAGCTTCTTGAATACTTGTGTAAAAGCTTTCAGTTTTATCTTTTTAGCCTCTGTAGTTGAGCAGAGACTTGAATGGTGGTTATATTAATCAATTTTCCTGGAGGTCTGATTGATATTTGGTCAGACCTTGCACTATAGCCCCTAACTAATATTAAAGGTATTAAAGGGAGGCTTGCTTAAGATAAAAACACCAGTTTGAGGTTCAAGGTTCTCTGACTTCAATGCTAATAATTTTCCAATAACACCTTGCCATCCAATTTTTATTTAGAACACTTTTAAGCTTACGTAAAATTTGAATAGAACAATGAACACCTGAATATCCTTTACCTAATTTATCAACTGTTATTTTGCCAAGTTTGTCTTTGCACACATACACACACGCACTGTGTTTTTTAGTGACCTATTGTGAAAGTACGTTGCAGACATCCTGTCACCTTCAAATATATTTAAACTACATCTCTTAAGAATAATGCCATTCTCCTACATGTCAAACCTTTTTACACTAAGAAAATGGATAATAATAATTCGATAACATTATCTAATATACCACCTATGTTTAAGTTTCCATAACTGTTTCAAAATGTCTTTTATAGCTTTATTTTTTCTATCTAGAATCATGCAGAGCATTTGAATATTGTATCTTTTATCTCTTTTAATAGAACAGTTTCCATAGTTTTTGTTTTTCATGCTATTAATTTATTTTTGAAACAGTCAGGTCACTTGTCATGCAAAATGTCCCAAATTCTGTATTTGCTTGATTATTTCTTCATAAATAGATTTAGGTTAAAAAATTTTTGGCAGGAATAGAAGAGGTGAATGTTAGGTTGCTCCACTTTTGGTAATGCTTAATTTGATTAGTCGATTAAGATGGTATGGTAACTGCCAATTTCCTCCATTGTAAAGATAAGTTTTCTCTCTTTTAAGCGATAAGTTATCTGTAGAGTAACACTTTGAGACCCAGGTTTTAGCATCGTCCATTGATAATACTAAATTAATTACTACACTAGTGGCTACAAAATTCCCATTACCTCCCTGTGCTAGTTATAGACCAGGAATCTTCTTCTCCTAAAGCTTTATTTCCAGTACATTGAGACCACTGTGTTTAGTATATTTCCCTGTAGACATGAACCATGCAGTGATGGATGGAGCAGGTAGTGAGCCATGGGGTCAGATAGCAGATCAGATAATAGAAAGGGTGTTCACTGTGTTCCAGAAATGCCAGGCAGGGCATATTATTGTGAAGCAAAAGGGCTATTTTGGTAACAGAAAAGTTTCATTTCTGTAATTCTTGGGTGGTTACAGTTTGTGTTTTACATAATTTAGCTAACATTTCCTTCAAGATAATTTTTTGGAAAGAAAAAAATTAAGGCAACATGTATTTGATATAAATCTATTTTAACGCCTTTACTATTGGTATATATCTTCTTTGTCTTCTTTTTCTTCCCTTTTGAATTCTATCTCTTCTCTCTCTAGAAACCTTCTTTTTTAAAAGCCTGTTTAAAATTTTTCTCTGAATTTCCTATTTCTGAATTTATTTTTTCTAATTGATCAGTCTCTGTTTTATTTCTTTTAGTCAATCTGTCCCTCCTGCCCTTCTAGGTAGTGTGAGGGCTTCAGAAATTATAAGGTAACTAAATTATGATATAGAATACGCTAAGTTGAACTCTTTATATAATGAAATATCTGATTTTAGGAGATCATCATTTAAAAGGATATTACATTATATTCTCAAACAACTTTGGTGAATTTAGTTGTCTCATTAGTACTCTGGTTATTGTAAAATACATTATTTTGTTAGCCACACCCTTTCTTCTTCTATAACTAAAAATAGGAAGCTTTTTTTTCTTATTTCTTGGTAGTTCCTAACCACAGTTTTACACTGTGGTTTCATGCAAGTAGTTGTTGATGATCAACTGATAAGTGTTGTTATATACAGAAGTTATGCTTATCAGGTATGGAAATAAGTGAAACAACATTTGAGAAATGTATATTGATTGAACTGTCCAAACTCAAGTTCCTATGACAAAAAAAGGACAAATGTATTTTCTCTAATGTGCTCACCTGTTCCACAAACAGCTCTTTGGTTGCTCAAAGATTATTGTCATGGTCCACTTTGTAATTTAGAAGATTAAAGATCAAAAACAATTTTTTTTGTCTGTGTGCTTTAATTATTGATTTTAAGAGGTCCCACAGGCTCTACCAGTTCTCTCCGTAATAATATACAATTCAAAATAGTGATAACAATACTATAACTATGGCATAGTTTTAAATTGATAAATATAATTTTGTTGACTGTTATGATTTTAAATTTTTAAACCAAAGTTAGGGATAAAGCTTATGTTTAAGAATGGGAGAAATCCTACTTGTTTGTCGATCTCTTTCAGTATTTTCGAAAGAAAAAGCTGAGGGACATTCATGCTCTGCCCCAAGGAAATCCTTGGTCCTAGCCTTGCCATGTTTTTCCAGAAAAGGAATGCTGTTTTCTTCCAAATGTTGGCTCAAACTCTGTGTAAACCTTCTAAGGCTAGAAATTCAGGAAAAAAGAGTAAATTATGTTGCAGGTGAATAAGGTATCTGAAGAACTGCTTTGAAGCCTTTTTAAGATTAATCAAGTTTCTCAAACTTAGTGATCCTGAAAATTATCCTTATTGAATTAGTCAAAACACAAAATATGTGTTAAAAAATGGTGGCAATTGTGTTCTGTAGAATTCACTTTGTAAATTAAAAATTAATAACTCTACATTAGAAGTTAAGGCCTAAACCAGATAACTTTTGAAGTTTCCTTCAATCCTTATAACAATAAAATTCCAAGATAATGTGTTAACAAGATCTCATTTTCAACCTGAAATGTTAACAAAATACTATCAATTTTATAAATCCATGAAAAGTAAATGTTAAAGAAAAAAAATAAATGCATTCTTTACTAACAAGTATAATTTTAAGGGGAATTAAAATAAATTTTTAGTTACATAACATTTTATTGGATGGTTAAAAATGACATCATTTAAAATTGAAAGACAATATTTTACTATAACCTAAATATTTATTAGATTTATGACTCAGATGTTTTATATAATTTTTAAAAGCATTTTCTTATAGTCTCTTCTTGTAAAAAGAAACAAGAGAAGGTCAAAACCTACTATTACAGATTTTCTGATGTCAGGTCTTTAAAAACTGTGTATATATCCTAGATTGTACATGCCTTTGAGAGCAAGAACTGTAAGTCTTATTAATTTTTGTAGCCTCTGGTTTTTGGTATAGTGTCTGGCATATAGAAGATACTCAATAATATTTGCCAAATACATTGAGAACTATGTATCATATCCATGGAAGGAGAAGGCTTATTGAGCAGACAACAGTTAAGAGAAATTAACTCCATAAGGACAATAAAGTAAGTTTGTGTCATTGTGTACCAAAATTGTAATGGCTTCAGTCTAATCAGAGAAGTCTTTATACACTTTTTCCCCTCCATTCTTAACACTCTTAATATCTCTTGATGACTTTTCACTTTTCTGTTGACTAGAATATTTATTCATTCAATGTGATGTTGGGTATCATATAATTACTTTTGATGGCATATATTTCTGCAATAATTTTTAGTATTATGGAGCATTCCTTGCAATCCTGTCTTGCAATGGAGTCTTTTAGGTGAATACAGAGGAGAACAGATATTTGAAGATTAGTTGGAAGAGATGTTAAAAATGTTAGTACTCTTGTTTGAAAGTTATAGAGGCCTATGGGAAAGAAGGAAATACTGAAAAAGGTATATAGATGAATTTGAGGTTGTGCCACAGACACAACTGGCAGCAGAGACTCGCATGCCCAAACAACTTCATGTTTTCCATCTCTATACATGTTAGTTTTCTTATCTCTTATTGCTGCTGAGATTTTTCTATGTTATAGAAAACATGTCAGCCAATAGCTCTTGAGCTTTACATATGACCTCTGCAGCTATTTGGACTGTCAGTTTTATTTCTATTTTTTTTTGTTTTTATTTTTTATTTTTATTTTTATTTTTATTTATTATGGTGACATTGGCTAATGAAATCCAGTAAGTTTCAAGTGTACAATTTAATAGTAAGTCATATATATATATTGCATCGTATATTCACCTCCCATAGTTAGATTTATTTTTGTCACCACATATTTGACCCCTTTTATCCTATCTACCCCTCCCTCCCTACTCTCTGGTAACCACTAGTCTATAGTTCATGTCTATGAGTCTCTGTCCTATTCATTTGTTGCTTTTAGGTTGATATCCTACATATAAGTGACATCATGTGATTTTCACCTTTTTCTGTCTGGCTTATTTTGCTTAGCATGATTACAAGATCCATTTATGTTGTCAAAAATGGCAGTATTTCATCTCTTCTTATAGCTGAGTAATATTCCATTGTATGTATGTACCACAGCTTCTTTAGCCAATCATCTATCGTAGGAAACTTCGGTTGCTTCCATATCCTGGTTCATAATGCTGTTATGAACATAAGTATATATATATATATATATATATATATATATATATATATATATATATATATCTTTTTGTATATATGTTTTCAAGTCTTTGAGGTAAATACTCAGTAGTGGGATTACTGGATCATATGGTAGATCAATTCTTAGTTTTTTGAGGAACCTCCATACTGTTTCCATAGTGGCTGTACCAATTTGCAGTCCCACCAGCAGTGTATGAGGGTTCCTTTTTCTTCGCATCCTATCCAACATTTGTTATTACTTGTCCTGTTGATTATAGCTATTCTAACAGGTATGAGGTGGTATCACATTATGGTTTTGATTTACATTTCCCTAATAGCTAGCAATGTTGAGCATCTTTTTAAATTGTTGTTGGCCATTTGTATGTCTTCTTGGGAGAAGGGTCCAAGTCTTCTGCCCATTTTTTAATTGAATTGTTTTTGTTGTTATTGTTGTTGTTGTTTTTGAGTTGTATGAGCTCTTTGTATATTTTGGATATTAGGCACTTATTAGAGAGAGGTGTACTTGCAAATATATTTTCCCAGTCGGATGGTTTGTTAACAGTTTCTTTTGCTGTGCCTAAGCTCCTTAGCCTGATATAGTCCCATTCATTTATTTTTGCTTTTATTTCTCTTGCCTTTGAGGTCAAATTCTTAAAATCATCTTTAAGTTCAAGGTCCATGAGTTTAGTTCCCATGTTTTCTTCTATGAAATTTATTGTTTCAGGTCTCATATTCAGGTCCTTAATCTATTTTGAGTTAATTTTGGTGTGTAGTGATAGACAACAGTCTAGTTTCATTCTTTTGTAGGTGGCTTTCCAGTTTCCCCAGCACCATTTATTGAAGAGGCTTTCCTTTATACATTGTATGTTTTGGCTCCTTTGTTGAAAATTATTTGTCCATATATGCAGGGATTTACTTCTGGATTCTTGATACTGTTCCACTGGTGTGAGTGTCTGTTTTTTTTCTGCCAATACCATGCTGTTTTGATTATTGTCACTTTGTAGTGTAATTTGAAGTTGGGCAGAGTGATATCTCCAGCCTTGTTCTTTTGTCTCAGAATGGCTTTGGTGATTCAGGGTTTTTTGTGCTCCCATACAAATCTGATGATTTTTTTGGCTCTATTTCTTTAAAAAGTGCATATGGGATTTTGATGGGAATAGTATTAAATCTGTATAATGCTTTAGGTAATATAATCATTTTAACTATATTGATTTTTCCAATCCAAGAACACAGAATACCGTTCCATTGTTTTGTTTCTTCTTCAATTTTTTAAATAGGGTCTTATAGTTTTTATTATATAGATCCTTCACACATTTTATTAAGTTTATTCCTAAGTATTTTGTTCTATTTGTTGTGATTGCAAAAGGAATTGCTTTTCTATTTCTTTTTCTGACAATTCATTATTAGAGTATAGGAATGCTATGGATTTTTGAACATTGATTTTTGTATCTAGAAACTTTACTGTACTTGCTTATTATTTCTAGTAGTGTTCTTGTGGAGCTTTTAGGGTTTTTTATATAGAGAATTATGTCATCTGTAAATAATGACAGTTTGACTTCTTCATTTCCTATTTGGATGCCTTTCATTTCTTTCTCTTGCCTGATTGCACTGGCTAGGACCTCCAATATTACAGTGAACCAATGTATCAGTGGTGATAGTGGATGGCCTTGTTTTGTTCTTGATCTTAGAGGAAAAGTTTTTAGTCTTTCACCGTTAAGTATAATGTTGGCTGAAGGTTTGTCATAGATGGCCTTTATTATTACTTTCCTTCTATACCAATTTTGTTAAGTGTTTGACCATATATGGGTGCTGTATCTTGTCAAAGGCTTTTTCTACATCTATTAATACAATCATATGGTTCATATTTTTAAATTTGTTTATGTAGTGTACCACATTAATCTATTTGCATATGTTGAACCATCGCCGTGCCCCTGGGATGAAGCCCCCTTGATCATGGTATATAATTTTTTTAATATGTTGCTGTATTTGGTTCGCTAGTATCTTATTTAGGATTTTTGCATCTGTGTTCATGAGAGATATTGGTCTGTAGTTTTTTTTGTGTGTGTTCTCTTTTCCAGGTTTTGGTATCAGGGCAATATTGGCCTCATAAAATGAGTTAGGGAGTATTGCCTACTCTTTGATTTTTTAGAAGAGTTTGAGGAGAATAGGTATTAAATCTTTTTTGAATGTTTGGCAGCATTCACTGGTGAAGCACTTTGGTCCTGGACTTTTATTTTTTGGTATGTTTTTTATGATTGTTTCAATTTCCATACTTAGTTTTATTTCTAAAAATCTCCAGAAAAAATTCTTCTTGGCCCAGCTTAGGAGACCTTAGGATCTGTTATGGGTTGCATGTGTCCCTTAAATATACAAGATATTTAAGTCCTTACCTCTAGTACTACAGATCTCTAGTGCAATTTATTATGATTTGGAACTCAGTGTGGATCATAAACTTGAAAATCTTGACGGAAAATTTTCCATTGGCTGAATTAGTTTGGTCAGGAATTAGGTAATTAGAAATAACCTAAAAAGTAATTTGCAGATAGTTTTATCTCATTGATATCTATGTCTCAACTAACAGGTCACCACAATTGCAGAAAAATTAACAAATTTGTCTAGGCTTGTAGATATCAACAGAAAAATTAAATTTATGTGAGGGAACCAATAATATTTAAGATACTGCTAATGAAATATGATGTTGAACAAAATGGTGGATTCCTGTCTTAAGGTGGTAACTGCTATGATTCTTTAATGACAAAGTTTCTTTTCTAGTTGTTTATGACAGGCTCCATTAAAGACACAATCCTGTAACTACTGCTACATTCTACCCTTTCTCAATTACTCTTCCTTATAAGAGCTTATATTCACCAGGTTAGACTTCATCAATAAGGAATTTGTGTCAGAGTGAGTAAATTGTCTTTTTCTGCTTATATTTTTAAATTTGGGAATATGATATCTAAGATTCTAGATCAAGAATTGGGCAAACTAAAATTGTCAGGCCAAATCAAGCCCACCATCTGTTTTTGGCAGTTCAGAATTATTGGAACACATCACATTCATTCGTTTACTTATTGTCTATGGCAGTTTTCATGCTATAACAGCAGTGTTGAACAGTTGTGACAGAGGCACAAAGCCTAAAATATTTACTATCAGGCCTTTTATAGAAAGAGTTTGCCAATCCCTGATTTAGATGGCTATGTGAGGGAGAAAACAAGGTGTTTTGTTTGTTTGTTTGTTTGTTTGTTTTTATTAAACCTACCATGGACAGAGTTTTTTAACCCTTGGAGTAAAACATAATTTTCATATAACTGATGACCTGGACTCCACATCTCTGAAATGAAATATATGGTTTAAAACGTTTCATTGAATTTGATTTTTCTTATTTATAGTTACTTGTAATTAGTAGTTATTTTGCTCTTATAACTACTTTTTTTCTATTGCAAATAACTAGTTAAAGAACTGAAAAATGAAAGGGTTGTCCAAAAGCATCATGTGTTTGGAATGTTTTTGATCTAATGTTTCTTGAAGCTAGAAAGATATCTTTGCTCACCATCAGTGGCTTCATTTCCTTCGAGGAAATCACCCAGGGCATATAATAGCAAGCTCGGTACATTTTTACTGCTTACTTGATTAGTTGATCAATTTGAAAGAACAAAAATAATGCAAAAAGATATTTCTATTTGGTATATGAATTAAACAAAACATTTGTTATAATGTGAACTTAGAAAGTTACCTAATCTCTCTGAGCTTCTGTACCTTTTTCCAAAACCGGAAATAATAAAAATATATAACTCATAGGGTTATGAGGATAAATGAGACATTCCATTTAAAATGTTTGATGGAGTATCTTGCATAAAATTAAGGCATAATACATTTAACTCTTGTTATTATTATAGATATCTCTTTAGCTTTATATGCTAATTCTTCTGACATATTTTAGCTACACATAACATCACTAATTCATCCATCTTATTTGTTGATTGCTTATTGTATTAGTTTGGGTTCTATAGAAAAATAGAATCAATAGGACACACATGCACACAGACACACACACATATGTGAAATTGGTTTACAAGGTTGTGGAGGCTAAGAAGTCCCAAGATCTTCAGTCAGCAAGCTGGAGAACCAGGAGAGCTGATGATGTACTTCCAGTTGTGTCTGAAGACCTGAGAACCCATGAGAGGTGATTGTGTAAATTTCAGTCAGGGTCCGAAAGCAGGAGAAGATCTATGTTCCATCTCTAAGACAGATAAACAGAGAGAGAGCAAATTCTTCCTCACTCTGCCATTTTGTATGGTGATTGATGTGAAAGGCTTGGAGGCCAGGTAATTGAACAGTTATCTACAGGTCTGGTGAAATTACCATGAATGATGGCAAGAGTGGTGATGGAGATAGCTGGTGAGTCTCGTGCTAAATATTCCACGAAATTCAAATTTTTATCTAAATGTGCTATATTTTTTTTTGTTTCTATGGCTTGCACATGCTATTTCTGTTAGAAATATTCATTCTCCTTTTCTCTGCTTGGAAAATTTTATTCATTCTTCTAGTTTAGATGTTATTTTTTTTGAAAGGCCTATACTGACTTCCTCCACATAGGTTGCTTTTCTGTTGTGATTGTACGATTATCTATAACTACTTCTACCATGACACTTCCCAAATTATAGAGGAAGCTATGTTAAAAATTTGCCTTTTCATGCATACTGTGATGTCACATAATGCAATGATGACACCTTATGCATCTTTGATTCCATTCAATAAACATTTGTCAAATGAATGCTTTCCTATTAAAATATGAGCAAATCAAAGGCCTTTTTATATGCCCAGTAAATACTACTATCTGGAAAATATATGATCCCAATAAATATCTATTGAATAAGAAAATAAAAAGCCAAAATTTATTGACAGTAATTATTTTTAAATGTCCACGGTAGTCAAGTACTTGATAGCATGAGAAACCCAGTTAGCATTTGATCACAATAAAATATGAACATTATCTGAACTTTCTATATATAAATGTTTAAACCATACCAACCAACTAATCCAAGTCAATAGAAAGTTGAACTGGTGTGAAAATTTACAGTTAAACTTTAGGAGAGATTTTGGAGGGATTTAAATTCAAAGGTTGGGTCAGTTTGCATTGGAAATATGCTTGGAATTTATTGCAGCTGCTGGAAGTGGGATAGCCTGGAGGTGTACAGATTGTGGAACGACAGCTGTTTTGTGGAGCAATGAAATCGGGGTAACTCTTCTTAGGGGTCAAATTCTCATTATCAGGGAGCACATGTTTTTGTTTCTATGGCAATATTCTAATTCCTCTCAGAGAAAGCTCACTAAATAACTATTTATGTGTTGCTTACAGCAGAATTCTCAATTTTGCTTGTGCATTAGAATCATTTGTGAAGATTTTTTTCAGGCAAAGAAGCCCAGGCTACACCTTCAGAAGTTCTGAGTCAGCAAGCATTTTTATAAAGCTTCACGGGTGATTCTGAAGCATGGCCAATGTTGAAGACCACTGAAATAAAGTGAAATTCCAGTGAAGGACGTTATTGTGAGTTGTTTCTTTTCTTAAATCCAACGTTAACTGAAATTTTTTGTGCTTGTTAAATTTCAGTAGCTTCCCCGCCACCCCTGCCCCCCGTTTGAGTGATATGTTTTAAGATGCCCTGTGGATGCTGGAAACCACAGATAGTACTAAACTCTCTCTATATTATGTACTTTTGTGAGAAGGCAGAATACCATCTTCTGAAGCATTAATTGGCAAAAAGTAGAATGCAGAAGTAGAAAGTCAAATCAAGAAGAATAAGGAATATCTGGAATTCTGTCAAACACACTATTGACTTTATTAGGCACTAGATCTTGACTCAAATTAGAAAATACTGATAACTTGAGGCCTAGATTTTATAGAGGTCCCATATGTAACTCCAAGTAGTTTTATAATTATTCCCTTACATATTTAATTTTAAATAAAATAAACAATGATGTTTCAAAATTCTATTAGTATGCCTGAGTTAAAGAGAATTTTTTTTTAACTGATCAAGCATTCTGAGAGAGCAGTGGATTGACACAGACAACTGTTCTATCTAAAATAAGGTGGGCCAAAATGATGCCATAAGGCCACCACCGCCACCAACAACAATATAATATAAAACACAATTAGAGCTCGCTTTCATTGGAATCCTAAAGCAGAAGCTGTGTACTTCCTTCTTACTGATTCCACCCTCCCTAGGCTTCTGTTGTCCCTTGCTTCCCAATGATTGTTCACTGTAGCACCTCTTCATTTCCCTTGTCAAACAGTCAAACAGTCTTGCTCGGTGTCTCCATTTCCCTGGGGGTCTGCTAGGTGACTAGATGCCAATTTTCAGACTCTACAATGGGCCGTTGTTGAGTTGCTACCCCTCTTCCACTCTTTATACCATTTTCTTTTTAGTAGCAACTTTTTATTCCATGATAAAAATAAAATAATAATAGTAATAGTAATAATAAAGTAATAGTAATAATAATAATTAATAATAGCTAATTTAATGGCACTCACTATATGGCAAGCATTATTCTAAGTACTTTATATATACTAGCACATTTAATGCATATGTATGAGTTATATGCTGTTATCATAGCCATTTCACAGGTCATGAAACTGAAGTATGGCAATGCCAAGTAGGTAATAAATTGAGAAGTGGTTCTGAAACCAGACAGTTTAACGCCACAGTCCCTACTCTGAACCACTAAGCTACCCTGCCTAAACACGGTGGTGGGGATACACAGCATGTAGTGGAAAATGCCTGTGCATTGGAGTTAGAAATACCTGTTCAAACCCTGCCTTTACCCCTTACCGGCTGCGTGGCTTTGGTAAAGTATTGAATTTCTCCAAAATTAACTTTCTAAGATGTAGAATAGTGACAACAGAACTTATATCAAAAGTTTATCATAGAATTAAACAAATTAGTACATAGAAAGCATCTACCAGCAAAGTATAAAGCATTCTTCACATGTTTGAATGTATGACTGGGTGGAGTAGAGAAGATATTTTTTGTTCAAAAGGATTTTGCACAACCATTCAGATGCCCTTCTCAGCCTGTGTGCATAGAATAGGCAGAAGTATAAATAACACTCGCAACAGCAGCATCAGATGGCTCAGCCCAGTGCTTGTCAGTCAGAATTGGAAGATCAAGAGCAATGTGAATCCAAGAGGTAGAGGCAACAGTCACCATATCTGCAGACTAGAGAATGCGTGAATTACAATATGAGTGAACCCTCATATTGACCTTCATTTGCTAGCAGCCGATTTTTAGAAAGAAATTATAAAATTACCAAACAGAGGTTTATAAAAGTAAGCTGTGTCCTAAAACACAAATGTATATGATATGCTTTCTTTCTCTGTGAGTGTAAAATTTATGCTCTTATAGGATATAAAAACCACTGCAAATATTAACTATATATTTGATATATATTAGGTAGAAAGTGAATTATAATTTTTATGCTTTATCCATATGTTGCTCAAAAAATAAAACATGAGCTTTGTTTTACCTTTGTGTGGGTAGTTCTTCTTAACTTTACATGCTAAAAACAAAATCTGTTAAGAAGCTCTGTTCATTTTTTCTTCTAATTTTGTAAACATCAGAAAAGGTGTTGCATGTGACAGATTGTCATATACAAAGAACAATGGCAAGAAATTCACATTAGCCAATGATGTCATGAAGACTGTATTCAGAGAAAACAGTTACTTCCCAAGTACTGGTTATTGAACTAACAATACTTAAAATGTTTGCCTTTCAAAATCAAACTCTAATAGACAAAATAAGTCTTTTTATTTTAAAGTTTATTTGGAAAGAGTGAGAAAAATATTTTGTATCTGACACATGTCATTACTAGTTTACGTTAGCTTCTTATATAAGGGAAGATATTACCCTACTTTAGAAATAGGTCTGGTGGGAAAATTGCTTTTTCCCTGAGGTTAAACAATCTGATATACATTTTTAATGTAGAGATAGTCCAAGGCAATTTGAAAGCTAACCCATGTTAGTTGTAACATGCCAAAACCCTAAAATAGCAAAGCTTTCATCATTCATGGTGTTTTAAAGACTCATTCAGTTTGCTCTCCATGGCTTATGGAACATATAAGGAAGCTAGAAAACATATTTCTAAATAATATTTCTCAAGAGTTAAAAAGCAGACAGTAGCTAAATGGAATAAGATTTCATGTAGGAGAGAATGTTTAGGTAATAATAAATTCAAATAAAGGTAAACATGAAAGTTATAAGAGGCAGGTGACAATGATTATCAGCTCCGTTCCTCATTCATTAAGGATGGAAAAGGAAGTGGTTTGAAATTGCAGTAGGAGAGATTTAGGTTAGATATCAGAAAGAACTTCCTAACTGTGCAAGTTGCTGATCACTGAATAAAGAATATATCCCATCCTTAAAGAGTTTCTTACAGACATTTAAGAACAAGACATAAACTTTTTCCCAGAGATGGTTTAACAGCAGTCCAAGTCAATCATAGTGACATTGATAAGACTGTATTCTGAAATCTTTTTTAGATTAATCAGTGAAAGTGTGTGTGTGTGTGTGTGTGTGTGTTTAAAGGCGAATAGATATAACTCACAATCGCAAAATAAAGCAATGTATTCCACAGTACAGTGACAAAGCTACATTGTGTAATAAAACTCAGATACCTTGTGAAGATGTAGAGTGATAAAAGAAAGTCAGAAATTCTTAGTTTATGGAAGTTAAGTACTGAGCTTGAGGTTATTTTAAATGAAGCAGTACATTGATAGGACCACTTGTTTTTATGAAAATCAAAAAAATTTTCTATATGAATCTCCCCTCTTTGCCCTGCCTTGAAAATGTCATTTTAAAAACTGCAAATTTATAAATAAAATAAAAAATTAGAACAATTCTTCCAATAAAAAAATCAGAGTACAAAGCATATTAGTTAGAACTTAGCTCTTCCACTTCCTTTGCATTCAGATAAGGATACGAAAACTTAGAGAAGCTGAGTGGATTGTTCAGGTTCATGTGCTAGTGGCAAAACTCAGGGCAAAACTTCAGTGGCACACTGTCCAAATGCCCCTTCCACCCACCTCACTTTGATAGGCTCGTTCTGTCTGTCGACAGCTGGGAGTGTTGGTTGCTAAGACAAACAGCCAGTTTCCTTTCTAAGAATTCCTTCTTTGTCTGGGCATTGTCCTCTGCCAAAGGGAGCTGCCTTGCCCAAATCTATGCCTTCTCCCCAGGAACAGCCTGCATTCGATGACTTATTGGTGTAGGGATGGAGGAAATTCAAAGAACCAGCATCTTTGCCTCAATTCAGGACGACTCAAAGGGCCATTCCAGCTCCAGTGCTCCACCATGAATCTGGTGAGTCTTTGTTTCAATTGCATTGCAGTTCAGTTTCTCCAACTTCCTACTCCTGGTTTTTCTATTTCACTTATGAAGGACAAAAGGAGCTTCCTGAATGCCTGTGCTTTTTTCTATGTTATCATTACTATGGAAGAAGATAGGGGAGAGAAGCAGTTAGCGGAAGGGTTAAAATTGTAAGTATAGTAGAAAAGTAGATAGAGAAAGCAAAAAGAGGAAGTAAAACCTAACTACTTCCTTTTTCTTTCATCTCAAGCTCCACTTGTGCACAGAAAATGTGAAGAGCTGATGGACACAAACTTCTTCTGCACTGTCTTCTGTCTTCAGAGTCTCCCATATATTTTCTTACCTTCTAACTCATTTCCTTTTCTCTACCCATCCTTCTAATTTATGTAAACTATTGGAAAATGTGAGCATGTTCAACAGTTAGCTTTGAATTGTAAAAGTTAAAGATTTTAACTTTTACAATTAGAGTTAAAGATTTAATTCTTAGAGTTAAAGATTTTAGCTCTAAGACGATAATGACTCCAGCTTTTGTTCTGATCCACTCCTACTTTTTGAAAGATCCTATGAACACATCCTTTGTACTCACAGCTACCAGCCAGCAATAACTGGTGCATCTGTACTGCACTCTGAATGCCGACTACCTTGGATATGATGGCAGCTGTGCTCATGTCTAGGGAGGTAGACACTAGCCACATGTGGCCATTTAAATTGAATTACAATTGTTTGTTTATTAAGTTAATAAGATTAAATTGATTAAAGTAAGAAGAAAAAACAGTTCCTCAGTTACACTGGACACACTTCAAGGGTTCAATAACCATATCTGGTTAGTGTCTACCATATTGAACAATTCAGATATAGAACATTTCCTTCACTGTAGAAAGATCTGTTGAACAACACTATTAAATATGAAGTCTTTAGAGTAAGGTCTTGATAATATTTTGCCTAATGTAGACAGAAATTATTTAGGGTGACACCTTTGGACAGAAGGTCTAGATCAAGCCAGATTTTAACCTCCACCAACTTCCTAAATAATTCAGCTTCAGTGGTCAGTTAGAAAGTCTGGAGTCATTTACTGTGTCCTAATCATATTGCCTTCAAAATGACCTTTGTCCTTTCTATTTTCATTGCTATCATTCTTAAGAACCATGATAATAACTAAAATTTACTGAGTGTTTTCTATGTGCCAGATACTATGTACTTCTCATATATTATTCATTTAATTCTCATGATGATTCCATGAGGTCCACTTTATTTTACAGGTGAGAAAATTGAGTTTTAGCATAATCAAGTGTCTTTCTCAAGGTAAAGAGCTGATAAGTAGCAGAACTCAATTTAAACAATATTTGTCTGATCCTAGAGCCAATCAACTGTTAGATTACACTGTCCTCATCATCACAGACAGATGTCTGGAAAGCTTCTGGATATTTACTTGTCCTTATTTTTCTCTACTTACAGTTCAGACTGGGTACTATTGTCAGATTAATTTTTCCTAAATTTCACTTTTCTCCTCAAAAATCTTAATGTCTCTATTTTATTCTGCATATATTCCATGGCCTGGACTTTTATTTAAATGAGTTTTATTGATTTAATTTTAAAACTCATAAAATTATAGAATGCATATACTAATGAATTCTACTTTTCAGGATTGAAAAAAATATTCATTTTATCATTATTCTTGTATCTGATTGATTATGGCTGGGCTTTTAGAATCCTTTGTGATTTCTACATACAACTAACCTGAACTTATGCTCCATCTTTCTTTAATGAGCACCTTCTGCTTCTAACCTTTATTTCAGAAACATAATTGTTTTCAGAGTATAGGCTGGGACCCACAGTTTTCCATTTAACCACATTTTCCCTTAGATTGCCTACTGACATTTTGTGTTTATTAATGGGTTTAATAAGTACCTACTGGTTAACTAAAATCACACTAAAATAAATTTAAAAAATTCTTCTAAATTCCAGTGGCAAGAAAGGAGGCTAGAAATATAATTTTCTAGGAAATACAAAGAGATCAGACCTGTCTCAATGAATATTAAGATTTTAGTATCAAGTTGCTAAGCACATATTTTGAGACCAATTGTTTTGAGATAACCTATATGTCCCACAATATAAACTTCCTTTACCATTCAGCATATCAGGAAATATATTTTCTTTAAGCTCCAGCAAATAGTACTTTCAACATGATAAAAGCCTTGGAAGAAATTGCATCAGAATCAGTAGATGTGCCACTAAACTTTGGCTTCTCCACAGAAGCTTTGGAAAATGCGTTAATTCCCCAAGAACGTCAGCCTTATATATAGCTAATGGAAGTATGGGTTTACATGTGAGTGGGGAGGGAGGGAAGATGCAAGAAATTAAATTCTGGGTTGCCTTTTAGAAAAAGCAGTGTTCTATTGGAAGAACACTGACATGGGTTTGGAGTAAAATGATTTTGGGATCTGAGTTTATTCTTTGCTTCTTACTGTTTCTTCTGCAAGTCTTTTATCCTCTCTGATCTTCATTCTTCTCATCTGTAAAATGTGGACAATGATAACTGTGGAGGGCAAATTAATAACTTTCCTACCCCAAGATGTACACGTCCTAACCCCCAGAACTAGTGAATGTTACATTGCAAGATAAAAAAGGATTTGTAGATGTGATTAAAGATATGCATCTTGAGAGAAGGAGATTATCTTACATTGTTTAAGTGGGCCCATCCTAATCACACAAGCGCTTAAAAGCAGAAAACCTTTCCTGGTGAAATCAGAAAGCTGACAAATGAGTAGTGAAAAATTTGAAATGTGAAAGGGACTCACCCTAATATTGCTGGCTTAAGTGTAGGGAAGAGGCTATGAGTCAAGAACTGGGGCAGCTTCGAGAAGCTGGAATGACTCTTAATTGACAGCCAGCAAGGAAATAGGGACCATAGCTCTATACCTGCAAGAAACTAAATGCTGCCTACAAGAGGAATAAGCAAGAAAATGAATTCTAGATCCTTTAGAAATTTTAGCCTAGAGAAATAGTTGTTGGATTTCTGACTTAAAGAATTCTAAAATAATATATTTGTGTTGTTTAACTCACAAATTTGTGGCAATTTATGCACCGTACAAAACTAACACTAATACTATTCCATCTACCACACAGAGTTGTTGGGTTGATAATATGTATAAAAATGCTTTGTGAAAATGCTTTGTAAAGATGCACACAGGCTAATTGTTATCATTAATATTCTCAGTATTTGCCGGCTCTCAGTCTTTTGAACTGACAACTTTTAAAATACCAGTGTTAGAAAATAATAGGTCCATTTACTGAGCATCTACTCTGTGCAAAATATTTAACATGTGCTATATAATTTCATTTGTACAATGACCCTATGATATAGAAAGAATTTTGCCATTTACCTATGTGGGAACTGACCAGAAATTTGACCCTGTAGGATTTTAGAAAATTTATATTTCTTTTTATAATTAATCTTTTTAATTTTTAATTTTTTATTGAGGAATAATTGGCATATAGCATTATATTTCAGGTAAGATTTATATTTCTAAAAGTTTATCTACCCTCAGGAAACAGATTGGGATTAGTTTAGAAGTGTAGTACCAGTGAAAAAGCACTGGAAGACAATTTTGAGTTATTCTTTGTTTTTTTTTTTTATCACTAAAGAGGAAAATTAAAGCAGAAGTTATCAGAGAAGAAAAGATGCTGTACTTGAAGTGATTAAATATAAGCTATTATCCAGAGTGGTGTTCACTAGAATATGCACAGTTTATCTTTAGATCTTGGCTTGGAAGATCCCTCCTGCTGAACTGTGGGCTGTGATCAGACACAGGTCCCAGGGAGCTGTCTACTATATGAACACTCTGTGTGATGAGAAAAATTAAAGAAGAACGTTCAGTTAGAAGAGGAGGCTTAAAGTGCAGTGCTTTGAATCCTCAAATACCAAACATATCTCCATGGAAAGAAATGTTCTTTGAAAATTAACTGAAGATGTTGAACCTCACACTTGGAAATATTCTCTCAAACAGCCTCAGACTTCAGTCATGTTCTTTCACATAGACAGAAAAAGCCTTTGTTTTAGAGTGAGAGAGAATGCTTAAAATGGCAGGTCATGGGAAGATAAGCAGACAGGGAAGGTAAGCAAATATCCTAGGTCACTTAATGATTTTGATGCTATCGATGTCAGTGAGGCCTGTATTCTGAAATTTCTGGTAAATATTTGAGTCTCTGCACTCTTGTTCCTCACCTCTCTGATATGTATTTGTCTAAGTTTGGGGATATAGATTGTGGCCTTGGAAAAAAATTTCTTAACTAGACAAAGTTAGAGAAAACACACTCATGCACATACAACCTTAGTTCCAGGGCCAGCCCTAATGTAAGCTACGAAGTAGGCTGATGCTAATGGTAAGTTTTTATACAAATCATTTACTAGACCATCCCTTAAACAACTGGGCTGTGTACCCTGGAAAAGGACACATGGGAGGATCAGAGAAATGGTGCTAACTTCTTCTATCGATGGCTATTAGTGAATGATAGAAGCCTATGAGACATAGGATTTTCTTTTTCAATTCTGTGCTGGAAACAAGTATATTACATGGTGATAGAATCCTTTGGAATGTTTGGTCTCACAACTTGCTTCTCCCACCAGTTCCAGAGTGGTTATCTCACAGGTCTGAGTTACTTTTGGATTCAAATGTTCTTATGCTGCTTTGAAAGATCTCTGACTAACTCTGCACCTAAGGGAAGACTGGAGAAGAGAGATTGGTTTGCCAGGGGCATTCTTTCTTCTCATGCTGGACAAATTCACAATTGTTTGCTTTGCCTAGGGAAAGAATTAAACTCTTACTACAACTGACGTGGTAGCAACTTAGGACCTTGTTTTGGATTCACTAATATTTAATTGATTGTGTCACTCCAATGTTAGTGCAATAGAAATATAATAAACAAGTTATTGAAACAGATATTTGGATTCTTTAGCCAGGTTATGTTTAAAGTATTATTCAGACAATGTAGCAATTCATGCTAAGAGTACCAAAATGATGACATCTGCACTACGGGGGTCAAAGCCATAAGTTTATGGTTATTATAGACTGCTTGCTCACAAATGATTTATTACTTAAATATTATTCATTTTACCTCTCACATATTTCTTGCATAGATCCCTTTCTCTCTGGCCTCACTGCTATTGTTCCAGTTCAACTCTCATTTTTTTTACTTCTATTTTGATATAATTTCAGACTTGAAAAAAATTGCAAAACTAGAACTCCCATAAACCCTCCACCCAAATTCCCCAAATGTTAACATTTTGTGATATGTTAAATACCTCATAGTGCATTTTCTAAAAACAAGCACTTTTTATTACATAAATACAAGAATCAAAATTAGGAAAGTAACAATGATATAATATTACTATCTGATTTAAAGACCTAATTCAGATTTCACCAGTATGTCTCATAATGTCTCTGCAGCAGAAGAAAATCCTGTATCGTGCACTGAATTCAATTGTCATGTCTCCTTAGCCCCCTTTTACTGGGAACGATTCTTCACTCTTTCTTTGTCTTTTATGACATTGACATTTTTGAAGTGAACTGACCGATTATTTTGTAGACTGTTTCTCGATTTGGGTTCTTCTGATGATTCTTTATGATTAGATTTATGATCAGGTATGCATTTCTGGCAGGAATACTAAGGATGTGATGTTCTTCTCAGCAAATCATATAGGGAGGAACATGATGTCAATTTGCCCCATAATTGGTGATGTCAATTTGATCACCTAGTCAAGACGGAAGCTGCTAGTTTCTCTACTATAAAATTACTATGTTTTTTACTTTGTAATTAAAAAGTATCTCTTGGAGATACCCTCATCATTTTTACCAGTATTACATGATCACTCTGTGCTGAATATCTTTTATTGGCCTTGCCACATCCTTCCCATTTCATACTTCTTTATCCTGCTTTATGGCTTACAAGATTGATCTGTATGGTCTGTGTCATCCTGGTTCTCTGGGTTCGGTCAATAGGGAATCCTGTGTGACATCTCAAGAGGGTGGAGAGTGAGGCCTGGGCACCTATCCCCTTAGTCTCTTCCCTACAGATTTCTTCCCATAGGACAGAGCATGTTCCTCATTTGAAGAAGGTCAATGCATCTTTCATGCTGCAACTCTGGATTTTGTTACAGCCCCTTCCCTTGTTGGCTCTAGCCTAGTCACATACATCCCTTGAAATTTCCCTATGAGTTTTTCACATCTTCATAAACCCTCTTTACATATCCCAGTTTGAGTGTGTCATCCATTTCTTGCAAGAATTATTATGATATAGTTTCTTACTGCATTGTTACCTGCTTTCTTTCTCATTTTTCTCTCAGTTGTAGCTATTGCTGGTCTTCAGCAGTCTCAATTCTGACTTGCTCTTATGTTAAGCCTGAGCCAGGCAGAAAGTACATTTGTTGCCAAAGGCATTGGTAAATTGGATCCACAATGAGCATTTTTGCTTTGCATCCCAGCCAGTCCTCTAGCATGTGTGGGGACTTTCCCTTACTTTCACCTCTCTGGCAAAACTTGTTCTAGTAGACTTCTGCCTTGGTTTTCTGCATAGCATCATGACTTCCTATGGGGGTGGAGTCTTCTGATTTTTTCTTTTTTTTCTTTTTCTTTTTTTTTTTTTTTTTTGACTAGAGCTCTAATATCTCACTTCACTCTGCTGGCCACTTTCTTCAGAGTACTGGACCCTCATGCCCAGACTCCCACATATTTTTTTTTTGTAATTTTGTTTGGGTAGAATGCTGTTTCAGGTGTGCCATCATTCTTTTGTTTGCCCTAGCAGAACTTTTTCTATCCTTTTGCACCTCGTTTCTCTCTCTGCTTACCATGGACACACCAGTCCTTGCCTTCTGCCTTCCAGTTGGGTTTAGCCAATAGGGGAGACCTGGCAGGAGATCCCAGGGCATTATTGAACTTAGAGGATTTAAATCACCAGCTTCTTCTCTTGGATTACCTTGACCTGCTCACCACCTTTTACTAAATGTCAGAGCTCTTCTCTAGGTGAATTTCTGCTTCCAGATTCTAAGAATCACTTTCTCGCTTCACTCCTTCTATCTCAAGGATGGTTACAGCATAGCTAGGAATTGGGGTATTCTCCCATTCTTCTTTGTGGCTGAGTCCTATAACTTTAGAATCGTTCTGTTATTAAATCTCCTCAAATTAGCCTAACCTGAGCATGGTGGATGATTTCTTCTGGAACCCTGACTGATACAGATTCTATGGTGACAGACCCATCTGTCTTGTCAGATCACTTAATGACTGAAACCTCAGTTTTTCCAGACTTTACCTGCTCAGATCTCAGACTGATGACTGCTACAACCAAGCTCGAGGATCACTGTGCCCTTTTCAACTAGTCATTTGACTGTAGACTACCTCTTTGGGCACCAGTCCTATAGCTGGTTCAATTTCTCCCGGCTTTGTTCCTGCCCAGTCCTGGCCCCATTCCTCTCATCACTTACTCATGCTATTGAAGTATCATCATGCCTTGTGCAGAAGCAGTGCTTGCCCAAAAGTAAACATGAATCTTCCTGTTTGTAAGCTACACAGATGAACTTTTACTTTATACCTGCCCCTTATGATATTATATAACTGACCCCGAAAAAGCTGTCTTTTAATCCATTTACACTATTAATACAAAGACATGTCCAAAATATTTATATATAAACTACCAATATGATTATATAATATAGTTTGCTAATTTAACTTTGTGGTTGTTTTAGATATTGAAAAATCACTATAAATAAACTTTATTTTGCTAGGATTTAATGTCAAGAAAATTCTACTTGATAACTCTATATTTTTTCATCTATGGAGATATTTAAAAGTGTTTTAAAAATTGAGATAGTAGATTGTTAGCTCATGTAATATTTTACTTAATATTTTAATATTAATGTTCTAATATTTTATGTTGTCATGTTTTAAAATTTTTAGCTTACTATTATTTTAGGGTAATAAAATTTTCATATGACCCAGAAATGTATGTTTTATTATTTTTAGCTTACTGTTGTTTTCAGGATAATAACAAATTTTGCAAAACCCAGAAATGTATCTTTGTATCTGAAATTGCATCGGGTATAAAGAAATCTTTGTTGTGGAATGTCCTAAATTACAATATGTTATTTTGAAGCATTTTTGGTTCAGATTGTATCATTAGATCATCATACTTAGAATTTTCTAGTCTGTTATTTTAATAGTATACTAACTGTTTCTTGGTTGTGTGTGAACTCTATACCTTTTAATGGGATATCACCTGCTATGACATTTTGGATTTGCTATTTGTACCAATTTTGAATTTGTATGTTCATGATTTGACAGCCTTTGCTATTTGTCTTATGTTAAATGATCGGTGGCCTTCGTTCAATTTCTAATGGGTTTGTGTTTATTTCTGAGGTTGGCATTAATAGGTCTTCTTAGCAAAGATGCCAAGGGCTGACCTGGAATAGACTTCAAATTAATTTCAGCTTTGAAGGTGTTTTTTCTTGGTCAGGATTGAGGCCAACTAGTAGCACAACGGACTGAAGCGGATTGTATTGTCATCACCTTGTATTATTCTTTTTCTGTGAATTGGAGGGGCCACCAGAACTAAGTCAAAGATATTAAATAAATTCCTTAGTTAGAAGGCTGGCAACATTTAAGATCTCACTTGGAATGTTTTAAAGGCCCAATACACTTACAGTAAAGATAGATAAAGGGGGAATAGATTTCATAAGCAATTGTGTGAATTTCTGATTACAGCCAGTGCTTTAATATTGATAAGCTAGCTGTATTGTTTTTATTGAGGAATAATTGACAAATATAATGTATATATTTAAAGCTTACAGTGGGATGATTCGATAAACATATACTTTGTGAAGTGATTAAAAAGATCAAGATATTAACACACCTATCACCAAGCGCAGTTAACTTTTTTTTTTTGGAGAATTGTTAAGATCTACTCTCAGCAACTTTCAAGTATACAATACCATGTTACTAACTATAGGCACCATGCCGTACTTAGATCCTCAGAACTTCTTATTCTTATAACTGAAAGTTTGTACCCTTTGACTGACATTTCTTTTGTCTGTGCGATTTATTTGATCCTTCTTTGTTGTTCATGCAGTCACTAAAGAATAAGTAGGAACAAGAGAAAACATTTAGGAGAAGAGCCTAAAATAAAGGATAAAGTTAGTTTTCAATATTTTCAGTTATATTATATTAGGTATAGTAATTTCACCCTAGTAATTCAAGAGCTGTCTACATCCTTGCCATTTGAAGTAGAAGCACAGTATATTAATGCTTGGAGGGACCTTAGAAATGATTGATTCACTCTAATTTATAGATTAGGAAAGCACTTAAACAAGTCACAATTTCACTAGGCCTCAATTTTCTAATAACATCTTATTTTTTAAAAAAAGTGACTGTGCTAAAATGAGGTAAAAATTCTGATTGCAAGTATGTTTTCAAAACTGTTGGGAGGGTCAGGCTAACATTTTATTAATTGCTGTTTTATTTGACCAAGCTCATGGTTATAAAGTAGGGGATAATCGTATAAATATCAGGAGCTTGAAAGAGGTATAATTAATTAAAACAGGATTTCCCATCTCTGCTACCTTTTATTAAAATTTTGCTTCTCCATTGCTTGACTTCTTTTGACTTGATCTAGTTCATTGTAAGCCCTCAACCTGGGAATTTATACTATTTAACTTTGTTGTGTTATACAATATAGAAGGCAAGTGGAAAAACAAAAAGGAGCCTTGTGCTAAATGAGATTTGGACTCCCCCAGACATCTTTATCTAGCAGTGCAAACCAACCTGCTAATGGAAACACCGAAAGTTCTGTGCCCATATCTTAGCTTCCAGATATAATGTGGCTGTGAAGTGGCAGGGGCAGGGAAAAGTATCAGTTCATTTATAGAAATCTTTCCTGGTGTTTTGATATCTGAAAATTGAAAGATGAAATTTTAACCATTGGCAATAGTATGCTGCCATGACGTTAATGTTCAAGCAGGTTACATTCTGTCAATCATATTCTTGTAGAACTGTACGCCTTAGTTTACCAAAGATGGCACAAATGGAAGATGACGTTATAATAGTCTGGAAATAACTTCTGCCCAGATTGAATACCTAGGTGAAAAGTGACAATATATTCATTATTGAACTAGGT
The DNA here is from genome assembly GCA_004027375.1 of Macroglossus sobrinus. Lineage (NCBI taxonomy): Eukaryota > Metazoa > Chordata > Mammalia > Chiroptera > Pteropodidae > Macroglossus > Macroglossus sobrinus. Next base: position 496,073 of record PVKZ01000592.1, read on the forward strand.
AGTAGTGGGCCCATTTAATAACTGAACTGAGAAACTACATCGCTACTTTATTTTGGTTGCTCCTAAAGTAGGTTAATAGTTTTACCTTTAGGCTGAAGTTTGTTTAAATAAATATGAGAACCTTGGCTCAAAATGCCTCCCAATTCCCAATAGTGACTTAACCTGACTAACCTAGCAGAGCCCCAGGTATTTGCACCCTACCTCATTTTTCTTACAAACCAGGCTGCAGGCTTTTAACATGTGACAGTTGAAGCACTGAAATATTGGGGTCAGAGAAAACTGGTCCCCAACTAAAGTTGAGTGTCATTGGCATCCACTGACATCATCTTGAGGTACCAACTGAGTGACCCTAGCTTTAGAAACACTGAATAATTTTCAAGCCTAAGGACAAAACACATGCTTTGAGCCTTCGAACTTGACATTTTTATGTTAAATTTAGCTTTGAGGTATATATGAATGGTCATAACTAATTGCCTCAGTTTCTGAAAATGTGTTTAAAGCAAAAGAGCATCCATTACCGGTTAAGAAAAATTATATTACTAATGCCTTACATTTACAAAATGCTTTCACTTGTATTCTCTTCTCTAATTTTCCTAATAATCCAGCTGGGCAGAACAGGCCAGAAGATATCATGTGTTTTTCCCCCCTATTTTACAGATGAAAAAACTGAGCGTTTGAAAGGCTGAGAAATTTTTCCAGGGACATTACAGAGCTGATACCCGATATTCTGGCTTCTAGTCCACTGCCTTTCCATTATGCTACTTGGGCTGTCTGAAAAAGACAGACCTTCTATCAGCCAGCCCGTTGGTCAGCTAAAATGGACAGAGCACAGAGTATCCAGACAATGTACGAGTAATTGCATCAAAAGTCCATATTGTTTTTCTCTTTGTAAATTAAAATGACTAGGTAAATAATTTCTGTTATTTGGTAATCACGTTGATTAAAGAGTATACAATACAGAAAATTTATAAATCATCCTGAAAAAATTTGGATACAAATTATATTACATATTGTGCAGTGGCATTTAATTTAAAAATATCTTTACTAAAGTTTCCAATGGGATTATTATTTTAATTGCTTTTAGATGAATAAAACAACTCATTTACTTTGAACTCTCTGTAAGACTGTGAATGTGTGTGTGTGTGTACTTTATATTATATAGTACAGTTTTCTGCATTTGTAAAAAATGGTTTTCATTTAGTGATCAGAAAGGCAATTCATTTTTAGTTAAAGAAAGAGAAACATAAACAGGCCTAGAATAATTAAAGTCAACAAAATATTATCTAATCCTGTATCATAGAAAAGAGGAAAGAAGATGAAAACCTGGACAAATAGAAGTCTGAAATCAAGGGTTTTGCAAGTATTCTGTAATTTTACATGTCAGGCAATATGCAGACATTAACTTTGCTATTCATAGACATCTGAAGCATATTCTCGCTCTGTTTTCTATAATTTCTATATTCTCATGAGTTTTTGCTCCATGAAATCTTTTTTCCTCCATAAATGTAATTTCACAGATGGTATGGCATTTGCATTATCTGTGTTCTACTCAGCCTACCAGACATTCCATGATATTCATGAAGAGTCTTAGTCTGTCCTATTGCTTTCTCTGACAAAAACTCTAACATCAAAGATCAGAGAATTGAGTTTCAGAGTTGAAAAGTAAGCACAGGCATCCTTTGATTAAGGTGGGTCCAAGTAATATATAACTTTTATGACTAAGTTACCAAGATATGAATACTGAAGAATGAACACCTTAAGGATGGCAAATATTATGGTAACCATAACCAGCTGCTTTTTTTCAATGGTCATGGCACTTTGGTGTTCCTACAAAACTTAGAGAAACAGAGATCATTTAGCAGGAAAAATCTTAGAAAAATTTACATACCCCATGCTGTTTACTATATAATGAAGCCAGACACTAAGCTGGAGTTAGCTTGAGTCTAAGGCAAATTTTCATAAAGATTTTGAATTTATGTTTCTGCTGTGGCAAAACAAGGCTAGTGATTGGCACCTCCAACAAGAACTTTGTATAATGAGATTGCTGGTATTAATACCACAATTCAGAGATATTATCAGTTAAGTAGATTTTTGTGGGATGCCGCAAGGACCTGCCAGGTAAAAAATTGATAAATCACAAAAGGAAGATGCTGACAGTTTTTCATGGACTATATAATGATAGAAATAGAGACTGACCTGAGAGAGTGAAAAAATTATCATAGTAATGCTATGGAGTTTAAATGAAAGGCAATATTGATTAGAGGGGAGAAGGTAGAGATGAGCATTAAGCCTGAATCATAAATTTCAGGACTGGACATGGATTAAAGAAATTTACTTGGATTCTGTGTCCAGCTGCAAAATGGCTAAGAAAAATGTCTTTTGTTTGTAATTTCACATATCAGGAATTCCAATTGATTGAGTGAAGCACATTGGCAGATATTATGGTGATTAAAACTCTTCCCTTTTTTATTTGCCTGTTTGTTTATTTAATTTTTGTAGCTGTAGGTCTTAGGATCCTTGGGTTAAGGAACACGGAAACTCTTAGTCTAGAATAAAATTTTCTCAACTACATGACACTCATCATGTTGTGAGAGTCAGATGAAGCCCTGGTTCAAGCTAACATAAAATTTTACAAGGAATTTTAAAAGTTTAATATTACAGGGTTCTCTAACCTTCTAGTCCACCTTTCCCTGGTTGTCAGGGTAGTCCATTTAACAAAGGGAACAATCTTGTCCAGGAACTTTGAATTTTTCTTTGTTACTTACAGACTTTCAGTGTTATGGGATCCTGAATTATTGAAAGTTTACATATAAATTTCATCAGAGATAGTTGATTATAGCAGAAATGTTCAAAAGCAGCTGGTTGGGGAATCAGAAACAATGAAAGGGACAAAATGAAAGTCACTATCTGTCCCTTCTTAGATCTTGGCCTTGTATAACAACAAACTTTAAGCAGAGAATTGGAGGAGGGGCGTCCTCCACTTCTTTTCAATATTAGAAATTTAATCTCTCTAAACTCAGACCTATAAAATCTTAATTTAGCAATCATCCAACACTGAGGATGTCCAAAGTCAATCTATGGGCAGTGAGTCCTAGGCAACTGCTCTGAATTTAGCCTCAAAATGTGTGGGTCCAATTCAAGACTCTTCTAGAAGCACATAAGCAATTGTATATGCAATTATATAGATATGTATGCTTTGGGGATTCATAGAGTAACTGACTTTTTCTACAAGTACTAAAGTGCATTTATGATGACAGGAAGCAAGAATGTCTGTGGGGCATTGGGAGTTGAAGAAACTCTGCTTGTATTTCACCTCTCAGGGTTATCTGTGTGATCTCTCAGATTCCTGTCAAGTAAGGAGGTATATCAGTGTTTCCCAGCTTTTTTCTTCTTTTTTTACTCAAATACATTTCAATGAAATGCATAATTTATCAAAGTCCCTTAGAAATTCAAAAAATTATTAGTCTGTGTGTGATATATAGTGTTTTTAAAAGCGAGTAATATTTTCAGATCAGTATGTCTTTAAAGATTACTGCATAAATTCCTATTCTTTTTCTTAATATTGTTTTTATATACATTGTACATTAGTTGCTATATATTTAAATACATCTTTTGGCTTTAGAAAATGTTAAATTTTCCTGAATTTTATTGTATGAGAAAAGCATAATTTGTTGATGAATCAATTAAAATAATATTACATAATGTTTCATTTGGGACTGAATAGATATTAAAACAATACTAAAATATAACTTTCTATTATGCATCAAACCTTGACAAAAATTGCTTTGTACCTATATTTAGAATTCTCACATTTTGCTTTTAAAAAGTGCTAGCTTATTTTTGTATTTCTATCTTTTGTTCTAAATGGCAGGATAAAAGAGAAGGCTTCAAGCTGCTATTTTCAAGCACTTATCCACAAATAATACATTGAGAGTTTAGAAGGTCTTTATTCCTAATGAACTGTAAGTCAAATTGGATAAAATGTAATTTTAGTTTCCTTTTTAACAATGGTTTTTAAAGTACTAGAGGACGTGCCATTTAAAAGTTTTGACCATTTATACAGTTTATGAATTCGGTGAAAGAAAGAAAATTTTGAAGAAAATTTTGAAGAAAATTTTCAGAATGATCATTTTTATGCTTCTTATAAGGATTATATGTTGCAAACAGTAGAAACCTATTCTTGAAAACTCAAGCAAAAACAATTAACTAGAAGGGTGACTCACAGCATTAAAGAGGAAGCTCGAGGACCAGGTTTGAGAAAGAGCAAGAACCTGGAAAGCTCAGAATTTTGTGAGTAGTAGCTAATTTAATAGTTCTATCAAAGTGTCATCACAGAGATGAATCAGCTTCCCTTATTCTCTGCTCTTGGCCACTCAGGTACGATTCCTAGTCCCAGGAAAAGGAATTAGGTTGGGCTATTCTGGGTCACATACTCATTGCTCAGTGCTTGGCTAAGAGAGAATAGGGCATCTTGATTGACAGCCCCACTTACATTGTACCCACTAAGAAAGAGGTACTGATGTTCTCCTGTAAGAAAATTATGGTGCTACCATCAGACGGTGCTGGGTGAACATGAACAACACTTGTTAAAATGTATGTCTTTGTGTCTCCAAACAATAGTTCATTATAGGTGTCAAATTACACAACATATGACAAAGAATAAAAATTATTTAAAGCCGAAGAATGGATAAAACGTTCAATTAGTATTATTAACTTGGATAGAAAGCTGACTGAATGATTGAGTCATGAGAATATCCATCTGATCTCTTTGGCTGCCGTGAATGTTTATTTGATAAACTCTAAGAAGCTCTGAGATGCTTTTAATTTAAAAGAAAACATCTAAACAATAATTTACTTCTCAATTTAAAAACACTTAATTTCCCTGTGTGTAGTAGACATTTGCCATTTTCAGCTTCTTGACGCCTATTGCACTTTCCCATGGCAACAGCATCCTAGTTTTAAATTTGCTTCAGGGGAAAACAACTTCATTCCTAGCTCCAGGGATAGGCCCTGATTGACTGAAGCCCACTTCATTCTCTTCACCACAAGGATCAGATCTAATGAACCAACTTAGGCTAGAGGAAAACCAGGATATATTTTCTGGGCACTTCTGGAAAAGAATTCTAGTTTTTTCTCAAAATTTGTTTGGAGAGATACTTTCTCTTTCTCTGGATGGTATTAGATGTAGATGTTGATACCATTGTAATTAGTTTGCTACAAACAGATGTAAAATCTGAAGTCAAAGTTGATACACAGGAGAGTAAAGTCAAGAGAATTGCAGGGAAATGAAGTTAGGGTTCATAGGATCAAACTTTACCTGAAGTTGTCTCTACTCATGGACCTTAAATGAGCCCAAATGTATTTGACTGTTTATGCTCGTTTGAGTTGGAGTTGCTATTATCGCATCTGAAATAATCCTAATTGACGTATTACTAGAAAAATCTTTGTGAGCCCTAGGGTCTATGAAGTGCTGATTGAAAATGCTGTAGTCATTTCTAACAGTAAAGGTTGTGCTATTACTGGTAATAAGGAGTGTAATTGAAACCAAGTTGGAGAAATGATGTTAGATGATTGGACACGCATTCTGCGATGGATCCCAGCCTTATTGTTGAAGTATATTTACTATCTGATTAGCTATTTTAATTCAGAAAGAGGAACTTTTGTGATTCATTTCTCCTTTTGTGTTCTGTGTGGTTGAATATTTCTGGCTCTTAACAACTTTTTCTTTAAATACATCATCTTCCTGCAAAGTTTCCAATTATATTAATAATCTTAATTTTTGTCTTTTATTGGGCAATAGGAAATACCATATTAGATAAATAAAAATGAATGTTTAATTAAAGTTGTAATTTAATTTAAGTGATTCTCAAATGTGGTTGCGCATTAGAATCACCTGGGTAGTTTTAAAATTATGGCTCTTAAAGTTCGGGGTACATCAAATCACCTGTAGGCTTGTTAAAACAGATTTCCTGTACCAATCTCATTTCCTTTTCAGTAGTTCTAGGGTGGTGCTCTAGATTTTACATTTCTAACTAGTTCCCAGGTGATACTGATGCTGCTGATCTGAGGACCTCTGCTCTAAAAAATATTCATTTTAGAGTATTTAAATCAGGATCTCCTTGGTGGTAGTGATTTTTGACTCCCCAGATGGTTCTGATGAGTCAACAGAGGTTGAGAACCACTGTCCTAACCAGAGGAGGATGGCTGCTCTTTATCTCCCGATTAAGCATGTACAGAAGCCAATAAAAATTTCCCTTTCACACCTAAAATGAACTCTTTAACCTCCCCCCACACTATCTCATTAGGAAAAGTTAATATACTTAAATTAGAAAGAAAAAAAGACAATCACTCAAGTTGATTATTTAGAAGAATCACAGGCCAATCAACTATTTCCTGCCCCAAGAAAAATCTGTAGACCAACTTAAAAGAACATCTGCAATGGTTTTATTCAGGTAAACAGAAATTGTCATGCATTAGCAACTGCTAGAGGGACAGAGGAAAGGGGTGATGTTCTTGGAGCCCAGTGGGCGTGGGTTACCTGAAGCATTGGTTTTTTCCAATTGATAGCTAGAGTCAAAAAGGATATAGAGCTGCTGCCAGAAATGATTCCCAAGGCAGAGGGAGAAATGCCCTCCCTTCTCTCTTCGTTTGGCATCTCTGATCAGCACTTCTCATTGGCTACTGCATAACAGTGGTTGATAAAGGAGTTTGGGTAAAACATCCTGTGTATCACCCTTTTTGCATACAGGGCTGAGTGGAAGAGGGCAGGAATGAGGAATGAATCTGGGGGCAAACATACTAAGAACCAATACACTTCTTATGTCTGAAACAATTCGGTTTCTTATTAATAAAATTAATAGAATGAACATTCATGCATGTCACTTTACTTCAAATAACGCTTGGAATCTTTAGCTAATTATCTTGGAATTTTTATTTAGCTTAAAAATGAGTGTTTATATTTGTGTTTCTGTTGTATGGTTTTCTTTGGCCAATTGGTAACTTACTCCAAACACTATAGTTATCTTTTAAAGTAAAATCTCAAGAGGATTCTCCTGGTGTCGTGCATTACAGCTTTTCTAAACCCCCTCTTTATAATGGAAAGGAAGGAGGTGTCTGAGATTGGGACAATCAGTATCATGGGCTTTAGGATACAGAGAGTTTCTTCCATTTTTTTTTTTCTCCATTGAGTGACCTCATTTTCTTTCCTAACTACCAACGCTTAAATCCTCAAACTTTCTGGGACCATTACTTCACTTTTTGACACACTATGCTCTCATTTTGCATAAGAAAGAGCCTCCAGTTAAAGTATCTTTCTTGAATCCATTGCCAAACTTCCTTGATAAGGGCCATTCAAAGTTGCGTTGTCCTTTGAATGATATTCGAAGTTAAATTTTCAAAGTCAATCCACATCAGTGGATCTTTCCTGTCCATATTAATTCTCTGCTATTCTTTTATTCATGATAATTCCATCTTTCAGTCTTCAGAATAATAGTCATAATGTTATAATATGGTATATATATATATGTATATATATATATGTAAATATATAATATTATTCATTGTTTCTAATTATTGACTCCTTATCAAATTCTAGCTCTTAGGAGATCTGTTTTAGAAGCTCTCCCAACTGTTTCACATTAAGGAATTAACTCTACTACCATTAGTCCAAACCTGAGTGGGTGGCCTCTCCCATCTGGGGCCTGTTAGTGAATTAGCAGCTAGAGCATTATATATGCCTTGTAAAAACACTGTTCTTAGGCTCATTCAACTCCATTCTGACCTTTAGGTCATGCCTTATTGAAGAAAATAAGGTGGAAGTCAAAACCTACATTTCCCATTTTCTCTTACAGTTGGGATTTTTCCAGATGTCCATGTACGAGATTGGAAGTCAGAAGTGAGGTGGTTGTGCTTCTGTTGGTCAGGAAGCACTTGGTTTTCCACAGCAAGGGTGGCTGTTTCTAACCTTGGGTGTTTAGAGGTGAGACATAGAACAATTCTTTTGCTGGTGTGGATTTCTACTAGGGTGGTATGCTCCAGGAATGAGCAATTGCACTATTCCCTAAGTATCTGATGGCAAAATAGCAGATCCCATATAAATTCATTGTTATATCTGGGAATAATTGTTGGAGACTAGGACTAGAACTTGCTCCTCCAGAGCTGTATGTACCTATTTCTCTGTATTAGCTACTTATTTTTATTAGATAAGTGGGTGCTTTATCTTCACTAAACCCTAATACACTACCAAACAAATGCTAAAAAATGTAAATGGTAATATTTTCCCCAATTTCAGAAACATGCCTTATATTTATTAAAAATCCTATTCTAGAAGGTGACAGAAAAAGGAAATATCAAAAGATTCTGATCTGCTAAATTTGTTCATGGGTTTTAGTTTATATTATTTTAAAGTTTAATTTTAATTGTTAATTTTTTAATCAATGCTACACAATAGTTTAAAAAGTCAAAAATTTTGCTGGACTTAACAACACGAAAACAGCAGTTATCTGCATCTTCCTTTCTGAATCCCAGATTTCTACTTCTCATTAATATTCTGGCAATTTTTTCCAGTATCTACTTTTTATTTCTAAATGAAATGCCTATATTCTAAATAGCATACCTATGTTGCTATTTCTCAAGTTTTTCTGTTATTTACCTTTTGACTTCTATGAAAGATGAAATCTTATCTCTTCTCCACTGTCTCCTCACAAATGAATACCTTCACACATTTCTCTTCTCATTTTTAAATATAGATATCAAATTTGTATTAGAAAGTTTTTTTTGTGTATATATTATTATGACTATATCAACATTATCTACAACTGAACCATGCAGTTTATAATGCTCACATTTCCTTTCTCAGAGATCAAAACATCTCTTCCCTTGAGGTGATAATTATCTTACTTTTTCTTTTGCTTATTTTTCTATGTAACTTTTTGCTAATTTATCCATAAATTCTCTGCCAGAAGTATACATTTTCATCAAGATATTAAAAACTAATGGATAACTTTTTAATTTCCTTTCCTTTTATTCCCCTCTCCTCTTCCTGAGATGCCCTTTTTCACGCCCACAGACCTTGTGCTCCAGTCAAGAATCGGCCTATTACTGCACAGCTGCCATCTATAGCTCTCTCCTATGTTGGATTCCTGGTTTACTGACTATTATATGATCGAAACAGCTTATATATTATTGGGATAACATTTTCTTAGGAAAAAAAAAAAAAGCAAAGCTCAAAATATCAAGTGTCCTCCAAGCTTTTTCTTTCTTTTTCTTCTAGTTGAGATTTCTGAAATTGAATTAATCTTGAAATTCATGTTTTTCAAGAAAATAATTAACTTTGTAAGATTTTACTGGTAGCTAGTAGAGCTGTACAAGTATAGCCTAATTTTTAAAATTCTCCACAATTATAATGTCTCCTTTCTATTCCTTATTTTGTCCATTGGTGTACCTCTTTTATTATATTCACAAAAAATTAGTCTATTATTTTTCAAATAATTTATTATTTATTATTAATTTGTTTTTTATTTCTATATTATAACTTCTTGAATGTAATCTGTTATTTAAAATTTTTTTTGTTAAATAATAAATGACATTAATAAATTTGTCTCTCTGTGGCACCTTGAAAAACAAAAGTTTGATTTATTGGAATCACATTTTTGTGATTTAACAAGTTTTTACTTTTAAGTTGTGAGTTACTTCTTGGTTTAATTCTTTTTTATTTTTAAACAAAGAGCGCTTTAGAATTTAATTGAAATGCTGGTAGTTTAGAAAAAGTAGATTTTACAACATACGTGATGTGGTAAATAAAGTCTTGAAATTCTGAGAATATTTTCTAAATACTCTAAAAAATTTTGTCTGTGTATCTTTGTTGTGCAGTAGAAGAAATTCTAAAAAGGCAAAAAACTAAGACATCAAATAACATTCATATTCTGCATAAATAAATACTGTTAACATTTAAGATACTTATTTACTTATGATCTCACACAATATATTTTTACATAAAGACATGAAATCATATATGTATAATATTTACATATTTTTATTTTAATAAATATAGATCTATATTTTTAAAAAGTATTTACTACATTAATATTTAATATATGATGTATTATAATTTATTTAACCACATTTTTCCTGATAAATATATAGGTTGGTTTTGATATTTTGGTTTTATAAACAATAATATTGTGAATATCTTCGGGCATATATTTATAACTTGTCCAATTCTTTTTTAGGCTAAAACATGGAATATTGGATGTTCATACAGTTGTTTTCTATTAATTATTTTTCACATTTACTTTAACTTTTATTGCAATTATAATTATGTAAGTAATTCCATGTTTAATTGAATTTAATGCTCAATGGTCACCCTCATGGTCTATTTGTGTTTTTTTGATCTAGCTATGTGCTTTCTATATTTTATTTTTCTCTGCGTTACTTTCACATATAAATGATTCCTTGGCTGATAAATCTTTGCCTCACAAAACTTTATAAATATCACTCTGTTGTCTTAAGATATTTAATATTATAGAAAACTCTGGAGCCAGAATTATTTTATCCCATTGTTTTAAACTTATTTCTTTTCACAAGGATACTTACTTATAGGGATATATTCATCTTTGTAACAAAAATTTGCTACAATGTTCTTACTTATGTCTTTCTTTTCATTATTTTTACTACAAAACAAATCCTTTACATTTGAACACCTAGGTCTTGATTTCAGCCAGTAAAATTTTCTTCTATTATATTTTCAATTTTGATTTGCTCTTTTGGTTCAAGGTAGTTCAATAATACCAATTTATTCATTTAAAAAATTTTTATTTGTTAGATTTTATATTATCCTCACTTCTATTTTTATCTTTTTAACTCTTTTTTTTGGGGAGGGGGAAGACCTATAAATTTTGATCTTCAGGTCACTAATTCAATATCTTTTTTTGTCTGTTTTGCTAATGATTACATTTTATAACACTCTTTTATTTTAATTCAGCCTTTTTATTTCTAATGTCATTTAAATCTTACCTTATTCTAATTGTTTTTAAATTTATTATATCACCCCTTTTGATTCTACTCCTAATTCAAAGATTTCTTATCTTCTGTGTCCTATTAAAAATACACAAAGTTTTTTTTTATAGTAAGAATTTTTCTTGTGCCAAAAAATTTGTCATTAGCTCTCATGTTTGTTTTTTGCTTATTCATTATATTACAAGTTGTTTGCCAGTAGATAGTCCATGGCTGGCTTGTTATCTAATATATGGCTTGTTGATTGTCAGTAGAGTTACCTTTTTAGATTTCTAGTTGGAAAGCAGATTAATATTTACAAATCCTAGAGTATTTAAGAGTTGTAGGTTGCCTGGATTAGATGGATTCCATGCCACCCAAAATATTTGTTGTTTAATTCTTTAAACCAAGGAATTAAAAGCAAAACTAAAGTCTCCATGATGGACTAACAGTATTGTTATTTTCATTATTGTCTATAGGATCTTACTAGTTGAAGCTATATCTGTAAACATACAGATATCTCTTGTCATCACCATCCTCCTTCTCTACCTCACACACACAAACACACCACACAAAACTCTGTGTTTTGACAGTCTCATTCTCCAAAGAAAAAAAAGGTAATAATGAAGGCTAAGTGCTGGTGTAGCATGCTCTCTCTCTTCAAATGTCACACCTGTCCCCAATGAAATCCATTGCCTGGTGTTCTGACTAGCACTGATCTTATGTATTTAATCTGTACATTATGCAGATTAAACATTATGTGAATATACAGTGAAGGATGAAAGAATGCTCTTCCTATATTCTTCCATGTTGTCAACTTTCTCTGTTTGAAATGGCTGCTAGTTATGATTTACAATTTATCTACCTAGTTCCTGCAGTCAAAGAAATTTTCTCTGTTTTTGGTGGTAGAATGACTGTCAGTTTTAGTTCTTGTTGTCCTCAATTTTGTCTTTCTTTAGCCTTCGTCGGTATTTTAGCAAGCTGTGGGGACAGTCTACAGCCTGGACTGCTAGTCAAATGCTAATTTTTGAAATATTTCCTTGGATTCCAATTTTAAAAATTAATATATAGATCATGTCTTGGCATCTCTTAATCACTCATCTGAACATCACCCCAATAAAATGAGTACATACCTTCCTGCTGTGGCAAACAAAGAAAATAGCATCCTCTTCTATTCTGGCAACATAGTTTTATTCTTATTCAGGTTAAGAATAAGAACTAACTGAAATTAGTGGCTAATTACTTTTAAGAAAATGTGATTTCATATCAGCAGTGCCAAATTTAGGATCATGATTTTTAGACAGCTATTCTTGCATAATTCAGATTGACCAGACTAATAAACTATTCAACAGATCAGTTCTTATAGTTATCAGAGGTATATTTTGAAACTAATTCATCTTTCTTAGGCAAAAATGATTTAATGTTTCTCAAAATTGTATGTGTCAGGAAAGAAGGTATTTAATAAATGTTTAAGTCAGCGATCTGCTTATGCCTACCTTGAAATTTCTAGGCCTGTATTATTTTTACTGTGATATATGATAAGCAATTGGCCTTTGCCAAGTATTCATTGAGTTACTCAATATGATGAAATGTTGCTTCTATAAGAAAAGTTTAGTTTTGTAGAGTTTCAGTGGGAAATGGAATATTTGGTGCTGTCTTCTTGTGAGACTATAGTTTTTCTTTTTTTTCAATTGGCGGGAAGGGCAGGCTTCTTCTCTGAATTTGTATGGAAGAGTTGAGCACATGTAGAAGGAATATACTCAATGGGAATATCAATTATTTATTGCTGCATAACAAGTTACACCAATAGTTAGTAGGTTTAAACAACAATGATTTATTAAGCTCATATAGTTTGGCAATTTGGGCTAGGCTCAGCTGGCAATTCTTTTGGTCTCTGTGGAGATTACTCATTTGTCTGCAGTCAGCTGCTGGCTGGTCAGTTGGGAGTTGGCTGGACTAAGATGACCTCATTCATGTGTCCAACAGGTGGTTCACTGTCAGGTTGGGCAAAGGGGGATACCTAGATCACTTGTATCATGCCATCAAGCAAGCTGGACCAGACTTATTCACATGAAAGTGAAGAGAGTTCTAGGTAAGAGGAAGAAAGCATATAAAACCTCCTGAGACTTAGACTAGGAGCTGGCAAAATATTGCTTTTGCCACATTCAATTGGCCAAAGCAACAGATAGGGTGGAGAAACTATAGCTCTGATTGAGAGTTGCTGCTAGTTCACATTACAAAGGGAATGGAGATTGTGGCTATTTTTGCAAGCTATCAGAGAATTATATCTAATATGGAAGTAGCTTGATAAACCAAATGGTAAGTAAATTTGACCTGATTCACCTAAAATTGTATAAGAAATTGTCATCTTGTTCCTGAAAATCTGGTGCAAGTAGAATATGAGTCTTGCTCCAATATAAGAGAATACAGTTGGCCCTCCATACTTACAGGTTTCTCATCTGTGATTCAATCAACTACAAGCCAAAAATATTCAAGAAATTAATATGTTATTTTGTTGCTGTCATGTACCATGTAGGCCTATGATGGTCAAATCTGTTCTCAACATGTACAGACTGTTTTGTTATTATTTCCTAAACAAAACATTTTATATAACATTTTCATTGTATTAGGTGTTATAAGTAATTTCTAGATGATTTGAAGTAAACAGGAGGATGTACATAGGTTATATGCAAACACTATTACATTTTATATAAAGGACTTAAGCTTCTTGGATTTTGTTGTCTGTGGAGGGTCCTGAAACCAATCTCATGTGGATACTGAGAGAGGACTACTTATATTCAACACATTCAACATTCATCTTTCGATCCACAAATTTATTGAGCACACCAACAGCTAAGCATTGTTTTGCTAATCTAGATTCTTGGGATTCACTAGTGAACAAGAGTTTACCTTTAAGTTATGCTGTTCAATATATAATCAGTAGCCACATAAAAGTATTAAACACTTGAAATGTGCTTACTGAGTACCTAAACGTGGCTCATTTAAATTTCAGTGTGTTGCTAGTGTGTTACACACTAGAGTTTGAATATTTAGCATAAAAAAGGAATATAAAATAGCTTATTAAATTTTATTTCTTTTCATATTGAAAAGCTAATATTTTAGATATATTGATTTAAATAAAATGTTATTAATTTTATTTCTATTTATAGTTTCAGTGAGGCAACTAGAAAGTTTAAAATTACATATGTGACTTACATTTATGATTCACATTATATTTTCATTAGACAACACAGTTCTAGAGTTTGGGAGAATATAAATGAAATACTAATAAACAGATTGAAAACAAAATCTAGCAATGCATTAGAGAGTATTTGAGTAGGCTTCTTTAGATTGGGTAATCAAGGAAGGACTCATTTGGCTTTTGACTGAGACCTGAATTACAGGAAAACATAAGTCACAAAAAGATTTTGGGAAATGTTTTCTTGGTAGAAGTAATAGAAAAAACATTTTCTAGGTAAAGGGTTTTTCAAGTATAAAACTCTAAAGTAGGGAATAAATTTGTTTGGTTAGAGGCATATGAAAAAATTCAGTGAGCAAGAAATATAATAAGGTAGAATAACATTGTAAGAGTAGGAGGCAATCAATCTATTTTAAAGTCAACAGAAAGCTCAAACTCAAAATTTTTCCTGTTCAACTTCTTTTAAAATCCTGAGTGTGATCATAAATATTTAAGAGAGAAAAACATAAGGAGAAGATTATTAATGTAGTTTTGTTAACTTGGTAAGTTATGCACTTCTTTGTTTCAGTTTTCTCATCTGTAAAATGGGAATGGTAGCAATTATACTAACCTCCACAGGTTTTTGTGAAGATTAAATAAGATAATGCTTGTATGTTCATTCTAAGTGATATGTGTGAACTATGGCTAGTCTTGATTCCATATCAACTTAGAGAATCAGAAGAGATAGGTACACATTACTTGAATTACTTATACAAATGCCTTTATAAAAATATAATTAAATATGCTCTTAATTTTTATCAATGGTTGCTTTAAGAATGGATTATATGTATGATATTTCTGTCTTTCCTATTAAATCATCTTAGCCTACTAAGTTATTAAACATTCCTTGTATAAGATTCCATGTAAAAATTTTCATCTGAAAGTTTAGTAGAAAGAACATGTATTTCCTGATGAATTAGTGTATTTAATTCTATTCTACAATGAGAAGTAAAAAAAGTTTAAAAAGTAAAAACGGGTAAAAAAATAAACAAGAAGAAAAAAAAAACCTTTATTTTCCCCTTTCTATATTAGCTGGCAGGATTCTCATAGTCAAATATCTACTTGATTTTGCATTAGCATAGTTTTATAATATAATTACTTTCCATAGGCCAAATATATTGCTATAGACCTTTCATTATTTAAAAGTTTGACATATGCATTTTATTACATAGTACTTTAAGTCATTTAAAAAATAGTTTGTCTAAATTAAACAAAATATACAAAACAATGTATCTATGGGAAAATATACTCTAAGTTTCACAGAACCAAGTTATAAAAGAATTTTTGGAACATAGCCCATTTATAAATTCAGAAATTCCCCATATATTTTGGGGTGTTCTAAAATACCTAATTAAATATTCTCTTTAAACATACATTTTTTAAAAAGAGGAGCTAAATTTAAGACTCTATTTTTTTTGATGATACAGATAAGCTTCACAACAAAGAAGCAATATAAATTTATCTTTGTATAAAAATTATACCTGATTAGATATTTCTCTAAAGAATATATATGAAAGACCAATACATACTTGAAAAGATGATCAACATCCCTAGTCATTAGGGAAATGCAAATTAATACCACAACAAGACGTTGCATCATGCCTATTAGAATGGCTATTATCAAAAAGACAAGAGACAATAAATGCAGGTGTGGATGTGGAGAAAAAGGAACCCTTGTGCACTATTGGAGGGAATGTAAATTGGCACAGCCACTATAGAAAACAGTATGGAGGATCCTTAAAAATATAACTACCATACTATCTAGTAATTTCTCTTCTGGGAGTATATCCAAAAGAAATAAAAACGCTAACTCAAAAAGGTCTCTATACCTTAATGTTCATGGCATTATTTACAATAGCCAAGACATGAAAATGACCTAAGTGTTCATTGATAGATGAATGGATAAAGAAGTAATTGATTATATATATATATATATATATATATATATATATATATATATATATATATACATATATATATATATATCCATAAAATAGAATATTATTCAGTAATTAAAAAAAAGGAAATCCTACTATTTTTGACAACATGGATGAACCTTGAAGGCATTATGCTAAGTGAAACAAGTCAGATAAGAAAGACAAATACTGTATGATCTCAGTTATATGTTAAATCTAAACAACAAAATATCCCCAAACTCAGAAAAAATGATTAGACTTCTTATTATCAAAGGTCTGGGGTAGGGGTAGGGGAGTTAGAGAAGGTGGTCAATAGGTACAAACTTCCAGTTATAAGATAAGTTCTAAGGATTAATGTACAACATGACAACTATAGCTAACACTGCTATATAATATATAAGAGAGTAGTTAAGAGAGTAAGTCCTGAGATTAAGTCATCACAAGGAGAAAAAAATGTTTTCCTCTATTCTTTTCTTTATATTGTACCTATATGAGAAGATGGATGTTAGTTGAACCTATTGTGGTCATCATTTCATGGTACATGTAAATCAAACCATCATGCTGTATACCTTAAACTTAACAGTATTCTTTAATGTATTTTATATAATGTATAAGGAATGTCAATTATTTTTCAATAAAACTGAAAAAAATTATTAGTTGAAGGTTTTAAAAAGCTACATCACAAATTTTCTAAAATCTAAGGACATCTTTTTCAAAATTCATTCATTCACTCATTTATTATTAGTTGCCTGTCAAAGGCCTATTTTGTTCTGGAGCTATAAATATAGAGATTAACTGAATATCCAGGAGAAGTGCTCTGGACCCAGATAATGAAGGGCCTTGTATGGCAGACATACTATGGAGTTAAAATTTCATCCTAAAGGCAATAGGGAGCTACTGAAGTGCTTTAGGCACAGAAATGATTTGATTAGACTTAGTTTTTAGAATGGCTTTTGACAGCTGTTTCAGAGATAAATTAATGGTGGTGATGGGGAAATAGGGGCAGGTGAGTAAATGGGATCATACATAGATGAACCAAATAAGGATCTTTTCCCTAACAACTAGGAGAAATATTTTGAGAGAGGCATGGGAAAAATACAAGAAACATTTAGAAAGTAGAATTGAGAGAATTTGGCAGAATTGTCTGGAATGACTAAAGTTTCCAACTTTGGCAATGAAATATATAATACTGGTATTCATAGGGACAGGCAGTAAGTAATAGGAAGGTTGGTGAGATTTTATACAATGCAGTTGGCTTGGGTCATTTTGAAATTGCGATGTCTGTGGGACAGCTGAATTTTTTGTCATTTATTTATGTAAAGTGCAGGAATGGAGACAAGAATCTGGGAGACAGTAAATCATAGATAGTCATTGAAGGCATAGGTATAGATAAGACCTCCTAAAAGAATGTAAACAAAAGATTTTGACAATGAAATCTTGGGGAATAATAACATTTAAGAGGAAAATGGTGTGGAGTGAGATAATTTAAGTGAGAATGAATAACTAGGAGAAATTCAGAGAATGTGGCCTTCAGAGGAGAGAGTTTTAAGGAAGGATTATTTTATTCTGTCAAATGCCAAAGAGAGGTCAAGTAAGATAAGGAATAAAGGGTATACTTTGGAATTGTAAATTGGTATATAATATCAGAAACTGGCAAGAACAAGTTTAGCAGAATAGAGGGGGTGAAACTGAGTCACAGTACAAAAAATGAATGAGGGATGATGAATTGGAGATAATGAATTTAGACTTTGGGTTCCAAAGAAAAAGAAAGAGGGGATACTTATAGGGAAACACAGGGTGGAAGCAGGATTGTTTTAATATTGAGACTGAGGACTATAATTTTATGGTGAGTAAACCCTCAAGTGGAGAGCAGATATTTGATGGCAAAAAGCCGCTGGTGTGGGAGGGGAAAAGGAATTCAGGGTTCAAGTGGCAGGAGCAGTAACTTTTCATTTTAACTCTGTTGAAACTTTATACAGCTCCACAACAATAGAGTAACTTACATGTGTCCTTCATCAATTAGTAATCTTCATTTATAACCAAAGGAAATTTCAAGAAATGATTAATTTTCATTATATGCTCAGAAAGAATAATATCTATAGTCATGACCCTCATTAAGTCTCCAGAGTTCCATTTTTTCTCTACTCATTCTTCAGATTTTATGACTCATTAGAACCTGCTCTCCCTTAATTCAATCAAAATTATGCTAGTGTTAAGAATATGATGATGAACAAAATGCAGTGCTGGCTTTTGAAACCTTCTAGTTGCACACAGAGCCTACCTAGGAGTTAATCTCCAGGTACTTGTGATTGCAGCTGGTGGTAGCGACATAATAATAATAATAATATACTGATAATGATATGATCCTTGGTCCATTTGTTCATTTAGTATAATTGTGACAAAATAAAGTATCGAGTTCTCCTTTGCACATAGTTTTAGTAGAAATTCCACAAAATATTCCTGTAGAATTCTTCTTGTGAAAAGAAAATAGTATTATTAAAGCACAGGCCAATTTTTCACTTGAAAAGTGCCTTTAAGGATGTCAGTTTCTTTTTTTTATTTTTTCACTATTAATGTCTTGATGATAAGGATCTTTTCTAATACTTTTCTTTTAAGATATGCTATACTTGGAAATGCACAGCGTTTAGGACTCAGGATACCTGGGATCAATTAGTAAGCAACCATGTACCTTACTAGCTGAGAGACCTAGAACACATCTTTTAACAGCATCTAGAAAATGAAGATAACACTTGTCCTGACTACCTCTTACATTATTTTTTAAACAATTCAATAAATGAGCAAATTCTTTATAACAATAGTGCTGTGCAGATGGTTTGGGAGGGTCCTAGAATCTTAATGTACTTTGATTCTAGTCATGCCTAAAGTTTTTCAAAACTTAAGGAAGATACTAACTTACTAGTTTTACTTAAACAAATGTGAGATGGGTTTCTATACTTTGTAACAGAAAGAATCCTGACTTATACAGTGGTTTCCTTCAGAATTCTGGCGCTTGCATCATCTGTAACTTGCTCTGCATCAGATAAAACTTGGCAGTGTGGCCAAATAAAACTAACATGTATAGAATGCCTTCTGGGAGCTAGCACAGAGGGACCGTCTGACAAAGTGCAAAGGTGGTGGTGTGGATTGCCATTTGCGATACTGACTGTGGGAGCTGAAAACAAAATTGTACCCATTCCTTTTATGCGTGTGCTCAAACTGAACCTCTGACTGGTAAGTGCCAGATCTTCTGCCTCCTGTAGGAACATGGATGTGTTCTTATTATTGGTAGAAAAAAATGTTGCCCACATTATCGAGATTCAAGATAATTATTTGAGAAAATAAATATGTGTATCAATTGGAGGAGTTAGGAATTCTGCTTGATTTGGTGACCAGAACAGAAGCTGGAGAGACATAAAGCCCTTTCTTGACTTCAGTGACTTGACATATATTGCTCTGCCTATGTTCTCTACATTTTTTGGGCCTAGAAATTGGGAATAATAGCAGCTTCTATATTGTCAAAGATCCTAAATCCTAGATATTAAGTCCTTGGGCATTAATTTTTTGATAAGCACCTGGCAAGACATACCCATACAGATAGTTAATGAATAATAGCATTGCCCTGAGCTCATTGATCCCATAGAAGAGATATCGGCACTCATTTCTATCAAATAATATGAATCAACTTATTATTACCAATTTGTTTTGTACTTTTGGACAGATATCACTGATGTAAGAAAATATAAATATTTACAAATAAAAATAAAAACTCCACAAAAACTGATTTCTATAGAATTAAATGATGATTATGCATGAACACATTAGGACTTGCTGCCTATCTTCCTTCAGACATGCCTGATTTTTTTATGCCTTGTCTAGTTCCATGGTCATATAATTAATACTTTAAAAAGGTACAGCCCTTAAGTAACTGTGTTTTATCATTCTGAGGTCTAAAGTCAGGTGTACCTCGGCAAGTGTTGTGTTATGTTCCACAGAGAGTAAGGCTGTTTTGATCATCTTATCTAATGTGAGGAAGTACAGCAGAAATGATTAAGAGCAAACTCAGGAATCCTACAGAGGATCCAGACACAGGCTCTGCTTTATTCTAACTTTTAACTGGGCAAGTCACTTTAACCTTTTAACTCTCAATTTCTTCACTTGTAAAATGATTACCTGAACCTCTTTGTTGTTGCAGGATTAAATGAGTTAATATAAGTAAATAACTTAGCAGAGTGCCTTCTACAGAATAATCACAGATAACCACTACTGGCTATTATGGTTCAGGGCTAGATAATGTAAAACTTATATGACTTTTCCAGATATAGTGAAATTTTGTATCTAAGTTAAATCAGTAGTTCTCGACTGGGGTCAGGGGACAGTTTTGCCTCCTCCCAACCCCCATTCCCTAGGAACATTTGACAATTCTGGAGACATTTTTGGTTGTTTCAACTCATGGAAAAAGGTTGAAGTAGGGTGGGGCGGGGCGGTTGTTACTGACATCTATTGAGTGGGATGGTAGTGAGATGTTTTGTTTCTAAATATTCTACAACACACAGGCAACCCCCACCCCCTGTCCCAGCTCTCGTGAGGAATTATCTGGTTCAATAGTGCTGAAGTTGAGAAATCTTGAAGTACATGGAAAGGAATCCTTCTACAGATGAGTCATGAATAAATCCTAATCAAGAAACCAGTCTATCAACAAATATTTGTTACCCTTCTGTTCTGGGTATAATATCATTACCTTCCAGCTGCGGGGCTCTTTACAGCTTATGAAACATTTTCACATATATTCAACTATTAATTCTGACAAAAATATGAAAAAAAAGACTGTATTACATAAACCACCCCCCACCCACTTCTCTTTTTTTTTTGTAGATGAGGAGTTAGGCTGAGAGGTTGACTTTCTCACAAAAACACAGATGATAATTAAACCCAGATGTTCTGAGTCCCACATACAGTGCTTCTGACACTCTCACATGCCCAGCATTGCATTTCTGTGGGGAATGCAGGAGACATTTTAGACATGGTTCCTCCTCTAAGATTCTTACTCAATTGCTAAGAGATTTACACCCATGAACACTTATTTATGCCTATTGGGGCTATAATAGACACATGTTCCCTCTCCCATCCCCACCTCTTCAGTGTTAGAAAATATTGAAACCAAAGTGTTTTTTTTTTTTCCTCTCGAATCTGAGCACTCTTTTGCAACATAAATGTAGTAACTTGTCTGCAAAGCAGGGTGCTACCCTTCTTTACAATCTGTACTTTCATAGCATATGCTATCATGTTCTTTTCCCCCCACCAGTCCTCCTACATAGCCCAGATGGTGCCTGGCCTGCTCTTGCAAACTTCTTTTTCATGTCAGTCCTCTTCTGAGCACTGAGGGTGAGAAGCTGATACTATGTCCAACTTGACGCCTAGGTGTTATAATATTCCAAAATGCAACCTGTTTGGAGGTGATAAATTTGCTCTTCTCAGTTCAAAGGCTATCAGCATGTCAGCACCTGCAGATTATTTCATGAATTTGTGGAAAGCACTGATTTTTAATTCAGATTTTAGAAACAAAAGTTATAGAAACTTATTTTAGAAAAATAATAGACCTACAATGCCTAATCATTGCATAGCTGCCTGACATTTCTAAATAACAATATACTTTCCTCATTGCACATGCTGTTTATGTTGTCAAATTAGCTTGAGATTATTTTGACAAATGAGTACAACTGATTATAGCTGACAGTCATAAGGAAGTTTTAATACCAAAGTCATTAAAGAAAGCTCAAGCAGCAGGTAATAATCCTTACCACAGAGGAAATAAACAATTCATGATTAATTTTATGTGTATTTATTATCAAAAATTTACCAAAAGATTTTTAGAAAACTTTCTTTCTGAATTCTTTGATAATGATAAAATTTGTCCTGGCATTTCTTATTCAAATATGTGTAACCATCACCAATACAAATATTAGCAAATATTATATCAGTGTACGACACTTCAACAAATAATATAAACTTGAGAACTACTTATATCCCCAAAGGGAGGTTTTTGTTTATTTGTTCCTATGTTTATTTTACTTTGGAAAAGATATTATGTGGAAAATCATTGAATGTTCAATGGTGCTTCACAGATAAATGACCTGGAAAGATATATAGACCCCCCAAACTGGCTTTCTTCCTGCCTAAGGACATGAAGGGAAGTAGAGTATAAAACACAATCCTTCTTGATTTATTTTTACTTGAGTGGCTTTGGGAGTTACTCAAAACTTATGTGTTCCATAAAAAACAGAACTGAAAGTGCACAAGATGCAACTCAAGCAGAAATTACCAACTAGAAATATTTTCCAGAGTCCTCATGGTGGGCCTTAAGTCATCCTCAGAGCTGATCACATAAAGACATGCTAAGTTATAGCAAAGCAGGAAAGATGAGCATGACACTTTTCTCTGAACAGCCCTTCCTATGTCACCCCCCTGCTCGCAGCCCTTTTGTAACTTCCCATTTTTTCAAAGACTTTAATAACTAGCATGTCATACAGAGACCTTTTCTAAATCTGGTTTCTGACTAGCTCTCTAGTCTCAATTGAAACCACCCAAACAGGCACGTATGTACAGGGGACTGCCAGCGATTGATTCATCAAATTCTTGTGGAATGCTGGCTCTTTCCCAGGCACAGAGTTGGGCACAACTTGCCACTGGTAGAGCACAAAGAGAGAGGCAGGGGATGACGGGCCACAGCAGCCGGCAGGGGTGGTAGAGACAGGTTTTGGAAGCCTAATGGTCAATCTAAGGAACTCAAACTTCATTTTACTGGTGATAAGGAGTCTCTGAAACATTTTAAACAAATTTTATGGGGTCAATTGCTTTGGAAGGACTTAGTTTTTATGTTGCTAAAAAGACCACTGTTAACATTTAGCATTTGAGTTTTTTAAAAATGGGTGCCGACATAAAAAAATAAAATAATTTTCCCTTAGGACCTCTTTTAGGGTACCGATTCATTCACTGAACAATATTTATTGAGAATGTATCAAGGACAAGGCACAGTGATATGTACTCATGACATGTTTTAAAACGAGCCATTTTGACTCCTTTCCCATGAACCATGCAATCGAATGGAGGACAAACGAACAGGAAAATGACAAATTATGGTGTGTGCTAAGACAGACAAAAAAACAAGATGCTGAAATAGAAACTATAGAAATAGTTTCTAGGAGGGTTCCTACTTTTGATGAATTGTTGGGGAAGGCCTGTGATATTTAAGCTGTGTCCCAAGATATAAGTGTAACCCATTCAAAGAGAGAAAAGATGATCCTTCTAGGAAGAGGGAGCAGCAGGGGGAGGGTTAGATATGGTCACAGAGCTGAGAGATCAATGTGTCTGGATTCTACAGTGTGAGAAGGAGTAAAGCATGAAATTAAATTGCAAAAACATGTAGGGAGTTGTAAACTCTGCTAAAAACTTTGAATATTCTCATTTTTTCTTTGGGAACAGGATACAGTGTATTTTTTCTTAACATGGTTACATAAATATTTTTTACATGAATTATCCAATAATAGATTTATATTTATTTGGGTACTAAATCTTAAAAATATTTAAAATGGACTGAAATGATTATAGTAAATTTTTCTGTAACAAAAGAGTATTTTTTTTTTTTTTAATGAGCCATTTTATCTTTTGGCTCATGGACAAAGAGAAAAAAAGAAACACCATTTTAATTAATCTTCTAGGAAAAACTTATTAACATCTTAATCTTCCAGCTAATCATTGATTGCTGAGACTGTAAAAGGGGATTTTGGCTTCCAGAATTGAATTTCTGAGAAGGCTTCGGTTAAGTAGTTTGAAACTTATATCTTTTTCCTGTAATCTAGCAATCAATGTTATCCTTCGGTGTATGTCATACAACAGAGAAAACAATTCAGTGGACCTGTATCCTAAGTCAGGGAGGCTGATATCATTTACAGCACAGCCTCTTAGATAAGGTTTCATTCCCTTTGGTGCAGGAAGATGTTAGGTCTCATGATGCAGCCTGGACCATTGTGATTTTGACCATGGCAGGATTCTTCATACAAATTGTGGCTAACCTGTAGATTTCAAAGCGTGACTAGAAAAAATCTGTATGACTCCTAAGGTGATATTCCTTAAATATCACCCTGCCTCATTAAAAATATTGGTTGCCTTTTCTATTAACCAAATAATATAATTATTCTAATATTAAATAGTAATAGGGGTAAGAGCTAAGGTTGTTTGAAAGCTAAAAGGTTGCTTAGACAAATTAAAAACTCATTTACCTACATCTGGAGTATATTTATTATAGAGTGAAAAAAAGCAGTGACTCCAGCTAAATAAAAATTATCTGTCATTAGGTTTAAATTGTGTTAGTGTCCAGCTAAATTTAAAGTGGAGCTATTAAATCATGAAAAATGATTACATGTTTCATGTTCTTTTAATCCAAACTTTCTCTCAGGTTTTTAAAAATTTCTCTTTGTTACAAGAAATGACCTTATACTGAGAAAACTTCATTCCATTGTCATTTCTCTATTAATGAGATTCTGGTTTAACAATATAGTGAAATTATAATAAAGGGTGGGATATTACAAGCCATCCTGTGTGTGAGTTATGTAACATATTGAGCAGATCCTTGCAAAGCCATGCTTATTTAATTATAAGGAGGCCAACTCCTTGAAGAACAAATGTTTGTGTCTCATATAACTAATTCATGAAGACTGTAATAATTGATGGTGAATGTAACAGAAGCATTCCAGTAGCTACTAAAGTTTATCTCCCTTGTCACCATTGGTTCTCTATCTGTGGCACTAATATTAATTGAGTAACTCAAAAAAAAAATAGCTTTGTTTGCTTCCTATCTAAATGGTGCAGCATTCCTATGGAACATATTGTATGAGATTAAACACCTGAAAAAAAAATGTGAATGGTGGATTACTGCAGAAAATGAAAATTAATATCAAAGTCATTTTTTATTTTGTTTTCTTAAATTTCCAGAGCCCAGTTGTCTGTTTTCATGGGTGAAAAAGTGGTCTAAAATTCCAAGCTTCGTTTATCCATTTTCAAATGACTGGAGCTTTCACTTTCATTAAAAATGGCACAGGACTGCACTGATTGATCCTTCTAGAAGAAAAACAATTTTCATTTCTATGATTTCAAATCTAAATAAATTCTAAAACCTCCCTTCTGTAGCAATGCAATAACATCAGTTATCCAAGCCTGTGAGCATCTATGTAAGTATCATGTTGGATAAATGGCTTTTAAATAAAGTTGAGTATAGGAGATAAAGATAAAAATAAGTAAAAATTATAAAGGATGAAGTGTTTCATGAGTTATGGACCATTTATAACAAATAATACAGCTGAGTTAGCTGAGAGGCAAAACAGAATGGAAATTCCTTAGTTATAAAAAAATTTTATAAGAATGACATTATAGTTGATGTTATGAAAAGCAGTGACAGATAAATGATGCCAGTACCGGTACCCAGATATCACATAGATCTATACACAGAACAAGGGTTTCTGAAAGAAACGAACCTTTTACCCTCTACATTTTTAAATTTTCCTTTCCAATCTAATCTTGGAATTTCTTTCCAAATACTTAGCTAATTGAGGTAAAAAACTTTTAGGCAAAGTATGACCCTGTTACTATCGGATGTATCTTTCCTCACATAGTTACATATATGTGAAGGTCTCCTATCTTTTAATTACTATGTGTTAGTTTGTGTTTCCCAAATTTGCCCAGTCTTTTGGAAAAATCTTATTGGATTCATGCAGATATTTTTCTCCAAAAGATCTCCCACAGTCTTTATGTAGTGTGCTACTTTGTTGGAAAGTAATAGGAATTTACCTTTTTCTCATTTTGAGTTACTGTATATTTTTCATTTTGAGGAAAATGGAACAGGCTATAGATGATATCAATCTTCTTGATCTTCCATCTCTTTTCTGATGGGTGAAGAGAGAGCTATGGGAGTTTCTGTATCTGTCTTTTACTTACAGTACAAAGATAATGGATTACTTTTTCCGAAGGGTTTGAATTCCATTTTTTCAAAAGTGGTTGAGAAAAGGAGTTGAGAAGGTTTTACATCAATCATTCATTGAGATATATGTACCTGCATCAACACCTGCTTTGGCGAAAGAGAGACTTAAATTAATCTCTTAAATTCTTATTAGAGTAGCTGTGATACCAGGAAAAAGAATTGGTGCTAAATATCCAATGTTCAAACAGAAACATTTTAACAGTAATATTAGGTAGAAAAGAAAAGCTTGAATGGCATAAGTTCTCACAGGAAAACTAGTTTGTAAGAAATTTCAATTTTTAATTTAAGTTTTCAGATTTTAATAAAAAAGTTAGTAGAAAAACTGCAAAGCCACTAAGTATTGCAATTTTTTCTCTTACTGAAAAGGAAGAAAAAGCAGCTCTTAAAAACTTGACCTTTCTACTTACTTCACAATCTGAAACCTAAATAATAAACATCATGAACTTTTGATTTTTTGTTGTTCTCAAACCCCAATTTATTTATAAGGGTAATTAAAAAACTTATACATTTATGAGTATGAATTACATATGGTTTCTATGACTAAACAAAATGAACACAAGTACTGTGTACTATGTCATGGTAGGTAAACTGTCTGTTAAATTTTTTTTTCCAGATCAATTTACATAGTGTAACTATAGCTTTGTTTTATCTACCTTTAAACTCAATTCACCCAGCAGTAAAGGATCTGAACTGGTAACAGTCTAGATAACAGATAAGAGTGTCACGTGGTACAAATGGAGGCTTCATTCTCTTTTTTTAAAGAAACCTCTTAAGACAGGTGTTCGACTCAAAGACATTTTTACACACCACAGCCTAAGGCACAGTTTATAACCCACTGATGACGAAAATAAATTATTTCACGCTGAGAAACATTTTCTCCTACAGGATAAAGACAATTTTATTCGTGGACAAAATGACCTATGGAGGAGATCTTATAATCACTTCACCATTATCAAAATCATCAAATGCATGCAACATCTAAGTCCAATTAATGGAAGATGAGGCCATATGGATGTCTGTTACAGTGTGGTGGTAAGAAGATAATGCTTTGTGTCTTCAGTCTAAGTGCTTTAGAAGCGTTAAGCTTCTCAGTACCTTTGTGAATTAGGTAAGCAATTTTCTGTGTTCTGCTTTCCCTTTGTACCTCAATATATCCAAGGCAAGCCTCCTGTTTCTGACTATTTTTGAATATGTAATGATAACTATGAATTTAAAATGTCTAATTAAGTTTCTTCAGGAGGGACCATATCTAATTCTGTGTTTTACATGATGCCTTAATGAGGAAAAGGACCACATCTCTTCATCATATCACTTCTACTATGTTTTAAAGTGACCTAATTCACAAAGCAAATGCTCAGGCAAAGGCAGCTTTTAGCATGCACATATACAAAGATTTTTTTTTTTTTTTTGTGCTCTCATAGCCTGCTGCTAAAAGTGGGGGAGAGGAAGCACTTTCAACACAATAGGTCAACTCAGGTGGCTTTGCCCTTGCACTTTCTTTATAGCTGCCTGTCTCTGGGGTTATGACCTAGGGAGGAGCTGGGAGCTGACCAGAACCAATGGACACTTAGACATAATGGTTTTGTACCTGTATGTTCAGGTGAGTCAGCTATGTGAAGTGAAAATGTTGCACTATGGCAGAAGAATATTTTCTTTAGATGTATAAATAGCTGGTAAAGATTTTGTTCTCAAAGAAAGACTTGAATGTACAGTATTTTATAAGTCAAAGGGATGCTGAGCCAGTTTAGATAGTAGGCATCATGGAAAACATCTGGATGACTACATTATTTTATGGCTTGACTAAGTTGACTTGATATTTCCTACATATTCATACATATAGTGTAACTGTTAGCTAAATAAAAATATAATGCCATTGGAATATTTGTAGATACTAACTAACTATATATAACTAACTATAATACTACAAAAATCACTATTGCTGAATTATACTTTACTGTTGTCTTATTGACTTTTTTGAGTTATGGCCCAAAAGCCAGGCGTACAATATGACTTCTCTTTTTGCGGTGAAACTGATACTTAAGACTAATATTTTAGATTATGTTTTTTCATAAATCTAATATGTTACATTTATTTTAGAGTTTAGTACAGAAACAAATATATTTTTTTTCAAAGTCTTGATATAAGAATTATGCAGTCCATCATATTTGCTTTGTTGCTTTGGCTGTTAGGAAGCTCAAAGATAAATAATGATGGAAATGATAGTCTTTACACAATAAAGTAATTTGTTTTCTCATTTATCTAAAAGTGTTTGTATCATGCAGAACTTAATATTTGGGTCATGCAAGCTATTGTGCTCACTCAAATGAACATATTGACTGTACTAAGCTAGTGAGACTTAAACTTTCTCTTGATTCTGGGAAATTGGCTGGCAAATCTTTTGGCAGTAATATGACAAAGTAGAACAGAAAATTGCTTAACTCCTACTTGAAGAAAAATATTAATGACAAAAAATGAAATTATAGTCCCCTTGTCATTAATAGAAGGCAGTACAGTTTATGCTGGTGAAAAGATCCGGGATTTAGTCAGACTGACTTGGATTGGAATTATAGTTCTCCTACTTCTTATTTGTATGATTTGGGGCATATTGCTATCATTTTTGAGTTTCAGTATTTTATTTGTGGAATAGGTGAAGTTCTTAAAATGGTGCCTAGCACACAGTAAATATTCAATAAATATTGATTACTATTATTCTTATTAATGATAATTATTTATTAAAGCTTAGACTAGATAAATACTGGTTAAAACTTGAAAACAGATGTTCCTAGATGATTCTGTAAGAGATGCAAAAGAAATATTAATGAAATAATAAATATTTTTTGTTTGAATGTAATAATATTCCATTATGTATATTTAAACGTTATATTAAAAAACTTAATAATAGTTTTTTTACTTGTGTTATATGGAAGTCTAAAATATGTATAGGATTTCACTCTGAGTTCAATATTTTTATTTAAGAATGCTAAAACTATGGGCAGTGTTTTGATAGAACCTGATCTTACTAATTATAATCAACAAAAGTAAATAATTAATGAGCTATGATTAAAGAATATCCTAAGATTTCATAGTTCCAAGAATCCGGAAACTACAGTACTGATTTTTAGAGTTTACATATCCATTAGTAGCCCTACCCGTCAATTTAGAATTATGTTGCCTTCTAAGAGTTTTCTTGTAGCTTATTAGTTCAAAACTCATAATAAAATTTTTTACAGGAAGTATATTATAAATTCTAGCTTGTCTTCAATTTAGTCCTTTTTTCCAAAGCTAATTTAATTCATAATAATAAAGCTAAAGTTTAATGTTTTCTGTTAAAGGCAGAAAATAATACTCTGGTATTATGTTTTATTCTAAAGCTAGTAAATATATTTAGCATACAAAATATTTCTAAATCGTTTAAATTAAATATTTTTTTATTGTATAATCTATAATCGAGAAAGATTAAAAATAAATAATAATGAACTTTATTTTGAATGAGTTTAATTCGATGCGGACAAGAAGGCCTGGGGGAAATTTGGTGCATATCTCAGTGAAGAATTATGGGCGCTTTCACCATTCAAGTAAATAAATATGCTCTTTAATTGGACCTGCCCTATTGAGACTGTGCTGCATATTTCACTGAAGGGTGAATAAAACCTTATCTCTGTACTCACATACCATTGAAGATGAAATCCAGCTGCATATCACAGGAAAATTCAAAATAACTCCAGGTTAAATGAGAGAAAACTATATTTCCCTCCTATTAATAAAGCTGTTGAAGTGGTATAGTCTAGGGCAAGTGAAGGGCTTCAGCTTCTTTTCCCTTTCTCATCTGCTGAATATGACTTTTGTTCCCAAAGCTGCTAAGGTCCATGATGAGTTCAAGAATTTCACCATCTGTGTCCTATCTGTGTCTATAGCAGCAGGAAGGAAGAAAGAAGAAGAAGAAAGAAATAAACACAACCAGTATTAAATTTTTTTATTAGACTTTTTAAATAAAAACAATTTTAAGTTCACAATAAATTGAGCAGAACGTACAAAGATTTCCCATAGACCTCCTGCCCCCACACATTCATGGACCCCATTATCAACATCCTGCACAGATATTTCATTTTTAAGGAAATTTCTTGATGTCTCATTCAACATTACTGCTTACCTCTCATGTGGCTGGAGCTTAGTCCTACAAGTCACCGATGTATGCATAGAAGGCTGGTGAGTGTGATCTTAGCTGCCTGGCAATATACCTGGCTAAAACTCAAGGTTCTATTACAAAAGAAGTGGGGAGTGGATACTGAGGGCAAACAGCAGTCTATATAGCTCTCTCAAGACAGTTCCAATATAGAAGTGGTTTGGACAATATAAAGAGAATGATAATGCTGGTCTTCAGGAGTGAAAGACCATAAGAGAGGCAAACAAAAAGGACAATATGCAGTCAGAGAGTGAATGCAGTTGGGCGTACTGGAATGTCTTCATGAAAGAGACAGTATCTAAAGACCTAGAGGATGGGTAGTGTATCTAACACGGTTGCCTACCCTAGTCCCCTCTGCACCTTTCTTTCTGGCTGGTAACCAAATTTGAGGCTCCTCTTAGCATTCAATCCCTGTTAACAACCAACCTTTTTAAAGAACAGGGAACTGTGTTAGTTATAGCTTAAGTCTCACTTAGGCTGAGAAATAAACATAAAACTAAACAGTTCTTGAAGAGAACCTGAGAGCCTCCTTAAAACTGTTGGAGGGTCCTAAGGGATCTTGAACCCTAGATTGAGAAACATTGGTTTAAGTCCATAATAAGAAACAAAATATTTTCCTAATGGACAGTATATTAAAGTGCTTAAGTGCTTAGTCTAAAACCAAACTGCCTAGGTTTAAAACTTAATTTTGTTCTTTGCTAGCAGCAGGTTTTTGGGCAAGTAATTAAACATTTTTATATTTAAGTTTATCTGTGAAATGAGGACAATTATAGTACCCATTTCATAGGTTATCATAAGGATTAAATGAGCTAATATTTACCAAGCACATAAAACAGTGTTTGACATACAGTTTATACTATATTAGTGTTTATTAAATAAATTTTAACATGTCAAAAATTTTTTTTTCCTCTACAGAATCAGTAATCCTCAACATTATGTGGTCTGGTCCCTTTGCTTCATTTCCTAAACTTTTCCCTTTGTACTCCATGAGAATAAAAGAAGGGTCCTTTTGGTAGCTCATTTCCCTGTATGGCTTTGTTTTATTAGTCACAGAAGTAGAACCTGGAGATCACTAGTTTACCAAATACTTAACTCAATTCTTAACCACTATTCCTTTTTCTTTTTAGATACTACCTTGGGGAAGGGAGAGAGTGGTTCATTTTTTCTCTTTCAAAAATGAGAAGATCTGGGTTGGAATCCAAGCACTGCAACTTCTACATGTATGTTCCCTTACTCTTTCTAAACTTCATTCAGCTTCTTCATATGTCAAAGGGAATAGCAATATCTCATAGGATTTTGATTAGAATTAAATTAAACGATGAATATAGAGTGCTTATCATGGTGACCAACATGTGGTAAATACTCAATAATTTATATCCATGGTTATTCCTAGAATTGAAGACATCACAGTATAAGTGAGTAAGGCTCAATAATCAGTCAGATGATGAACTGTTGTGTCAACTAAATTGTCCTACCAATGCTAAGCATACAGGAATACATGGGAACTTGGGAAGGGTCAAAGATAAATCACTGTAGCTGAGAAGATGAAAAGATAAGGAGAAATGCTGATGATAAGGAGGTGAGTTCTTGGCCAGGGCTGTGCCTTATAAACTGTGTGCTCTTAACTCAAATATTAAACATAAAAGAAACACCATCAATTGCCTTTTTTTTTTCCCAAAGAGAAGTTTTTGACATTATGCAAAGATAGAAACTGAAATTTGGGCAAAAGAAATTTCTGATCATTTCATTAAGGAAAACAATTGCCATGATAGGTAATATGAAACTTCAATGCAGAAATAGTAGACTTTATTAGGACATGAAAGTAACATTTCCACTTCTTTCTTGGAATTTCTGGGAGGAAGTAAGAATCCCCTCAATAATAGCACATGTTAACATGGTCATAATCAATTATTTTAAAAAATAGAAAAGTTCCCTTGAGAGGCATTTATCAAAACTATATATAGCTAACAAATTCCCACACTGGACTGATAGATAACTCCATAATATGCTTTAACTTTTTTTCATCTTTTTAAATTCATGATTCATGTGACATACAGACACATACTATTCTATTTAGTTGAAACCAAATATTGGTCTGATATTAGATTTGAATTTTCTCAGATGGCATAGGATAATTAAAAGTGATCACAGTACATCATACTATCTAATTAATGTTTTCTTTCCTAAGTTCAGAGGAATCTTTATAGAAATGTCTCTCTGGAAACATCCATTGTCATAATGAAAGGTTGTAATCCTGGGAATTTTTTATCCAGGGAACCTATATATATTGTAGCCTGAGGTAGAGGCCAATTACTTTCTTTTCTGCTTTTTGATCCCCACCAGAGATTTCTTGGGGAAGTTTAAACAATTCATTCAAATTCATTTTGCTGGTAAAGGAAAGACTTTATTGATTGGTCACACAGACATGTACTATATAATTTCTAATTTTTTTTCCCACATCATCTCCTTGAGTTATTTTTAATGAAGTTAAATTGATATAAAAGTTTATCCTCTTATTCTATAAAAAGATAACATAAAACATTACACATTTGGACACAAAAACTTATGCAAATTTACTCTGGGTAGTACCTCTGAACTTATGATGGCCTTTAGCCTACAGAAGACAGAATGCCTAACCTATTCTTGGATATCTTATTATGCAATAGACAATACAATATTAGCATAAAACACATTGTTAAAACTAAACAGAAAGAGAATCAATTGTAAACCTTTAATGAAGTGAAGAGGTAACAATTTCTACAAAGGGATTGCTCCATTTTGGGCCTAAATTACAATTCTGTAAAGTTCTATAATGGCAAAAAAAAGTTCACCATATGGGAGGCAGCTTGAATTCACAATAATATATATCTTTTTCTTCTGAAAGAAAGAGGCATTTGTTTCCTGACATGTTATCAGAAAAATTGTTCATTTTTATTCTTCAGCTGTCAGTCAAAGTTGTCACTACATTTAGTGGCTATTTATTCTGCACATCATTCTTACCTCTAATAGTGCTGTCAGCCTGTCTGGTATTCCTATGCCAGCAACACATTTCTTTATACATCAAACACAACTTCTGGAAAGTAACTTCCTCCTTATGTTGTAAATCCCAACCAAGTCATTGCAAGAAGTTCCAGGCTGCTTATCCTTCTTTCTGTTCCTTATTTTTAATCAAAATGAGAACCAGTGACATTTTCCTTGATTAGTGGAGCCTTGTTTTGAATTATTTCTTAGACTGAAGTTTGAGTCAAACTGATTTTTCTTGCATTTCCACTGAGCCTTTTTGGGGACAAATAGCACAAGTTCAAACTTTAATGATGAGGATGAAGGGTAAAGGTGTAAAATGATCTGTGGCCTCTATATCACAAACATTTCAATAAACTTACCTCAAAAGTATTATGAAGTAGTGAAATCAGTTTTTATCACTTATTTCTTTCACATTTGTCTGAGAGCTCAGATACAATGTAGACTGAACAACAAACTGGGAATTCCATCTAATACATAATTTAAGGACAGTTTGCAAAATAAAACAAGCAAAACAAAACAAAATCAAAATAAAACCAAACCAAAATAAAACCTGAATACTCGAATCCTTTCTTTATTCCAGTAATTCCCTTGATGATGAAGTAAAAACCAAAGTATCACATAGAATAAAATAATTATTAAGATTTTTTCTTGAAAGATTTTTCTTAAGATTTCATCATTTAAATGTTTATAACAATAATCTACCAAGAAAATGCTAACTAATATCCAACAAAGATAAAGGCATAAAACGTAATTATTTGAAGCAAACATGGAGTATTCTGAAACTTATTACCTAAATGAGCTTAAAAGTAAAAAAAAAAAATGCCAGATGGCTTTAGATTTTCCAATTCCAAAAAGGAATTTTATTACTTAATCTTGTTTCTGAGGAGGACAAATGTTTCATCATGTATTAACATAGCAATTATTTTCTAGTTTATTATTAGTGAATCTAGTTATAGAGCAGTTACTAGATTCAGAAAGGCTAAAAATTGTCCTCAGAAAGAAATAATCTCCTAAAAAGAATTTACTCCTCATTTGCATAATGGTTAGTTACATTGTGTGATATTGTAAAGAGCACTTAGAATCCAGTCCTGCCTCTTTCATTGAAAAAGCCCCTGACCACTTTGGGTCTCAGTTTCTTCATGTGTGAGGGTTGAAATGAAAGGGTTGACCATATAATTCTTAAGATCTCTTCCAATTCAAAGTTTTTATTTTAGAATTTAGGAATTGAATTATATTGCATGTAAAAATGGAAAAATTAATAAAAATAATTTTGGAAGTTGAGATCATAATTTTGAATGTGAGGATGAAACAAGTTGTACCATAGTGGATGTAGCTAAAATGACTGGTATGTAAATAATGGCATTCTCAATCTTAAAAATAAAATCTATATTCTTTGCATCGAACAATGAGCTGTCCCCCCAAAAATCAGGCAATGTAGATAACCTGTTCTAAAGATAACTCTATTCTTTCTGAACCAGGGCTTGACTACTGACTCCATCATGTACTATTTGTGTGATCCTCTCCTATATATTTTCTCTTTAGTAAAATGTGACTATGAGGTGTAGTGAAAGGAATCCTGATATGTTGACAATATTGGGATGAATCAATAATAATATAATTAATAATATAATATAATAATACTATAATTTATTATATAGAGCATCTAGGAAAATTCCTGATATCTAGTAAAGACTCAGTAAATATGAATTACATTATTATTCATGCTAAAATGTAAATACCTCTCATGAGTTTTAAATATGTACTGGAACTTCTTGCTGTTGTCTGTCACATATAAACGTTTTGTGAATCCACAAAATGAGAAATTTTTAAACAAAAAGATACAGTATGAGGAGGAAAGTGTCAGCCATGCTTGGAGAACAGAAAGGTCAAAAGTGCATTTTGTTATAACTAAAAGGTTAGAGAAAGAATGAGCACGTAGGTTTAGAATTCCTGAGGAGAGTTATGAGAGAGGGGAAAACTGCTGTATTGCATGTGGGTCACCAGCTGATGCCAGAGTGTGTAGTCTTGCCCAGGGAAAGAGTTATTTCATGGAAAGGAGCTTCCTGTGATTATGGGCATTCCAAGGGTACTGATTTTCTCTGCATTGTTTACTGTATCCCCTTTTCTCTCAACTTTAAAGGATATAGCAGACAGGATTTGGAGTAGCTAAAACTCGTCCTGCCACTCCCAACCCTGGGAAAGAATGAAAAGGGGCATCTTTCTTAGTCAAAAGGAGCTGAGAATGAATAGGTTTGTTCTGGGGCTGTTCTCTCCCTACAGCCATATACATGTCTCTTCCCCACAGAAAGGAGCGAGTTGTCTCTGGCAAGGATGAAGAAGGTGGCTACATAGAGAGTACTTTCAATCTAAAACCAAAAGACCCTACAAAGAGATATAGTTTAAATCAAAGCTGTTAATCAAAAAGGAGTCTGACCTGCTTCACTGGTGAATAGGAAATAGAGATGATATGAGAGGAGGACCCCAACCCCAAGGACAGATAAGATGTTACACCTCAGGGAGTCAAATAGGGTGCTGGTGTACCAAACCCAACACAGTCATCTTGACCTTTTGGTTCTATGCCTGGGATGCCAATCTATGGATCTTGAATATCAGGAGAAATAAACAATGTCTTTCCATTTGAGACAATTTTAACTTCGGTTTTAAGACACTCTGTCTTTGAAGCTCAGCAATGACCCCTGGTCCTCCTGAATGTTGAATTCTTCCTGCATCAGTGCCTTATCCTGACCCAATCTCCCTGGTTTCTGATCTTTTGATTTTGCCTCTCATTTTCTTCTCTCTTTTGAATTTTGTTTACCTGTCTCCAGGCTCTGTTCAAAGTGTTTCTATGATCTGGTTCCATCTTCTTTCCGAGGTCATTTTCTGCTGTTATTCTCCTAATTCTGGTTTATAATCTTTTATTTCACAATCTCTTGTTGCTCAAGTTTTGGCATAACAAAAGAGGAGGATCTATGGAATATCAGAGGAGACTGCCCAGTGTTTTACAAGAAGAGTAGAGGTGTTACAGTCATAAATACTGAATTTGTTCTTCTAAGTGTCCATACACTGTTACAACTTAGTTGAGTCTGTAAACTGACAATGTATGCATGTCTACAGTGTGTAGAACTTGTGATGAGGAGAGCTCCTGGAGGAGACCACCAGGTAAGAACGTAATTAGATGAAATTGTATGGTTTTGAATAGAAGAAATGTTCTCTTCTGTCCTTCGTCCCTCTGCCTACCTTTCTTGCACTCTTGGATGGTTATCTAGAGTTCACATGAGATGCACTCCTTATCTGTTTTATTACCCAGCTGTCATTCTGCCATTTGATGTTTATTAAGTGTGGCATCTTGTTTTTATAGATGACACTTTCCAGAGATCAAGAGTGACAGTAAAAGCCAGTTCAAGTCTCATATTTATCAGTGTTTTGGAAGGAACATAGCCTTTTTTCACTGTTTAATTCCTATTCCTTAGTGTAAGTAAATGCTCTCTGACTTCCTGAAGATATTTTTGGCTTCCTTAGAAGTACAATTGCATTGTTATATTATCTGACACATATTAAAGATAACTTAATTCTTTGTTGGCTTTCTATCCAGAGCTGTTTCCCTTCATCTCTTTCTTTTCATTGTCCAGTCTAAGGTTTGCATCATATTGGTCAAAATGTTATTTTTAACTAAAATACATCATTCTAATCATCTAAAACACTGTGAAAAGTAAAAAATTGGGATC
This sequence comes from Macroglossus sobrinus, assembly GCA_004027375.1. Taxonomy (NCBI): domain Eukaryota; kingdom Metazoa; phylum Chordata; class Mammalia; order Chiroptera; family Pteropodidae; genus Macroglossus; species Macroglossus sobrinus. Next base: position 533,181 of record PVKZ01000592.1, read on the forward strand.
AAAGTAAAGGACTAATAATAAGTAAGTGGTGAAATTCAGATTATAGTGCATGTATATCATGTATGGAAAACAGGTTGCCATTAAGAATCACTAAAAGTCAAGGTTTCAGAAAATGTTTACTAGCATAGAATATGCTTATTGTACAACCTAAGAGAAAAGAACAAGATGCAAAGTCAGAGAGTATATAATTCAAAATAGGTAAAAACATAGCTAATGTATATAAAGAAAAACATTGGAAGGAAAATGTTAATTTATATCTGGTATGAACTTATGGCTGGTTTTATGTATTTTTCTTTTTGTATTTTTGGCTTTCCAATTTTTTAAAGTATATGTTATATTATAATTAAAATACATGTTTTCTGTTTAATCAGATCTCACTTATAATACCTTTTTAAGTTATATCTTCTAGTTCTACCATTTCCCCCAAAACCTCCTTTCCTTTGTATCTTTTAAATAGCTAAGTATTTATATAGACATCTGAACAGTTTTCATTAGCAATATACTTAATTCTACTCCCTTGTTACTTGTGTGTATGGTTTCATGTGATTCTAGTAAACAATATATAGTGCTGTTTGGTATGTAGTAATCAGAAGAGTACTTTTGTTTGTTTCTTTTTTTTTTTTTTAATCATGGTGTTTAAAAAAGCAGAACTGCCAGAAAAGTACAGGCTTTACTGTGAGTAGCAATCAGAAATCAAAGTAAAATGCAATATGGAAAGAGAATGAGTGGTTATGGAATGCTCTATGTTGGGCACTTCCACATGTTACCTCGTTTTCTCTTCACAGTCCACTTAAGAGATATACATTTACTCCTTTTCACAGATGAAGAAATCGGGTTCACCGAAGCCACAGGACTTGCCATAGGTCACACAGTTAGCACGTGTTGCTTCTTCATGACTCGAGTTTTCTACTTTTTACCTAGTAAACAAATCTATCTTTCAGTGCATGTACACTTAGAGGTGGCAATCACATAATTTAAGAAGTTAAGTTTGGTAACGCATGAGAGAAATGCATTCTTTTAAAAGCCATTTTTTTTAATGTCAGCTTATAGCACAGCAACTTATTTTATGTGTTATAAGTTCTGTGTTGTCAGAGAATGAACACTTTTATCCCTTTTAAATTCCCTACTATTACCAGTACATGGTACTTTTAACCAGATTCTTAATAAATGTTCCTACCTAGCCATTAAGTCTTAGTGGTATACTATTCATGACACACTACTATTTTGGATCCAGAGATGGCTTGGTGCATTTCATTATGTTAGGATTTTATGTAGATGGATAGCAGCTAATGAGACAACAAAAATTTGTAGACAATCAAAACAATTAGTGTGGGAACTATAGCTGTAATCTCATGTAAAATGGAGAGAATTAAAGTTGGTCTATTGTGTAGTTAATTTTTATAAAAGAATGGTGGAAAATGCACATTTGATTAATGCTACTTATATAACTACTTTTTAGTAGAAAGTCTCTTTAGTTAGTGGTATTTTCTGAGGGGTTAAAGTATAGTAATAACCATTGAATTACAAATATATTGCTGAAATGGGGACAGAAAGCAGAATTGTAGTAATTAAATCACCAGCAACAGTGTACATGGTATTTTTTAGGTTCTAAATATAGTGTTGAAGCTGCACAAGGCCAGAATTTTTGGTAAAATCAATAAGAAAAATCACAATAATTGAAGCACCTCCAACAAAACCAAAACGGCCACTTTCTCTTTATACATTTTTACTCATTTTCTTTCACAAAAATTTATGCATATCTTAAAATTAATTGGTTGATTAATAACTGAATATTTAATCATGTCCCAGATGTTCTGCTGGATATAACACTAATACAAAGATTAAAATAAAAATAGTTATTAGAATCATGGATGTTAAAGTCCAGTACATTATTTGTGTACCAACAAATATACAAAACAATAATGAGATGGGGAAAGGAAAAGGGATGATGTGCTTTGAGTATAAAATAAGTTAATCTATAGGCTCCCAAGGGATCTATCAAGTCATCTAGAAGCAGCAAATCCTACCTGTCAGATTATGGTGAAGGGGGTTTTCATAATATTTCACTGTAAGACATGCAATGTTTATAAAGTCATGAGCCACGTAGTTTTGTCCCAGTGCAGTGTTGTGTGCAAAGAAACTGAGCTACCACCATTAATTTCAGAATATTTCAAATTCATTTCTTGTAATTCTTAAATAACAAGAAGGGTACAAATAACTCAGAAAATTTCCTCAAAATTTCTCTTTCCTCTTTCCGAAGCTGCCTTCACACTCCACAACTATTCTCACTCCTAACTTATTTTCTGAGCCATTTTCTCTGTCCCAAGTTTGGGCTGTCTTCATTTTCCTCTGCCCACCTTCTCTGCCCTTTATCATAATTGACTCTGTTAAGTCTTTCCCATCTTCCTACACCTTTCAGGCATTGCTCTCTTTAGTTCTCTGATGATCCTCAATGACTAATGCCAAAAGCATTGCTTTCTTTGGACGTTTCTTTTCTTCTTATAAGATTGAGGAGGGGAAGAAGCTGCACAAGGCTTTAGCAGGCTGGAAATACCCGCAAATGAATGTTTTTTGCACCCTTATAGAGGTATAAAATATTTCTTAAAACCTACCAAATCTGAGGTCTTATACCTTATTCATTTAGTCTGTCTATTGACTTCTTCAGTCAGAGTGCTGGTGCCTACATATTTTTGTATGTCTTTTCTCCACATTTCATTGCAGCTGTGATTCACTCAGAAAACAGCCTTCAATTGTAAAAGTATGTGTAACCAGGACCATACATATTTAGGGTGTCATAAAAAGATAAAGGGCAAGAATTCCTATTGTAAATGTTCTCTTTATTTAGTCCATTCTAGTGTTTTACAATATTATAGGACTTGGCACTTTGATTTTTCCAGTCTCATGTGGAAAAAAGTAGATTTGTGGACATGTTTACATGTGACACAATCAATAAACCATTATCAAAAAGATTATTTACCAAAATATATTATTTTCCAAAACTGATCCAATAAGTAAATAGCCATGACTATCAGCATGTATATTATAAGAATGAATTTGATGATGTATTCATAGATAGTGGGCTGAACAATGAATTTTTTTAGTAGCTAGAGGGCTCTGCTAACTATGTTGGTTAACTGATTACATACATACATATATATGGGGTATAGAAAAAAATTGCAAAACTATTATAAAAAGTCCCATCCATGTCCTTTTCTACTAAATTTCTTTCCAAAGCAGAAATTCTAAAAGGCTGAAAACTAGTGAATGTGAGCTTTTCCCAGTTCTTTGCTTCCTCTCACTCATGTTGAAAGTGCTAATGAACTGACAGCTCATAAAAAAATCCAGCACACAATAGTCACTCAGATTTTTACTAAATGAAAAATGAACCCCTCCCCCTAAGTCAGAGCACAGGACACCAGGTAGGAAGGAGCTGAGTGCATGATGTTCATTTATATAGTGCATAACTGTTCCCTGCCTAATCATAGTGGCTGAAGATGATTCATCTGAAAGACCTATTTAAGGAAGGAAGTGAAAGTCAGAGGCTAAAAAATGACCCATAATCAGGTGCTGACAGCTGTGTGTTGAAAGGTCTATGTAAAGCCAAACTTTCCAACCACAAAAAGAGACCTGTTTTGTTTAACATTTTGGAGTGAAGATATTAAGGAGAAAATTGAGCTGAGATGAAAAGTCTTGAAATAGTTTTAACTTTCATGCTTGACAAAGAGAAATAAATCTACTGTGTAGATTAAACAAATAAATTTCCATTCATGCATTTAATTTGAATTCCCATGAAAATTTGTAGAATTTGTAAGAAAACTCTAAAGTTTATTTTTGATACAAGGTAGGCCATCTCATATGCCAAAAATTTAAAAGACCCATGAAATCATGTACAGATGACTTGATGATTCAGGGGTAAAATGTTCTGATTGTCTTTTGTTGATATTCCCTAATGCTTCCTTATAAGTTAATATATTTATTCACTCTTTCATTTATTCTTTTTTTTTTAATTCAATATATAGTTAGTACTTACTTCATGGTGAGAATTGTGCAAGGTTTTAGGGATATAAAAATGTGTCTCCCTCTGTTAAGAAACTTACAGTCTAGTTTGTGAAACAAGAAAAGAGACTAACTGTACAGTGCTATAAGTCTTGTGACAAAAATAAGCCCAGAATGCTAATTCAGATCTAAATAAGAAGGCTTTCAGGACATATTAATACATGAGCTCAGTTTTGAATAATATTGGGTTTAAGCGATGAAGGAGAGGCACTAGAGCACGGCTGTTAAATGCATAGATTCTACAGCCGGTTTGTCTGGGGTCAAGTCTTGATTTTGCTAGAAACTATATATGACTCCACACAAATGTCCCTCGCTCTGCTACGCAAGTGAAAAAATACCTACCACTTACTCATCTCAAGGTTGTAATAATGAATATGTAAGTTAATATCTCCAAAGTACATAGAACAGTGCCCCATCTCACCTAAGTATTATGTAAATGTGTTACGAATAAATAAAGGGATCAGGGGGAGGGGTGAGTATCCTAGGTGGCAGGTATTGCTGTTGCAGGGGCCTGAAAGAGCATGAATGCTACATTTAGGAGAGTTTAGTAAATAGTGGAGTGTCCATAACTGCAGAGGGTTGAAAAATAAGGCTAAAAGATATGAAGGTTCTGTTAAAGAAAGTGGATATTATTCAAACACTATGACTCATGGAAATATTTTAAGCAAAAAAATGATAAGATTAGATTCATGTTTTAAACAGGTTACTCTGGCAATGCTGTGGTGAGAGGATTGTAGGGTAGGACATAACTGTAGAGTCAAGGAGACAAATTAAGACAATATTTTTCCAAATTTTCTGATAACAAGAGTCAGTTGGGTGCTTTTTAAAAATACAGATTACCAGGCCCCTTCCTAAGAGATTCTGATGAGAATATTTAGAGAAGACACAGTAATCTATGTTTTTAATAAGTATGAAAACATAAGCTTCCTATTTTCAGATGCCTCCAGAGAAATTTTGAGTTAGGTGGTGCTGTAGGCATTGAGGTAAGGACTAATGAGGACCTATGCAAAAGTAGTAGAAACAATGTGGTTAGAGATCGGGGGACAGATTTCAAAAGGAAGAAGCAATGGGACTTGGTGATTGATAGGATGGAGCCAAAGATGACACTCAGAATTTTGGGTTGCGTGATTGGGCAGATGTGGAAGAATTTAGAAGAAAAGTAAATCTGGCAGTGAGGTTAGTGAGTTCAGTTTCATACAGATTGAGCTTGGAGTGTCAGTGGAATAAAAGTCTAGTCAGAAGTATAGGAAAGAGTTTTGGGCTAGAGACATAAAATTGGAAGTCATCAGCATATAGGTAGTAACTGAAGCTTAGCAAACTTCAACATTTAATTGGTGGGTAGGGGAACAAAACCCTATCTTTATTCATTTATTTATGTATTCAATCTTTAACTCAATGAACAAATTTTAAATGCATCTTTTATGCCAATCTTCTTTTTTCTATAAAGGAGATTGTGCAGAATTAGCTAAGAGAAATAAAAGGAAGAGTAGGGTCACGGAAGCCAAGGGAGAAGATTGTGTCAAATGATGCCAAGATGCCCATTGAAATGATGAGTGAAATGAGTTCCCTGAATTTAGTGAAAAACATGAAGATCATTGGTAACTTAGGAGAGAATAGATTCTGCTGAGTGAAGAGTAAAAAAACAAAATTTGAGACATGGGTTCAAGGGTAAACGAGTAATAAGAAACTGAAGGTAATGAAGGATAAAGAGAGACAGATATAATAGACTGCAGACATGGTTACAAAATCTTCTCTCCTACCTATACGTATGCCCCATTTGCAGTATTTCTTTGCAGTTACTCTCATCAAGAGAGGGAGTCTATGTCTTTGCCATTTACTCTGGGCTTGGTCATGTGACTTGTTATGGCCAATGAGACATTAGCTAATGTGATGGAAGTAGAAGCCTGAAAAACCTTTGTGCATTGGGGTTTGTCTATCTTGCTGCTCTTGGAAACCTTGTGATTGCCAACAGGTAAATATAAACCTGGACTAATTTTCTTGAGACCTATGGCCAATTATGTTTGTCACTCCACTGGCAGCTAGCATCAAATGACAGCAAGCACCAGCCACCAGACATTGAGCAAGACATTGAATCAGCCTCTAGCCATCTACCCACTGACTGTAATGCAGAGTGTGTCAACCTAATCCTAGCAGAACTACCCAGCAAAGACCAGAAAAGTGTCTATTGTTTTAAGCCACTCAGTTTTGAAGATAGTTTCTTATACAGCAAATACTAACTGATAGAATAAGACATTGTCTGAGTGTCACAGATTTCAAGTGTCTAAATTATCCTTTGGTTGTTCTAAGTCTATTTTCTCTCCCTGATTAATACACTGTCCCAGGCACAAACAATAAAAGTAGTATCTAGGAGTGGAATAGCTAGGTTGTATTATATTATTGATTCATGCCACAGTTTGGATGAATCTTAAAATTATTATTCTGAGTGAAAGAAACCAGGTCAAAAAAAAAAAAAGAGTACATACTGTGTATTACATTTAAATAAAATTCTAGAAAATGTACACTCATCTGTAATGACAGAAAGCATATCAATGATTACCTGGCGATAACATGAAGGAAGGAGAGATGGATCACAAGGGGGGCACAAAGAAGTTGTTAGAGATAATAGATATATTTATCTTGATTGTGGTGATGGATTTATGGGTGTATACTATGTATATATGACAAAACTCATAAAATTATATATTTTAGAGATGTACAGTTTAATGTACATCAATTACACATCAATAAAGCTGCTAAAGAGGAAAAGAGGAACTAGAAAATCTTCCAATTGTGTTTCCTATTCATAAGTGTGCTAGCATAATAATATGTTCTATATCTCTATTTCCCAACCTGGAGATCTGAGTATGTGGAACTGTATAGAACTGTGAATATTTTACCTTACAAACTTTGCAGGTGTGATCGAAAGTATGGATCTTAAGATCAAGAGGCCATCCTGTATCAATTGCATGAACCCAATCTAATCTCATGCATCCTTATAAGGGAAAAAACTTTCCCAGATAGGTCAGAGAAATAAAACTGAGGAAGAAAAAGCAGATATTTGAAAGACTGAATCTGCCATTGCTGGCTTTTGAGATGGAGGGAGGGGGCCATGAACCAAGGAATGTGGTGGTCTCTAGAAGCTGAAAGTAAGCTTTAGTTTACAAGAAGCAAGAAGACAAGGACTTTTATTCTATCATCACAAACTGTAAATAACCTAAATTAGAGGGAAAAGGATTCTCCCTTAAAATCTCCATAAAGTAATGTAGCCTGTAAACACCTAAATTTTAGTCTGGTGGGATCCAGGCTTGACTGTTGACCTACTAAACTGTAAGATACTTAGTTTGTGTTGTTTTATGCCACTAAATTTGTGGTGGTTTGTTCCAGCAGTAATAGAAATGAATTTACAATGTTTTCATGGGCAGAAAGTTGAACATATGGGCTAAAGTAGCTGTTTGTGATTTCCCAGCCATAAATCACAAATAATCAAGAGTTGATTGTGTTTTGCCTCCCTTTGCCACTTGCTTCCATTTCACTAATTTTAGGCTTACTCACTTTTTAAAATGCTGCTCTGGTTACTCAGATAATGCTACCATAGGCTGGATGTAGGAACCTAGCTCTTCTGATCCCTAGTCTGAACCATACGAGGTGACATCTCCCACCAACTACAGAAATAACCTCTCATTAAACACTGGTTACATCAAGCATCACTACTGTAAATTGTGTGTGTGTGTGTGTGTGTGTGTGTAGACTTTGAAAGCCAACAGACTCTAATGGAAAAAACTGTACACTTTTCCAGACACCTATCATTTTTGCAGTTTTTGAAAACTGAAAACGAACTGCTTGGGTTTAAATACTGTCTCCACTCTCTAACAAAGGTGCTTAGCCTTCAGTGCTGTATTTTTCTCAGCTGTAAAATGAGGACAATAGTGGTACACTAAAAATAAGAATTAAGTGAGCTTATCCATGTAAAACACTTTTAACAATGCCTGGTACATATAAGCACTCAGTAAGTGTTGGGTTGTTAACTGTTATGATGATGATGTCTTTGCTACCAGATAGGAAAATTTCTATTTTAATAATGAATTCATATATCCTAAATTCATATCTCCTAGCAGAAGAGACCTCAGTTTGACTTTTGTGCGCCTATACTGTTAAGAAGATCCAGATCACTTCCTCTGGTTTTCTTGTCTTAAAAGTTCCTATTTCATGAGGCAGAAGCAAAGAGAAAACCACACAGGGGCCTTTGCTGAACATAGCAGAATTTTGTCTGATGACTTCTTTTCCCCTGATTAGGAAGATGTGCTGCCAGGGCAGGGATCATTCTTTTCATATATCTCATCTTCCCAGCTTTTTCCAAATGGCCGTGATTTCCATACCGAGCCTTTTCTCATCAGCTCATGGTGAACCAAATTATTCCTGAAGTTCTGTTGTCTCTGAAAATAAAACAGACATTCCAACCAACCCATTTACAATTTTATTACATATCAGCTTTTCTGTGTCACATTTGTTTGAGGAAAGACCCTCTTGCATATGAGGAACCTGGTTTTAGAAAATTAAATCAGACAGATTAAAATTATCTGATTTAAGATAAGAAAAAGATATACTATGTGATAGAAAAGTTATTTTTAATGAACTTATTTTTATGGCTCTGAGTGCATAAAGGAGAAAACATATGGATAGTACTGCTAATTTAGTACCATGTTTGCTTCAGGCTCTATATGCAGTTTTCTAGACTGGGCAGCTAATTCTTTGGTCTTCATTTTTGAATGGAGTGCTGCAAGAGATGCTGTCTGACGTACGAAACAGTCAACTGAAAATAAAGTAGCATGATTAATGTAGGCAGTTTTCTTCACTGTTGGTTACAAGATGGCAAGGGCTTCTAAATTTGTACTCTACATTGAAGTGGAAGCGGATGCCAGATCTAAGAGGTTGTGTAGGCAGACTTGACAGTGGGTATTTCAATTTGACAATTTTGTTAGTTGCCATAGTAATTGTCATGTAGTTTTTGTGTATTTTCTTTTGTGATACTGAACACCTATTAGAAGCACCCAGTAAACAATAATGTTTTATTTTATCTTTTTCTTGCTCATACTTGCAGAGAAAAACTATGTGTGGCCAGATTGTAAATCAAATTAAAAACAAAACAAAACAATACCTTTATGCAAAGCATGTTTATTTCCTAATTATTTTTTTAAATCATATTTTTTTTTTAACAGAGAAATCATCAGGAAGTGATTTTTTTTTTTCCCCCAAAACAAGGAGTCCCAGAAACCAAGTTTACAAAGCTTCATAAAAAGAACAGGAAACTCCCTTCTGGTTATGAATGTGTTGTGTCAGCATGATGCTGCTCAAGTGCAGAATGGAATGTAAGCTGAATTGAAAGTGACTGTAAATGTTACTACCTTTTTTACAAATGGTGCTTGTGGTGGCCATGGATTACTTAGTCCTGGATGCTGTTGCCAAGGAAAGGTTCTGTAGGTGGTTTTTGAAACACTGAGAGGCATTCTTTTTTTTCCTCCCTCTCTTTAATTGCCTAACCCCCCGCCACCCCAATTTCTCCCCCTGACCTATAGATGTTGCTGTTTCCCCTTAAGAACTTGATCTCTGAAGTCAGGGCGTCTCATCCCACATGCTTGCAGTGTGCACCTAGGGCCTGGCGCACTCGGGTTATGGTCCGTGGCTCCACCTGGAGCGTGAACCCAGAACCTTTTGTGTGTAAAGCAGACGTGCTAACCACTACACTATGGAGACATCCCTAGAGTGACATTATTTTGCTAAACAAAATATTTATATTTCAATTGTCATAAAAATTTGAATGCTTATAGTTAAATCTTCACAGCCCTCTACATCTTTGCTGAGGGTTTATTCTTATGATCATTATTATTTATCTATTTAAACATTAATTCTGAAGTTAATTCAAAATATAATAATGATAAAAATATAAGAGGGTTTTCTTTGGGTTATTTTCTTATATTTATCAGAAGAAGATAGCGCTGGCTCTAATCTTTGGTTGAACTATATGACATGGAATTGAATGCCTCCATTTGGCTTGCGGACTTCATGAGAGAAGGAGAAGGTGGCAGCAGTAGCTTGTCTGGAGTTTGAATAGCTGTGCATGCTCAGACTAGGGCAGTAGGAATAAGCCACCTCTTAATATTTTCAGTGAATTTATCTGAAAGAATTTAGGGTGAGCAACTGATAAATATAATTTCTTACATTTAATGCACTGGATAAATACACTGATCAATTAAAAATTAGGTAGCATGTCCCCAAACGGAAATCTTTGCACAGCTATGGATTTCACTGTATTTGAAGTTTAGTGTAAGTAGATGTGTTCTAAGTGCACTTCATTATTAAAAATACTTTAATCATGAGAATTCTGCCAACCAGAAAGAGTGACAGGAAATTATACACCCTTGGCAAACTATTTGGTGTAGTTGAAAAATCATCAGTTTTATAGCCTGGTTCTTCAATGTACTTTTGCAGTTGAAAAATCATCAATTTTATAGCTTGGTTCATCAATGTACTTTTCTGCTGAAAATATTGAGAATTATGGAAATGTTAAACATTTATCGAAAAGGAAATAGTGTATAGTGAGATGAAGATTCAACTAATACCTTCAAAATTTTATAAGTACATTAAATAATGCATAAAATTCATAAAAATGGCAAAAAAAACCCACAAACCAGTATTGGCTTCATAACAAATTACTCTTTTTTTATTTAAGTATTTAAAATTTAATATTGAATATATAAGGCATTCTTATAGTTCAAAAAAACATGAAATGTTATGAGTGAAAAGTGTCTTTTAGTTCCATGTTATTCATGTTCTCAGTTTGACCCAGGTCTAATCCTCTGGGATAATAGCTATTATTGTTCCTGGAGTATTTGTCTAGAATTATTTTTATGATTATACAGGAAAATATAGGTATATTGTTTTCCTCCTTTTTACTCAAAGGAAAACATACTATAAATATTGTTCTTTTTTCACTTAACAAACACTATTTTACTTTCACTTAATTACACTACTTTCACTTAATATACCTTGGATACCACTTGATATTAGTACAGAGAGAGGTTCTGCCTTTAGTTTTTAACAACTACCTATAATTCCATTATATGGAAATACTATGACTGATTTAGCTAGTTACATATTGATGGCCATTAGTATATTTCCAAATTTTTTGTTTTAATTAGTAATTTGTACATGCAGCATTCCACACATTACTGGTAGATATCTGGGATTTCTAGAAGTGAAATTGCTAGGCTGAAAGTCATATATATTTGTAATTTTTATAGATATTAGCACATTGCCCAATTTATACTTCCATCAGCAATGCATGAGAATACTTTTTTCCCCTTTCAGAGTCCTATCAATGGAATGTGTTAGTTAACTATAGATTCTTGCCAATCGAGAGGTAGAAGATGGTATTCTGTGTGCTTTTAATTTACATTTTTATTTTTTATGGGTGAAGATTATTTCAACACTTATTTAAGAACAAATTTCATTTCTTTCTCTACATTTTGATTGGGTAAAGATTTTATCGATCTATATAGGGTCTCTATCCTATATCTGTGATATGAGTTTTAGGTATTTCCCAGTTTGTCTTTTTAAAACTTTGTTCATGATGTTTCTTTCTGTTAATTAAAAGAAAACATATATAACCACATTTACAAATAAAATAATTTGTGACTTGAGGATTTTGAGTCTTAAAAGTTTAGACAGACCTTTCTAACTTCAAATTTATAAAGTAATTGTTCCAAGTTTTCTTCTTATTATTTGATGGTTGCATTTTAAAAAATTAAAATTTTTGGCATATTTGAAATTTATCTTGGAATATAAGGTATAGATATCACTTTACTTATCGCTGAACCATTTATGGACCAGTTCCTTTTTCTCCAATGGTTTGAGATGACATCTTTTTTAAACACTCAATTTCTGTATATATCTGATATGCTTATGTCTGGGATTTCTATTTTTCTAATAAACCTGTATGATGCTCTTAATTAAAATGTTTTAATGTTTTTTTAGGGATGATCTTCTTTTACATTTATTTTTCTTATTAAGTTTAGCATTAGGCAATATTGCTTGAAACTGTTTTCATTGAGATCATGTTAAATTTACAAATTATGTTAGTGAGAATTGACACATTTTTGATGCTGAGTCTTCCAGTCTTCCTTCACAATAGCATGGTCTTTCTATTTGTAGAAAAGCTATTTTTCAGCCTTTAATATTATTTTAAGTTTTATTTTTAACAGAACTCACACTTTTTTTTATAACAACATATTTATGTATTTTAACTTTTCTGTTGCTGTTATATATAGACCCTTCCATTAAATCTTCTAACTGCAGCAATAGTTTCTAGTATTGAACAATTATGATCTAATTTGGTAATGATGTTTATTCTTTAAATGAATTTCTGGATTCTTTTTGCTAATATATTATTTAGAACATATGCATCATTATTCATACTGTGATTAGTCTCTAGTTTGTGTGATCAAAGAATGTTATCTGTATGATTTTATTTTTTAGATTTTATTAAAGTTTTCTATTTGCCATTCATTGAAAAGGTGTATTCTCTATTTTCAGGTTATGCATTTTATAACATATCAGTTATTTGTATTATATCAGTTATGACATTTAGGTCATTCTATCCTTATTAATTTTTTGTCCATCTGATTGATGATGTACTGGAGAGGTGAATTTAAGTCTCCCACAATTAGTGTATTTGTGTTTCTTTCTCTTTATATATCCTATAATTTTTGCTCCATGTTAATGTTATGTTGTTTGGTGTATAGATATACTTGTTATACCTTTATTGGGAATTGCACAATTTAGTATTAAGTTTTCTTCTTTGTCTTATTTAATACTTTCCTCTCATCTGATATTAAGATTATGACTTCTGTTTTATGTTATTTGTTTATGTTTGCTAGATCTTTAATCACTCTTTTTATTTCGAGGCTTTAATTAGGTTTTTCCTTCTATTTGTCTTAAAATAGGATTTTGCTTTGTGACTCACCTTGTAAAAAAATTTCCTTTACCAAGATGATCAAGACAATTTACATTATTAATATGACAAAAGTTTGTTTGATCCCAGTTTTGTTATTATTTTATATTATTTCTCTCTCATTTCCCTCTATAAAGTGATTTGATGAAATAAATTAATTTTAGTTTATGCCATGGACTTTTCTTCTGTGGTGGGTTTCTTTTCTGTGGGTTTCTTCTCAGCTGCTAGTTTCCTGGTAGTTGTAGCTTCTTTTCCTGCCAAAGGTTTCTTCTGCTTTGCAATTGCCAACAGCCTTCTTTCCTTTCTTTTCTACCACAGGCTTCTTGCATGGAACACCCTTCTCATCTGATGTGGCCTCTAGCACTGCTGCTGCTTTATCTACCCAGAGCTGTGGTTTTTGGCCTGGCGAAGAATGGTGTTCCGGTGCATGGTCTTTGCATATGGGTTTAGCTTCAACATGATTGTCAGTTTTTTCAGTTGATTCTTTTTTAGGACTCTGTGTGGTGCTTGGAGGGCTCTCTGGATCTCTGGGCTTTTCAAGATTTTGTGAAGATCTGTAGTGAGCATCTTGTGCATGGGAGAATTGTAGTTACTCTTGAGGGAGGCAGCTTTACGCCAAGTGACATACAGCCTGTCTAAGTTTCGGAAAACACTTTCAGTCCAAATGCAGACACGGCTCACATGCTCACTAGGAGCAAGTTTCAAAAATATTTAGTTCGCTTACAGAAAGCAGGGTAATTCTAGGGATGTTTCAGAAGGCTTTGATGATGTTGTTGTCCTCATTATAGGTAATGCAAGGTCTCCTGAGCTAAATATGATGATGGTTTCTCTTGCCAACTCTAATTTGCTGAGAGGCATGACCTTTTTGATTTCATTCCAGGCCTTAAGTTTCTTAATAAGCAAAATAGCCTCCTTGGTCTCCTTGTAGCCTTCAACTTTATCTTCAACCATCAAAAGGAAGTTCAAGAACTTTCTTAATATGATGACCTTTAGACATAGCCAGCACTGGTAAGGCCGAGGCAGCCAGGACAGAGCAGATAATATATCACTTCTGTGTTGTGTTTACTCAGCGGTGCCAATGGCTCCAGGTTTTGGTTGGTACAAACATGAAGCCCCAGTGGCACATATTGTTAAAAGCATCCTGGGTGGAATGATGAGTCCCACCACCTTGAACTCTGGGAATTCGAACCAGAGCTCTGCCAGTACCCCATAATTCAGCCCTGGTTTGATGACCTGCTAATTCACTGATAGCTATTGTTTTTGCGCAAGTTGGTGTGAACAAAGTTCCCAGTATTTGGTTGAATGGGAGCCTTGAACACAGCCAGTAAAGCAACGTTTTTGCCAGTTGATTCCCCCTTTTTGGAGTACACCGATATCAGTGGACGAGCACGTGCCATGGTGAGAAGAGATAGCCATGTTTCTCTAAACCTGGTGGCTCCTACAAAAAAAAGCTGTTTCTCTTTTATTACTTTTTTATAAGTCTATTACCTCATGGTCTGTTTGCTTTGTTTGTTGTTTTCAGTGTGAAATTTTGCGGGATTTAGGGAAGTGTATATTTCTACTTTAATATTTTCATAATTATATTTTATATAATGCCATTAGTCCTAAACTTCTTTAAACAATCTACTAATTGCTTTTCTGAACAATGATAGAGGTAGTTGGCTCATTATTCCTTCCTCATCACTTCTTTTCATTCTCCAGTTTTAGTCAATGACCTTTCTTAATTTGCTTTTTTGTAGAGTTATATATCCTTGGAAGTCAGTTTTAAATTATAGCATTTGACTCTTGACTATTGCAGATGGAAGAGCTTGCTATTTCACTACCATTCTTTTCCTTTTCCCTCCCATTTTATTTTTCTAAAGTTGAGTTTTTATTTTACTGTCGGGCATACACAATTTACATTATGTCCTGCACAATAAACTGCAATTTATGTTAGTCTTAATTATACAGTTAAATGTATATTCAGTGGTAACTACCAGACCTTTTGCTGTAGTTTCCGCAGTTATATTTTAATTTACAGAAAATTTTCCTCTAGTAGTCTCCCTGAGAAGTGTCCATGTAAACAATATTCCATGAATTCTTGTATGTTTAAAACATTTGTAATTTTTAATATTGAGGGTTAATTTGGCTGGATATAGAATTCTCAATTTACCTCTTCTTTGTGGAGTATTTTGCAGGCATTGCTACATTGTTTCTGCTATTTATAATTGCTGTGAAGAAATATGGTTCCAGTTCCAATATGATTTCTTTCCTTTATAAGTAATTGATATTTTTTTGGCTGGCTGTTCAATTCTTCTTTATTTCAAGGATTTAATAATTTTATTAATATAAGACTAGTTATTGACCATTGTGGGTCGATTTTTTTTCTGTCACTGCACAGTGTGCCCTTGCAATATACAGATTCAAATCTATTTTATTTTTTTTCTTAAATTATGCCTTTAAATACTTTTTTGTTAAAATTTTCATTTTTCTTTTGGGATACTATGTCTATGCAAATGTTGGATCCCTTTTGTTATTCTTGCCTTGTTTTTCTCTACTACATTTTTATTTTTTAGTTTCATTCATTTTGTTTGCTTTCTTAGTTCTATGTTTCTTACTGTTTATTCTCCTTGATCATTCCAATTTTATATTTATTTCTAACATGATTTGACAATTCTACTTCTTTCCTGACTGGACCGCATGTGTTGGGGCTGGTGTGGAAGGGGCCAGATATTTAAGTGGCATCAGAGAACAGAGTATAAAAGATGAGTTTAAAGAGTAAGGCAGCAGAAATATCATGTAAACCTTAGGCCATGGCAAGGAGTTTAGAGTAAATTCCAAGTGTAATGGGAGACTACTGGAGGGATTTAAGCACAAATATCACATGATCTGATGTACTAATAAAATCATTCTGACTTCTGTGTAGATACTAGATTGTAAGGAGGTGAGAATAGAAGAAAAGAGACCAATTAGAAGCCTACTAGAGTAATTCCAGTGATTTGGCCAAAGTAGTGGTGGTAGAGATGGTGAGAAGTGCTTAGATAGTAACTTATGTTTTCTTCCTTACCTCATGTAGTGTTATAACAAGTTAACTGTATTTTTAACCATGCATGCGAATTTACAAGTAGCTCTTCAGTTTAAATGCATGTGGCCTATTTAGGTAGAATTCATTCATTTAGCAAACATTTATTGATGACTAAATGCCAGAGCAGTTCCAGAAACTAGCAATACAGTGATGAAAAACAGATGTAGACATTTCACATGTGGCATCTCTTTTATTGTGTATAATAGTCATTTATTCATCCATTTATTCAACAAATATTTGAGTGCCAGGCAATGTCTTAGGTACTAAAGATATAGCAATTAGGGGGACTAACACAAAAACTTCAGATTCTCTGCTCTCATGAAGTTTACAAACTGCTGGGAATTTAGATTCTCTATTACCTAGGTATTATTATTCCTCATTTTTCAGATGAAGACACAAGGCTTAGAGTGTGTAAGTGGTTCATCCAATGTTATATGAAGGGCCAGGTCTAGATTTGACTGTGAGCTTTCTGATTCTAATGTTCATATTTATTCTATTACTTCATGTTGAAAACTTAATATCCAGATATGGACCTAGAATACTATCCATATAAATTGATGTAGATAATTTAGAAAATTGAAGTTTTTTCTGTTAGAGTGTTCTTGAGTTTTTCTTTGTTCATTCCTGTTTAATTTAAATTAATATTCAAATTTAGCATTTGCAATTATAGGATGCTGATAATGGAGTTCTCAATTAGGACTGAAGAAGTGTGTCTAACACTCTGAGAAACACATCTTCCAACCCCCAAAGTCCCTGAAAGAGATTTTCTTCACTGTCAGGCTTTCTGCCTCTCACTTCACTCCCACAGCTGTGTGGTTGAATATTCAGAAGCAAAGTTGGAGGTAGGAGTTAGTTAATTATTTTCGGTAGGTTACTATATCTGAACTGTTCATTTGGTGGTGGAGGCAAACAGTGTAAGTAAAAACAAAGATTTCTGAAATATTTGAGTTATTATTCTGAAACTTCCAATATAAAATAAATTGATAATGAATTATCTTAGGTTAAATTTTAATGGCCCCTAAATTGTATATAAAGTACTACTGCTGAAGCAATCTCTGTGCAGATAAACACCATTAATGTGTAAATAAGAAAATTTCTTTAGCTTCTAGTTCCCTTCAGGTTTTCTAACAGCTATGTGGGTCCTTTTCTGCCTAATGTGAATATCAATGTGCTTTTCTCTTTGATTCCCTAGTGAGCCTCCTGCATTAATAGCTGCATTTTGACTTGCCACTCTGGAAAAAAAACACAAAAATGTTCATTCTTTGCTGACGTGAAACATTATCTGCCATCTGCACATGCTCATTCTGGCAGCTCCTCGTGATCCTTCAACTTGCAGGAAATCCTTAAAGGAATGAAAAGGATAAGCTCACTCCCACAGCAGAATAAGCTCCTGGTTTAGTCACATCAGTGGGATGAACACTGTCGAATATTGACAGGCCTGTTTCATACCCAAGGGCTCCTGGAATTGGCACATGGCTGCTTGGAAGCCTGGCACACCCCCACATTAGGGTGGAATTTTGCCTCCTCAACTTGTTCTTCCAGTTGTAGTGGAAGCCTCCCTCTGTCTAACCAACTATCTGGATTAAGTGAGGTATGTGAGAGGGGTAGGAGGGAATACCAAGACCTCCTTTGACAACCAGGATTCTGAGAGAACTGCTACAGGAACCTGACCCTGTGGTCTGCTCACTGCTACCACCCACACCAGTCTAAAAGGCCACACCCTAGTAGCCTGGTCCCAGAGCAGCTGTTTGGTCTGCTTGTGTGGTCATACCAACCCTCAATGAGAGATAGCCTGCCAAACCCTAGGAAACTTGGAGTGTATGTCAACTTAATGCTTTCTTATTAGGCCCTGGGAAGAAAAAAAGGTGTAAAGTGACATGTGTTCATGGCAGCTAGTGTAACTCTGGTTCAAACATTTCCTGTTTTTGCTAGACTGGTTTTATGACCAACTGCTTTTTTGTTTTTTGTTTTTTTTGGGGATTACATCTGTTTTATCTCTAAGACAAAATGGGTTACAAATAATAAGTAAATACATGAAGTTCTCAATTCAAGAAAGTAGACAAATCACATTGTTTACTTAACAAAAACATTAATATCGCTTGACTTCACATGTTTTATATAGGATGCTTTAAAATAGCCAAGCACCTGTTTTCAAGTTGGAAATGGGAAATTAGAGGATTAGGGTTTTGGGCATGGGCTTTTGGTAGCAAACCTGTGTGTTTAATGCGTGTTCTGCCTCTTACCCTGTGATCATGGGCAAGTTACTAAATTTCTTTAAGCCTCACTTTCTTAATCTGGAGAATGAAGATTTATATTATAATACAAGATTTGTCACATTGGGTAATTGAGAGGACTGAGTCATGCAAATAAAATGGTTAGCACAGTGTCAAGCATATAAAAAGCTGTGAGTGACAGAGTCCTGTTGTTAATGAAGCTGATAACACCACCCATGATGGTAATTTTACGTGTCCACATGACTGGGCTAAGGGATGCCCATATAAATGGTAAAACATTATTTCTGGGTATTATGAGAGTGTTTCCAGAACAGATTAGAATATGAGCCAGTAGACTGAATAAAGAAGATCACCCTTACCAATTCATCATCCAATCTATTGAGGGACTAAATAAAATAAAAAGGGTTGGAAGAAGGAAGAATTTGTACTGTTCTTGAGCTGAGACATCCATCTTCCCCTGCCCTCAGACATGTGTACTCCTGGTTCTCAGGCCTTTGGACTCAGACTGGATTATACCACAGGCTTTCCTGGCTCTTCGCTTTGCAGGTCATGGGACTTCTCAGCCTCCATAACTGAATGAACCAATTCATATGTGTGTGTGTGCGTGTGTGTGTGTGTGTGTGTGTGTGTGTGTGTGTGTATAATCTTCTACTGTTCTGTTTCTAGACAACCTCAATATATTACCACTATGTTGAGTTTTTCCCTCTTGTATAGATTGATAACACTGGGACAACATAGGCTATTCAATGATTGGCTATATGAGATTTTTGTCATAGACCAATTTTTTTAAAAAACAACTAGATCAATAAATATATAAAGTCCTTTGTAGATGCATTTATAATGAAACAATAAATTTTAGTAAGAGTTTGATTCGTGTTCAAGGTATTTATTAGTAAAATACTCAAAAGTATAAAAACTACTTCTTTTTGTCAAGATCAATTTAAACCCAACAAATTGAACATGCATGTGTGTGTATTTTGCTTTATTCACACTGTGTTTTTTTTTCTTGCAGTTGATCTGGACCGATGACTCCAAAGAAAAGATATGTTGCATGTAGGCATGTAGTTCTCAGCCATGGTAGAACTGGGTACGGATATCATATGATTGCAATTTTTAGGATGGTTTTAATGTCAATAAGGAGTGCCATAATGACCACTATTGGAATTCAAGAGAAATCTATAAAATAATAATTAATTTCTATATCGATTAGAGGAAAACCTACTGAGTGCTTAAATTCTTAAGGCCATGATATTTTATTACATCTTATAATATCAAACTGACCACTTATTAAACTGTTTACTAGAAAAAATTCTCCTAGTTTTTTTGGTCCTTTTTTATATTTTTGAATTTTTTATGAACATTCATAATTAGAAACTCAACCAAAAGTTATTTAGCATAAACTGTGGTACCACAATTTGCATGAGATAATACAATTTTCTTTCCTTCGGCTGAAATTCTTTTCTTACTAGTTGTACAATACTAGATTGATATCTTTGCTCTCAAAGAAACCCTATCTCAGTTTCCAGAACTTCATTGGTATAAATCCATTCTGACTTTAGCATGTTGCCAACTAGTTTGTCATATGCACAAGTCTGAGCAAAAATACTTACAAGAACATTGAGAGACATTTAAATTGCCTAACATCTACCAGTGGCTATTTCAGAATGCCTCACAACTTTTGATTACTAAAGTGTTAATGACCACATCAGAAATTAATCATCTTCCACTTTTCACAATATCACTTACAAATTGAGAATTGACATTTTATGCTAATATATTACTAATAATCTTTGCCAGTCACTTTTCTATTGAATAAAAAATATCTCTTCAATTGAATGACTAGTGGTGGATGGGAACTATCAATGCACAGACCCATAGAGCTAGTGCTTCATCTCTTTCACTGTTCTTCAGTCAAAAAAAGGGGGAAAAAAACTTGTTATATGTTATTGAGAAAGATATACCTATGACAGTGCTGGATGGCCCAGTCTTCCCACAAGTACTAGGGAGAATTTTCAGGTTTGGGAAATGACCATCGGGCAACAAGGCAAGGTGATCTTCAAATGAGAGGGCAATATTGAGGGTATAAGAATGATACGAAGAAAATTATATTTTATGATTTCCCTTGCTGCCCTCCATTGCCTGAAAATTTATACAGATGGTATCAGATTTTTCTATTAAGGCAGTATAAAAGGCAAATTATATATATATAAATAAATATGACTACTTTATTTTCCATACTTCCATAACTTAAAAAAAACTTATAGTTTACTACAACTCATTTCACTTTATAAATAACCATGTATGCATGCCTTTATCTTCTGTTGTACAACATATCAAAGTTCAGGTGGATAGAATATGGCCCAAGTTGTTTTAGTATTCTGTATATGGTTCAGCATGGTATCTGGAGCTTTAATAGTACTCAGTAAGGATTTGGTGACTGTGTAGAAGTTGAGGGGACAGGACCGCCCCTTTGCCCTTTGCCTTGGTCATGGTGGAAGTTAGATATTTCTTATTATAGTCTATAAGAACTACTACCACATATCTACAATCTCTCTTTCTTCATCAGACATCTCTCCTCTATTACTCTATCAAAAATTGCTGTTAAACTGCCATGCATGTCTGATTGTTCAAAATATGGCCCAAGTATAAATTCAGACCAAATATATTCATCCAAATTTGCCATATTTTAGTGAAGTAGACTCCAAAGGATGAAGACAAGACCTATGGCTTATATAAAATAAACTGGTAATGACAATTCAAAAAGTATAGAGCAAGAAAAGGCAAACCTTTGCCAAGGTTAGGTTGGTGAATGATTTAAAGTGGGAAAACAGACAGGCACAGAAACAGTGAAATCCTAACACTGAGAGATGTAAAGATGAAAATAGAGAGACATTCAAATACACACTCAAACACACATGTGTGCATGCATGCGCACACACACACACACACGCACACACACACACACACACACACACACACACACCAGCATTTTAGTTCTAGGTCTGAATCTGTGAACATGTTCTCTGACATGGCTTCTTTATGTTCTTTATCTCCCTCAGATTTTAGAAAAAGAGATCTCACTTGTGCTTTCTTTGCAGAAATATTTTTAAAACGATTTTTTTAAAAAATAAAGACCCGGCCAAACGATGAGCTCCTCAAAGAAAATAATCACGCCTTCCACATATAAAGTGCTTATTTGTAATTATTATAAGTGTTAGATAATGAATGGTAAGAGAAAAGAACATCCAGATAGGGTCTGGTCACTTTCATGCCAAAAAGCAAACATTAGCTGTCTGAGACTGCTTTTGTGTTCTTTAAGATCTCCCCATACCTGCCCCAGCCCCCTTTAGCTATTTCCTGTGACGCTTTATTCTTAATTTTTTTTTTTTTTTATAAAGGAAATGAGGGCAGCGGGAGGTCAGGTCAAAAAAGGAAAAGATTTCTTTTGTAATACCGATTTACAAGTAATATATCTTTTGATAAAACTGTTTAATTAAGGATAAAAGGGTCCATGAACATCTATGAAATATGAATCTTGCATAAACGAATCAACAATGACACGTGGCTGCTCTGGCTAAGAGTATCATTTTATATAATGAAAAATAAATCCTATCGCTTGGAAACAGATTCTTAAATGTGATTTTAAGGATTAATTTCTAAGTACTTATTTATAAGAAGGAAATGTTAGGATTCATTGAAAAATTTTTAATCAATTTTATAATTGGTTAAATTTTGTTATATTTAACACAAATACTTTATTTGAATAAAAAGAAAGGAACATGTGAGCATATACACAAAAAAGCTATAAATTCTTTAAAGCAGACAATAAAAATATTACTACATATTAATCTTTCCTAGGTTATGAAATCATTTTCATTTTAAATGCTTTAGATCTTAATTCTTCTCAAGTAAATGAGGAACTCTGCAACTCTAATTTTAAATAATTTTTCTACCACTATCAAAAGTAACAAGCATCTTTTAAACATCTTCAGACATTTGACAGAAGCAAGTGAAATGATTTGGGAAGGGGAGAAACAAGTTGTTACATGTATCATTTAAAAATGGCACAAAATTTCAATTTGAATACAATAATTTTTAATTGACTATGATTGTTTTAATAAATGGGAAAAAGTCAAATTAGGGACTTTACTGTTATCAACAGACAAATGGAATACTTCCTATGAGTTCTAAAAGCAATTACTGACATCAGAATATATATCTGGGAGTCAACCCATTTTCAACTTGACTCTC
The DNA here is from genome assembly GCA_004027375.1 of Macroglossus sobrinus. NCBI lineage: Eukaryota > Metazoa > Chordata > Mammalia > Chiroptera > Pteropodidae > Macroglossus > Macroglossus sobrinus. Next base: position 555,793 of record PVKZ01000592.1, read on the forward strand.
ACTTGCTACATCAATATCTTTGTTACTGATCAGTTAATTCATGTTAACGATCCTGGCAGAGGCTCCAAAATGTCCTCAAAAACTCACACCCTCACACATGCAAAGACACATATACACACACACCACTAATCAAATATTTACTAATCTGTGTGTGTTACACGCTGTTGAGTTGGCTCTGGCTCCTGGAAACCCTATGAATAAGTGATGTCCACAATGTCCTGTCCTCAGCAGCCTTGCTCAGCTCCTGTAGACTCGGGCCTGTGGCATATTTTATGGAGTTGATCCATCTCATATTTTGTCTTCCTGTTATCCTTCTGCCTTCTATTTTCCCAGCAATACTGTCTTTTCCAAAGAACTCTACTTTCTCATGATGTGCCCAAAATAGGACAGCTTCATTTTTGTCATTTTTGCATTTAGTGATGTTTCAGGCTTAATTTGTTCTAGGACCTTCATGTTTGTCTATCTGGCTGTCGAAGGTATCTATAGAGCTCATCTCCAGCATCATGTTTCAAATGATCAATTCTTTTCCTTATCATACTTTGCTGTTAAGCTTTCACATCCATACATAGTAACTGGAAATACAAGGCTGTGGATTATTTTAGCCTAATTTAGGGTCCAGATTTTCTTACATTTGAAAAATACTGAATTATTTTTAGCCTATACTAAGTCTTTTGAAGCAAGAATGGTGGTTCTTATAATTTAGAAAGACTTTACAAACAAGTATATTTAAATAAAATATTCCAGGTATCTCTCAATCAATCTTAAATACTCAAATGTACTAGGGCAAACCATTTTGTAAAAATTGAGGTTTTATTGGTCTTTAATTCCATCTTCTGTTTTAGTTACAAAATAAGATGTAAAGAGAAGCAGTAGCAGTATCAAGAGCTACCATTTTCTTGGTGTTTGCTACATGTACGAATACCACATATATCCTTACTTCTTGCACAACACACCATGTCATTTCCACAATATGCCTGTGAAATTGGGGTTATTAATCTGATTCTACATTTGGAGTCAGAGATCTAGGGAGGAGGAGAGTTGAATTTGAACTGAGTTCCATTTTACTTTAAGTCTTTGCTTTGTGGTTTTAGAACTGCGGTTCTAAAACAGCAGAGGCAGTCATGCCCTATTTACTGGAATATTTGTGTTTCAGCCAAGTTTGTTATAAAGTGAATTTTTCTGAAGGAAACTCTACTTTTCCAGTGACTTATATTACACAATTTGAGACTGTTTACCAGTATATAAGTTTTATGAGAGCTAAAACCGTATCTTTTTTTTTCAATAGCAGACATAGTGCCTGACAGATGAGAGGTATTCAATAAATATTTGTTAAATGAATTAACTGTGAAAAAATTATCTTGTAGTTATAATAAAGCATAGTTAAGAATTCAGAAAAAAATTAGTGTGCATTTTAGGATCAAGAAAGTTTTTAATAAAATGAATATTACTCAAAAATGATTGCATATTCAAAGTATTAGTAAAATTCTTTTTATACTCTAAATAAATCATAAAGTATTTCTGATAAGCTAATATAACATATATCACATATTTGGATATCATGACTACCTGCTTTATAATTTTCTCCAATTATAGAGTAGTAATGCATTAAAAATTAAGCAATTTCAGTAAGTTTTCATACTTCAGTTTATTTGAACATATATAACCTCAAATTCAGAATAAATTTCTTTACTCTTTGCTACCATTGAAACTTACCTTTTTTTTTTTTTCACTCTGGTAATATATTACAACCTCCTTTAATCTCCCTAGGTTATCAGTGACTAATAGTCTGAATTCCATCTCTTTTTATGTTGTGCATCATAAATTTAGGGACACTATAATGTACATCATTATATCTTCAGGGTTTAGCATGGGGTTTGGCCTATTGTAGAGACTCATAAAATTCTTTTGAAAAGAAGGGAAGGAAAGACGGAGGAGGAGGGAAGGGGAAGGAAGGGGAGAGGAAAAAAAGAAGGAAGGAGGGAAAAGGGGGAGTGACAGAGATGGAGAGACACAGAGAGAGAAATTAAAAGAGAGAGGGAAGTAAATTAGTTCTTGGATTAGAAGAGATAAATCCAAGGATCAAAAATGCTGAATATTTGCTTAGAAATAGAGACCTACTACCATGTCAATCAAGATGTTTACATGTTAAATACTCAGAGCCCAACAAGGTTAGTCCATTAATAATTGCCACTTTGGACTAAGACTTGTGTTCTTTCTGATATTTCATAAAGGATTTACTGAGCCTAGGGAAGTGATTATCGTTGACACTTTACTACACCCCATTAATTGCAGGATTAGCCAAATCATTCAAATGACTGTTGCTTCAATAATAATACATTGATTAATTAGTAGCAATACTCTCCAGATTTTTCAGGTTCCAGGGGATAGAGTGAATTTTTGACCAGTTTAGTTACACTAATTTTAACTCTGTATCAGACTCATACTACATGCAATTTGGTAGTACTTTGTTCATGAGCACCTTAAGTATTTTTATCTTTCCAAACCTGAGCTACTGTGTTTTTTATATTGCTGACACTAGCAAATATAAGCTAATTTTTCAGAAAAAAAAAGAATGGGAATAAAAGCAGAACACAAGGTCTATGACAACTAGTTCCAGTGTTTCCCACTAGTTAAAGAATCTTTCTATTTCTTAAAATCCAGCAGACAACAAGCATTTATTAAATACCCACACAATGAATGTATAAGACTCTGAAATAAGAATAATCTTTAGCACTATAGTGTGGCAGCCAAATACTTATTTTCCATGTCACTCAGAAAGGGAGACAATGTCTTTCTTGTTCGAACAGTTGATTAAAATAATTAAAACTAATTTACCTTTTTTCCAAAGATAAAGTAAGTTGAACAGGGAATTATTGAAGAGCTCTTTTCAAGCTTAGGTTATGCAAATGTCCAGTATTCTTATTCATTTATTTATTTGTTTGTTTGTTTGTTTATTTATATTTTAGAAATTTTACTGAATTTGTTGAGGTGACATTGGTTAATAAAATTATATAGATCTCAAGTGTATAAATCTATACTATATCATCTGTATTTTGAATGCATGTTCACCTGCCAAAATCAAGTCTACAAACTGGAAATGGGAATGAAGAAGGAAGATTGTTGCTTTTTGCAGATGACATGATTCTTTATATAGAAAACCCTAAAGACTCCACACACACACACACACACACACACACACACACACACACACACACACTATTAGGAACAATGAACAAATAAAGTTTCAGGATTCAAAATTAATGTGCAAATATCCATGCATTCCTATACACTAAAAATGAAATTTCACAAATAGATGGAAAAAGTATTTCTTTTGCAATTGCAACAAAAAGAATTAAATATCTAGAAATAAACTTAACAAAGGATGTGAGGAACCAATACTACAAGAATGTAAAGGACCTATCCTGAAAACAACATGGCATTATTGAAATAAACTGAAGAAGAAAAAGAAATAAAAAAAATATTCTGTGTTCATGGACTGGAAAAATCACCATTGTTAAAATGGCCATGTTACCCAAAGCAATATACAGATTTAATGCAATCCCCATCAAAATCTCAGTGACGTTTTAAATAAAGAAATAGAACAAAAAGCCATCAGATTTGCATAAAATCACAAAAGACTCTGAATAGCCAAAGTAATCCTGAGAAAAAAGAACAAAGCTGGAGGAATCACACTCCCTGACTTGATATTATGCTATAAAGTGACAATAATCAAAATTGCATGGTATTGACAGAAAAACAGACACAGAGACCAGTGGAACAGAATTGAGAGTCCAGAAATAAATCCCCGTATACATGGGCAAGTAATTTTTGACAAAGAAACCAAAAACATACAACAAAGAAAAGAAAGCCTTTTCAATAAATGATTCTGGGAAAATTGGAAAGCCACATGCAAAAGAATAAAACTAGACTGGTATTTGTCACCATACACAAAAATGAATTCAAATAGAGACTGAAATATCAGACCTGAAACAATAAAATATGTAGAAGAAAACAGGTGCCAAACTTATGGACCTTGAACTTAGAGAGGATTTTATGAATTTGACTTTGAAAGCAAGGGAAATAAAAACAAAAATAAATGAATGGGACTATATCAGACTAAAGCGCTTTTGCACAGCAAAAGAAACCGTCAACAAAACAAAGAGGCAACTAACTGAATGGGAGAAGATATTTGCAAACAAAAAAATTTTTTCCTTGAATAAAATTTAAGTACTATGTAAATTACATATTATTTGTTTAGTCGAGTCATTTTTGGAGTTCCTATTATGTTGAATGGGGATGTGGGACAGGAATATTGCAAATTTTATAACAGTGTCTGAAGGTCTGTGAATATGATCATACTTTTGACTATTTCTGTCCAAAGAGTGCTATGACTTTTCCTAATAGAGTGGGAAACTGCCTTATCTTCTGCTTCTCTCTAAGTCTAGTCAACTAGTTGAGCCTATTATTGATTACTTACCAAATACAAGATGCTTCAAGCATTATCTTTTTCAAATCTTTATCCATTCCAATTAGAGGCAATCTGATATTCTTAAACTAACCATGGAGTGTGATGTGGTAGGAAAAGCATGTTTTTTTTTTTTTGGATTCAAATGGATTGTAGTTTAAATTGCAGCTCTTTTACTAATTAATCTCTTGGGGAAATTACTTAACTTCTCTAAGCTTCAATTTTTTTCATCTATAAAAAAGACCCCTCCCTTTTTTTTCTCTTACAGGGTTGACTAGAGGATTAAAATAAAATAAAATATACATAGTACATAATCCAATTTCTGCTTGCTAGTAACTAGCTAATGGCTCTATCCTCCTGATTTCCCTCTAAATCAGAAAAGAGGAAGGCCAAGAGGAATAAGAGAGAGAACCTTAAATCATTGGAAACTGATAATATTCTTGCTCTGGCTTTGGGATCACTGCATCTGATGACTGCACTCGATCACAGAGTTAGAACAATTGTTCCCTAGTAAGATTGATAATTAAAATATCTTGGAAATGAGCCTGGGCCTCCAGCTAATATTGTGATCTAAAATGGGCTTCAAATTTAGATTCTGATTCAGAAGACTGGAGTGGAAGCCCAGAAATTCTTCTTTTCATAATAGTCTAGATTTTCATGCCAAGTAAGGCTGGGAACTGCTGAATTAAGGTGCTGTCAAAGGTCATGAGGACAAGAGGGGACTGCCCAATTCCTGAAGAACTCACGTTTCTGAAATAAATCTTTGTGACTCAGTGAAATAGGAGTGTATGTGATTTTGTTATTATGATGGTTAATTTTAAGTGTCAACTTGGCTGGGACATAGGGTGCTCAGATATTCTGCGTGTGTCTGTGAAAGTTTTTCTGATTGAGAGTAACATTTTAATCAGCAGACTGAACAAATCAGATTACCTCTCAATGTGGGTAAGTATCATCTAATGCCTTGGAGGCCTGAGAAGAACAAAGGCAGTGTAAGGAAGAATATCCCCCATCTGTTTTTAGGCTGAGACATTGGTTTCCTGCACTCTGACTGGAAGGAAGCACCATGAGCTCTGTTAGTTCTCAGGCCTTGAAATTTGAATAGTTGTGGTAAAGATGGCCATTACTTGACAGAGTTTAAGAGTTCTGAGACCCATCTCAGAAGCTAAAGCTTGCAAGTACAGGGTTGGGAAACGTGATAGGAGCCTGGAAGATAAGGTTCCCTACCACTTTAAACAGAGAAGTTCCAAATGACCCAGTATGACTTCATTTTACAGGTGGTGAAGATTCTTGTGGAGGAAAATGAAGTCAGGAAAAACCACTGAAATAGTGTAGCATGGCAGAGAAAAGACCAGCAATTTTCAGTGAGTGCCTCATAATGTGCCATTTAAGAGGATGATGGAGGTCTCTACTGTCCCTAACTGGTTGCTACAGGGAAATGGAGCATGGGGTGCAGAGGAGACCCCTTCCTCAGTTCCCTACCCACTCAGACTTACTTACCCATCTAATAAAAGGCTACTTCACTTAATGGCTTCCTTTTCAGTGAATCTGAAGCATTGCTGAGGTCAAACACAGCAGTCCCCATGTATTTTTGACAATTCTTTTTCTTCCATGACCTAGAAGAGTATCACATCCCAAAATGTGCTCAGTGAAATAGATGTTCATAAATGTTGGTTAAAAGGCAGTTCTACCGTAAAATAAGTTGGGAAACAGTGAGCCAACAAAGATAAACAAGTTTATTTATAGCAAGTTTTCTCAGATGTATTAATAAATTAATGTACATTCTGAATCTGGAAGAAACAGATATAGTTTGAAGCATTTCCCCCAAATTTTGACCACAGTCCCTGTATTAGTCAGGATTTTCTAGTTTTTAAAAGGTAGCGATCCAGCTTCAACAGGCATAAGCAATAAAAGGAACTTACTGGCTCACAGAACTAAGAAGCCCAGGCATTGTTGAATCCGTAGGACACAAATTATGTCACTAGTGTTTGTCTCTCTCCATCTCTTGGCTCAGATTTCCTCTAGGTTGTCTTTGTTCTCATAAAATCTTTATTTGCAGTAGTTCCTGGTAGCTCCAGGCTTACATTATATTTACAGTTACAAATTCCATTTTGGAAAAATCTCCAGGAGAGAACAGACCTTATCTTTTATCTTAAGTAAACTGTTTTTGAATTTAGAAGTATTTAAATCAGAGGCAATTAAGTTTCAATTATGAGATTTTAAAGTGTAATTTCTGAAGACCTTGTTTTTATAAAAGTTTTCTTGATGACAACCTATGGTTTTGGTGAGTCTGGCTTAAGCTATCATGAAACTGCCTAATGGAAGCGAGCTCTCAGAAGTTAATGCATTTGAGAACTCTGCTTCCCAATTCCCTGACACTTCTGCACCTAAATTTAGTGCTTTATAATTTACACAGTGTTTGTTATTGCTTCCCAAGTCAGTAGGGACCACCCAGGATTAAGGATATAGATTATCAACCCATTAAAGTAAATATGTGATTTTATAAACTATATATACTATAATATTTAAAATAGAACCTTAAAAAAACAAAACTATTATTGTCTATAATCTTTGATTATGAACCTATTTTAATTGAACTTTGTTAGAAAATTACAGAAGATATACTCATTTGAAAACTTTTGTTAGTTATCATTTTCTCACTAGACTCCAAATACATTGACTGTGAAACACAGAATTCTTCATTAGTGTCCCAAAATGGTTCTAAATCATCTACATCATATCACGACACTGGTGGAAATTGCTGAACAGTCGATATGAAAGAGGCTTCTCTTTAATTGGTCAAGTAGTAATCGCTTTCATTTTGAAATGCATAATGACTTTATTTTTACATATGGGATATTTTGGGGGATTTTGATTTTTCTAACCTAAATAAATTATTTCAGTAAGTTAGAAACCAAATCCCCTGGAGATGCTCATTTCTCTTTCTCTATATTTACTATGTCCTTATAGTCAACTAGGAAGAGAGCTATAATGAAAGCAAAATTATTTGAGATTTATATAACTGAAATCTCAAACACTTTTGTTAATTCAGTCCATGACATTAGTTGGCATTTCCCATTGACAATATCTTGAGAAATTTTAAGATTTTTCAGCAGTTTCTAAATCATGAAAATAAATCATACTATGCCTAAACAATAAAATAACAACTAAATATTACGTATTTGATTACTTGAAAACTAGTTATTCACATAATACATGTGTTCTTTCTTTGAATGATTTGATTAAACAGAGATCTCTGTGTACTAATAGAGCTTTGAACAAAATTCTTTCTCAAACCATTTTTTTCTTTTTTTTTTTTCCTGGCTTTATTGAAATATAACAGACAATTAGTTGCTTGTTTTTACATTGTACTACTCAATAACTTTTTTTCAATTATAGTTGGCATACAATAATATACCAGTTTCAGTCATACAGCTCAGTGATCAGAAGTCCACATAACTCACAAAGCAATCACTCTACTAAATCTATTACCCCTCTTCTCCCTTAAATATTTATTACATTATTAACCATCCTCTCCATGCTACACTCTACATTTCCATGTATATTCTGCAACTATCCGTTTGTACTTCTTAATCTCTTTGTCTTTTCTTGCCATCTCTTCCAAACCTCCTCTTACATAATAGCCCTCAAAATATTCTGTGTCTATGAGTTCATTTCTGCTTTTGTTGTTGTTGTTTATTTTGTTATTTAGATTCCACATGTATGTGAAATCAAGCAATATTTCTCTCTCTCTATCTGATGCATTTCATTCAGCATAATACCCTTTAGGTCTATTAAGGCAATATCTTTCTCCATCTCTTTTTATTTTAGTCTGTGTATATCTTTTAATCCGAATGAGTCTTTTGTAAGAAGCATATATACGGGTCTTGTTTTCTTAACCATTCAGCCACTTTATCTTTTGGTGTGAGCACTTAATTCTTTTCCATTTGAGGTATTTGTTAGGAATGTAACAAAGAATGCTAACAAAGAATGTTACCATTCTTTATTCCTGTTTTTTTTTTTTTTAATTCTTGTTTTTCATACATGTTTTTTCTTCTTAAATAAGTCCCTCCTACATTTTCTGTAATACTGACTTGGTGGTGATATATTCCTTCAGCTTATTTTTGTCTTGGAAGCTCTTTATCTATCCTTCAACTCTAAATAATAGCTTTGTGGGATAAAGTATTCTTGTAGGTTGTAGATTCTGGGTTTTCATCACATTGAATATTTTGTGCTAAGCTTTTCTGTCCTGCATATTTTCTTTTGAGAAATTAGCTACCAGTCTTATGGGTGTTTTCTTGTAGGTAACTAATTGCTCTTCTCTTGCTACTTTTAAGATTCTCTATTTGTATTTAATTATTGGCATCTTAATTTTGATATATCTTGGTGTGGAGCTCTTTGGGTTCATCTTTTTTGTGACTTTCTGAGCTTCCTGGGGTTGTATGTCTATTTTCTTCACCAGATAAGGGAAATTTTCCATCATTATTTCTTCAAATAGCTTTTCAACGTTTTGCTTTCTTTCAGGTACCCCATGACATGAATATTTTTACATTTAATTGTGTCTCATAAGCTTCTTAAATTATTATTATAGTCTTGGCTTCTTTTTTCTTGCTGTTCTGATTGAATGCCCCTGGCTTCCCCATCCTCTATATCGGTGGTTCAATTCTCTTTTTTATCCACTCTGTTTATTCCCTCTAATATATTCTTCATCTCAGATAATGTGTTCTTCATTTCTGACTGGTTCTTTTTTATAATTTCCACTTCCATTTTTATGTTTTATATCTCTTTGTTGAAGGTCTCATTGAGTTCATGTATACTCCCCCTAAATTCATTGAGCATCTTTATAATAACCAGTGTTTTGAATTCTGCATGTTAGATTTCTTGACTCCATTATTATTCCTGGATCTCTCAGATGGTTTGTGCTTCTTTGGCTTCCCATTTTGGCTGCCTTTCTGTGTCCGTTTCTATGTACTAAGCAAAGCTCCTAAATCTCCCGGTCTTATTAGCACAGCTTTCTGTTGTAGGTGTCCAGTGGCACAGCCCTGAGAGGGGTTCAGCTACAGGCTGAGTTTAGCCCCAGCCTGTGCCCCTCTGGGGCTACTTGTTAAGATTCAGCAAGCAATCCACAGATGCTATGATTATAGTTGCCTCAAGAAACCACAGTAGAAACTGAGACCAGCTGCCACCAGTGTGAGTCTTGGTGCTGTTCAGCAAGGAACATTGGACTTGCAAGTTTACAACTGGATGAGGCTTGGGTGGAGCTTTGAGTTGGGGAAGGTAGAGTTTCAAAATCCTCTGGGCTGAGCAACCTTTGTTATCCAGTTTGATGATGTTTCAATGATGGCAGAGCTGTGTCCACACACTGGCAGGTGGGGAGGGCTCAACAGAGGAATAATGGATACTGTGCACTTCTTCCCTGGAGAGAACCTCACCTCTGGCCTTCACTCTGACAACTCAGTGTCCCCCTGTAAGTCCTTGGTGTCCCCCATGCAGTCCACTGGGTGCTGGTGCTCAGAGTGTATAGGTCCTCACTGAGAAAGTTCACTCATGGACATGACCCATTTAAGATGTGTCTGAAACTGTAAGCTGCAGGTGTGTAGCTTCTGTCTCACTGAGCCACTGGGGATCAGGCAGCCTCTTGTCTTCACCCCGTCCTACCTTCTACCATTGCAGGTTGATTAATTATTTCTCCTCCTAGTAGTAGTGCTTTTGTTCATCTAAATCCCAGGTGACTTTCCTTGCTGTTTGCTCCATGTTTCCATTACAGCTTTGATTTGGTTGCAAGAGGGATGAGTAAAACCTCCATCACTTGCCATTTTTCCTTGTCTCTCATTATCTCTTTTTAAAGAATCCCTAGCTCTTCTATGTTTTTTATGACTGTATATCTGAGCAGCATGGGCACGGGCTCATTTGCTGACTCAAGCCTTTGAATAAAATGCTTAAGCATTCTTCCTCATCAAAAGATCTTTTTAGGTAACATCAAACATTAATTGACTAGTGCTCTATTCAGATGATCTAATTTAATCTTTATGATGACTTCATGAAAGAGGTAGCATTTTTTAACCGCAATTTTACAGAGGAGGAAACTGAGGCATGGGAAGTTAAGTGCCTTTACATTACATACTTTGTAAATAGCACAGTTGGCTACACAATTTAACTCCAGAATCAGTGATAGCGATCACTGTTAATATAATGATTGATCATGTTTCACCTATGAGCAGATTACTTGACAATCATACCTAAGGCACAACAAAATTGAGACCATTCAGATTCATCTCAAATGTAGGAGAGCCTTATGTGAAGTGCAAGCATGTGCTCACACACACACTAAGGATTGCCTGATGGTTTATCTTATTTTGGTTACTGCATGGTTTATGTTTTCTTGACTTGGATTAAAAAAGGTTTTAACAAAGCTCCCATAAATAAGAGACCAAGTAAATAAAAATCTCATATTTGTACTGTTATACTAATAAGCTTAATAACAATAATCCACAAACATCTGCAATCATAAAATAAAAACTTCATTACCATTTCAATGCAGTCACTGCAAATCCTCAGGTTAGCCAGTATACCAGCTGTGTCCTGGTGCTTCACAACACAAAATAGCAATTCATTCCAAATTACCACTCTCTGTAGTGACTCTTGCTCTCTGGCTCCCATCCCAAACACTCCTGCTGTTCAGGTCTATTGTTTCCCCTCACTAGAAAAGCCTTTCATTTTCTGGGAAAGCTTGAAGGATTGTCTCCATGAAAAACTAGGCTAATCTTCTAACAACTTCTGGTTTCCCACCATATGTCCTCCAACATTCTCAGCATACTTAGCCCTCCTTTTTATCTATCTGGTGGCATGTAATATATATACTTCTAGAAGGTGTATAGATTACTTCACTCAAAGATTGAAACTGGAGGAGTTAACAAAGCTTATGCTATTCTGTGGCTTTGTAAAACAAACTAGTCCAAGATGAAGATGAGTTTTCATCTTTTATAGGAACTGTGGAGTTGAGGAAACTCTCTCTCTGCATTGTTTCTGCCATGGGCTTCTAAATCATCAGATCCCATATAAAATTACAGAAGGTTTCATTCTGAGAGTTTATGGCCTCAGGAGTTTAAAAACCAGACTGATGGAAAATGAAGAATGGTCTTGGAGCCACATGGAACATATATACTGCTTATAGAAATTTTATACTTTAATAGGCAGTTTATTTTTATGCCACAAAATACTTATCTATTCATTCCCTTTCATCTGGAGATTAAACTTTTTTGCAACTCTGAATACAACTGAAAAGAAAGAATAAGAGGATATTTGATCTCAGCTCTACTGATGATATATGTAAGATTTCAGGAAAATATTGCTTTACAGATTAACTACTCCACTGCACAAACATTGCCAAGAAATGTGTTTCTTTTGGGGAGAGAAATCCAAGTCTATTAATTGTCAATATAAGAGTCATTTAAATATTTCCTCTATTTATGATTTCTAATTAGATGCTAGAAACAATTGGGAGAAGTGCACTTCTTTTTAAATTATTTTCTGTTTTGTTGTCATAACCCAGTACCTTGTACAGATGACCTTACATTGTTTCCCTAGAGACCTGAGGATCTGTTTAAAGCCTCTTCAGATCTTTATCTGGGAGCCTTTTATGAAGCAGATAGATACACTACTGAAGTCATGAACTTGCTTCATAGACTATCTCCCCCTTGGAATATGGCAGCTGACTGAAAATATTAACCCTCATAGCATGCATCACGATATTTTAACTCTTTGATAGTGTACCTATTTTTACTCCATCAATAAAAGAGGACTGCTCTGCCTACTAACATAAACTGGAACCCTGCTGAGATGAAATGCGTCAGCCATTCATAACACCACATATCTTTTTCCAAACAGCGCGTTATACAAATAAAACATTGTTCTTTTGTGGCAAATTTGCAAAGGCAGAAGGGAAGAGGGTAGAAGAATCTGTCTGCAGGGTTCAATATTTCTTGATAATAAATATGGTAATGTTCTTATTTTCAGAAACCGAGCTCATTAATCTTCTCAATGGCCACTTTTAAATCTTGACAAGAAATGTGCCACCAAGCAGTATAGGCATTGTGATATGAAAAGCTGATTCATTTTAAACATAAACATTAAGGGTGAACTAACCTATTACTTCTTACTTCTACGTAATCTCTTTCACAGCTAGTAAATGGTACTTGATATAATATTTTTCAAGATAGAAAAATAAAGTGACATATGTTTATGGAGTGCAAGAGCAGATCCACACATTGAAGGTTGTTTTGACAATTGGTTTCTAAAAATAGTTTTAGGACAAATGTATGCATTCTTTGGCATGGTTAGAGTCATCCCAAAATGCATACATGATCAACTCCTGACATCTGAATGACTATTTTTAGGAGAACCCAAGGAGTAAGTTGCAGTCAGTTTAGAGACATCTATGAAGCTTCTAGTAATTCTTAAATGATGGATTTCCATTATAAATGTAAACTCTCAGAAATGAGATTCAACTTAAAGTACTGAAAACATTTATTCTGAAAGCACTATTGCTGGACCTTGTTTCATCATTCTAATATATTGTGATATAACACACCATTGCAAATTTACTATACTCATGTGGCTAGCTGGCTTGTATAGGATGGGTTCAAAATGCACTACTCTTGAAAGGGACTGGGAAAGTTTACTGACTCAGGTGGCCGTGTATGCATTAGTGTCAGCATGTGATTAAATAGGTCAGTTTCTGGGAGGCAAGATAACTTAGAACAGGAATTCACTCACACTGTTTTATGGCTCCAATCTGTTACAGGGTATGACATTTACTATCTTGTGTAGACATAGGATAGACATAGTAGGTAGCTGGATAACTCTTTTTGGTTACTTAGAACACCGAATTAAAAGCTTACAGCCCCTTAAAGAATACGGAACCTTCAATCACACTCTTCAACAGAATATATATATATATATATACAACTCTTCAACAGATATATATATATATATATATATATATATATATATATATATATATTTTAACAGGAGAATATTTAATTCATATATTTTATTTTACTTCACTTTATTGCGCTTTACAGATGTTGCATATTTTACCAATTGAAGGCAAGGTCTTCCACTAGAAAAAATATTATGATTTCCTTTATTGAAATACTTTATTCGATGGTCTGGAACCAAACCCACAATATCTCTGAGGATATGTCTGTATATGTGTGTATGTGTGTGTATGTATGTACATATATACATAGGTATATATGTATTCACATAGAATGTACAATATTTTTGTTTAAAAAAATAGTTGTATACTTTAAATACATTAAGTATTTGCATGGCAATCATCTAAAAATAGTACATAGTAAAATAACCTAATAAAAATCTTTATTAATTAGAAATATATGGTTTAATTCAGAGGATACTGTGAGACAAAAGTAAATTAAACAACAGAACACTTTTTGAAGAAAATCTTGATTTAAATAAGCAAATAATGTTGATGTTTTGTACAAGATAGGATTAGATTCAAATTTCTCATCCTCAGGGTAACCTCTAACAAGTCTTTCTATAGTTTCATATTTGCTTCATCTTTTACTTTTTCCTCTTCACATGCTACCTTTATTTATATCCTTGATATTGATGATAAAGACCCTCTTGATGAAATATGGTTCTTTAGATTGATTCATTTTCCAAAGGTCAGTTAAGTTGCCCTGTCATTAAAATGCCTTTTGATTTCTAGAGATAATTATTCTATTTTAAAATCTTTCTTAACTTCTCAGAAACTCAGGGGTACACTAAATTAACAGTAATTGTAAAATGGAAAATGCATAGATATTAAACTTCTGCTAAAGACAATTTGGAAGTTAGGGGTGAAGGCAGAACTGGAAATAGGGGTCAGAGGAAGGGGATGACAAAGCTACTCTGATTAAATTCAGCTTATTGAAATATTTCAGCTAAAGGAGAATGATCATTCACACCCTGAGGGAAAATTGCCATTCCGTTCTGAATGAAATTTCTATTTTTGAGAAATGCAAATTTGCTAAAGTAGTAGATTTGTTAAAAATTAGCTTGTAAATGCTTGTAATAAGCAACATCTCCAAATCGTGGTCAAATGGCATTTTATATAGACATGCTATGACAAAATATCTCATATAGGTTAAAGTACAATTATGAAAATGTCTTTTATTTCTTTAGGGTTTTATTACCGTGTTTTATAAATTTAACATCATATACTGAGCTGATATGTGCCAAAAAATAATATAATTATGTGTCTGGCAAGGATATCCAGCCAGACATATCCTGTTACTTGAGAATCAGGAAGGCTGTCCTTAAAAATATGTGAGATTTTTCACCCAGTGAAACATTGCTAATACTGTGGTTGATGACTAGTCTCATAACTTATCTCAGGAAATCAAATGAGAACTACTTATTAAATGCCTTTGGTGTATAAAAGCTTGCATGGTAATGATTAAATGACACAATATTTGTTGAATAAAAAAGCAAAAAATATCGTAGTACAGTGGGTGACACATAGTAGATCAATACAAATTAGTTTCTTTCTTGACACTTAGTGGGACAAAGGGAAACAGTAAAAGGGTTAGTGTTATTCCAGAGTAGGCCCTATGGTTTCAGGTGTTCTTAGTATCAAGGATGGTGTTGCACTAATTTGTGCCTTCTCTTTCAGATCCATTGGTGAGTGAATCAAGGTGCAGTTTTACAACATGGTTAGTTTGTCTTATAAGTATAGTGAAGGCAAACCTTGAGTTCTCTCATGGGAACTAAATCCTCAATCTTGTCCTCTCTAGGCTTATATTCTAATAGAGCTGAAGAATAATACAAATGAGTCATCTTAGAAATAGTCTTTAAATTTAACATTTTGACAGACAAATCAGTGTAGCCCTCTCCCTCCTAATAATTATACCTAAGTGGCCCATTAAGCTTTTGTCTGTTGGAAAATTATTTGGGTTATTTTTATGTTTATACAGTTCAAGGTAAATCCAAACAATTATAAATCATAGGAATTTTTAAGCCTACAAACACCTGATCTTTTAAATAGTTCTAAGAGGCCCCAGGCCCTACTGAAGTCAGAATCTAATATGAGTGAGAAATTCTCCCTGTGTTCTTGTCTTGAAGAAGATCTAAAAGCAGTGAATCGGTTTCTCTGGCTCTTGTTGGGTTTGAGTCTTTTGAGAAAAGCTTCTTTATAAATAATAATGAGATTAGTGCCCCAATAATAAAACCTTTTTTTCTCCATAGATATGATGCATTTAGATAGTGTAATGACTCGCAAAGAGGCAGAGTCTTTTTCTCTCCCCCTTGAACTGAATTTATCCTGACATGTTTTGGCAACAGATTGTGGTAAAAGTGATGCTGTGTGATGTTACTTCTTGCAGTCCTATGAGAAGCCCAAGCAATATGGAGAGGTCACATGGGGGAGAACCCAGGTGTTCCAGTCAATAGCCCTCAATGAGCTTCTAGCAACATGTGAGTGAGCCATTTTGGATTCTGCCCAGACTCATCTCTGGAGGAATGCAGCCCAAGCCGAAGCATATGGAGCCGAACTGCCTAGCTGAGTCAGTTAACTCCCAGAATCTTTAGGGATAAAATAAGATTGTGGTTGCTCTAAACCACTAAATTTTGGGATGGTTTGTTATGTAACCAAAATCCATACAGACATTAATACTCTCTCCAAGTTTCCTTTGAGTCCAATGGCACTTATTTGAAAGATGTCTAGCTAGGGAATATCTATGTTTTTAAAAGTTTTTTTTTTTAATGTAATTGTTTTAAGTGAATAAGAGTCAAAGTTGGGATCATGGTAGCAAAAACATGGTAGCCAAACCAATAAATTATTGCAAAAGGGGTTAAACCAAATGTGAAGTGCTGGAGAAGGGGTGTCTTTGTCGGGGAGGGCGGAATTAATATCATCTGGTCACTGTAACATGCCAGTATCCCCTAGGGGAAACTCTTGGACTTCAACATTCTGCCCAGATTTTTTGAGTTGCATGAGTGAACATTTATTCTTTTATTATTTTCATATTGAATTAGAAGCTTTTTAATATAAATATAATTTTCTTCAGCATCTGTTGATTTGCTGGACCATGAAATTTAGCAGGATATTAAAAGCATAAAGAATTGTATAACATAATGCTGACTTATGCAAGTTTGAAATAAAACTTTATCTAATTCTGTCACAAAATGTTTTTTAGAAGCATTTGGCCTGAAAAGCTCATATTACTCACATTCACATTTGTGAATGCCACCTCACTTTTTCTAGAGATGATTTTGTTGCTCATGAGTTTGATGGGCCAGTAGAAAACGTGTGTGCCAATAGCCTGGATCAGATGCCAGATGCTTTTGGGCTTCTTTGATTGTCATGTCCCTTCTGGAGAGCACAGGTTGCCAAAGAAGTAGCAGGAGTCAGAACTGAGTCAAGGTCAGGAGACAATAGATACCTCATCTGCTAATGGAAATTAGCAGAGTTCATTGTGGGATGTGAGCATTAGGTATAAGTCCAAGAATTTGACCAGAACTGTTCAGACTGATGTAGAATTTTAGGGCTCTCAGTTCTCTCATTTATTCTATGTTAAAGCAGTTAAACTCTGAGAAAAGGAACTGGCTAGCAAGTGGGTAGGTTATTTTTGTGCCCCCCAATAAGTAAGAATAAAAGTCCAGATTCAATTAGGTTATTGAGCTAATAATAGTGCTAAAGTACTAGGTGAATAAACAATAGGTAATAAAAGGAGGTGTGAAGTGTCAAGCACAAGGAAGCAAGGAAGAGCAAGAATGCAACTGATAATGAAGGGATGGCAATAGACAGAGAATTCAGGTTTGGAAAGCAGAACTTGGAAAGATTCCTGGATGCAAATTGGTACAAATGGTAGGAAAGATTAAAATGTTATATGCTGTTAAATGTGCAGAAAAGGGAGGAGCAATAATAAGCACAAGAAAGATTTCTGGATTAAGGATTATGAGGCATGTAATGTGTACCTGATTTAGAAGCTAACTAGTTGAGTGACCTTTAGTAAGTCATTTTATACCAAGAAATAAATAGCTAAATGACATGATTGGTACAATCAAGGGGATGTATGGTACTAGCAATTGACTTTGAGAGTCTACTTACTATTGAATATGTACTATGTTCAATAGGGATGAGCTTCTAGATGACTGGTCATAGATTATGTATTTAAATTCTAAACAGAGTCCCGTCTTCATTGTCACTGAAATTTTATTATATCTAAGATCCCATTTAGCTGTGACTCTATATGCTTCTTTTATTTCAGTCGTGAACTTATGAGTCAGAGTTTATTTTTGTGTTTGGGTTTGTTGTCATCCTATTAGAAAACAAGCTATCTGTGGTTACTGATAGAAATGTGGGGGTAACTCTTGTTCTCACTCTAGACCCAGATTATTAAATGTGAGGAAGGACCTAGACATAGGGTTCTTTTTTTTTTTTTTTTTTTCTAAACCATCCTTTATGAACCAAAGTAAGAGAGGGTTACCATAAGTGTAGGCCAGTGGTGGGGGTCTATAAAGACTGGGCAAGGGAGTTCAGAGAGGGTGAACATATACTCTGTCTTTTAATATTCAGCTTTAGGAACTCATTTGAGGGTGAAGGACTGTTATTCTTTTGCTAAAAAGATTAACACAGATGTCTGCAGGACAGAGTCTCTGGTGTATCAGAGCTCTTTAGTAGTTTCCTAAAAGGGGGCAATAGTTTCCAACACAAGAGGTAACAGTCTTATACGGTCTAAGAAATATATCATTCTATATAGGTCATAACATAAGTCTTGTCCTCTGAGAGACCAAAAATATTTTGCTTTTCTCTCCTAAATGCTGCATAAGAAGAGCATTTTGGGATGCATATCATAATGAAGTAGTAGGGTCTCAGTTTTCTCTTCTCATCCGCGAAAATGAAAGAAAAATAGGCCCTGGACACAAATTAAACTTTGCTTTTATAGTTAACAAATATAGCATCTGTTTTTATCAATATATATTTCTGACTAAATTACTAAGAATCATCCTAATTGTTACCACCATTACTGCAACTCCAGTTAAAGATGCCTATGCTGATGCACTATGCTGAACACCAACATACTTTAATTCATTGTATACTCCCAAGAATGCTATGAGGTTAGTATTTTATTCCTATTTCATATACAAGGATTCTTTAGGCTGGTGGATAAAAGCAAAATATTTAACAACCTGTCCCATAAGGTCAGTGATGGATCTGAAGTGGTACACAGATATTCTAGCGTTAACAGATTGACAATTAGCTTTCATCTAGCCTCTACTTTTTTCCTGGTGAAAATCAATTCTTTCTTCAAGTCTCAATTTAAACATTACTTCCTCAAAGAGGTGTGTGTCCCCTAAGGGCCTGAGCTAGTAATGCCTCTGCTTTGCCCCAATAACACTGTCCCTAAAGCTCATCACACCTGTAATAGTTTACTTATAATCTGTTATCCTCATCAGAGGTATGTTCTAACCAAGTTCCTCAACTCCTTCTTCTTGCAAACGTGATGAACAGATGTGTTCTTTTGTATGGTACATCTATAAATTATCATCAAGATCAGTTAAATATTGTATTTTTATTATGGTTATAATTATATATATATATTATATATAATTATATATACAATTAGGTTAATACCAAATAATGGTGCTTTACTTGTCATGGGTAAATGACAGTAGAATAGAGGTAAAGCCAACATGTAATTCATGCATTTGTGCCAAGTGAATAGTGTCACATTTGTAGGCACTCATATAGAGAACACATGCATGACATAGCACACTTTGTTATGGAACTGGTGCATGTTTGAATCACTTGGTTTTAACAAAGTGTTTTTCAGAATGCTCCTTTAATGATGCTAATTTAAATTTTGCTGGTTTCAAAGTTCTGCTTGCATTTATTTTATAATTTTGATATGTTTTTATAACTACATAAGCTAGATGCATAATGTAGTCATACTAGTTTATGGTTATATAATTTTATGTAACATTGTAATACAATTAATTTAAGTCAATACTAGAGGTGTGAAAGATTTTTCCTCATAAAAAGTAGACATTTACGTTGCTGAAATATAAAAAATGCTGTAATTTCCATGAATGCAGTATCTGCATTTCTCTCATTCACAGCTGTATCTCCATCTCTAGTAGTCTGTTCACTACCCAACACATAATATGTTCTCAATAAACATTTAGTGAATAAATGGCAACTAACTCTCATCCTATTGATGGACTCTTTCCTTTCCTAATCTGTTCTGGGAGAGTTCAATATTTGGGGCTTCACAATGAATGAGCATTGACTTATCTGACTTATTTTCTTTTCCTGCTAAGTTAATGCCATTCCCTGTATTTCATCTGTTTCTTATAGCACCTGAGGTAACCCCCACATTGCTGTCAGTCTTTCTGGGCCAATCTTGCAGGACCCCGGACAAACAATGTATACATTGCTTTATAAAATTAATAATTTCCGGTTTTCTTTTCATACCAAAAAATTTTAGAGCACTTTGTAATAATATGATCCAACTTTTCAAAAAATTCCAGACTCTCTCAAGGAGTACACCTTTGCATGAACATACTTAGAATATTGAATCTGATGAAAACAGAATGTAATAACATAGGATATTTCTTTGACACCAAATCATAGGTATCTCAAAGTCATAGATAAAACAAAATAGTCTTAATGTCTTTTAAATGCAGTAATATTGAGATACATCTGAAAAATATTTTACCAGAAAACAAAATGTTAGGAGACAAAATAATAAAAAAATTTCTTCTCCATTAAATTGTTAAAGTAACCTGCATTTAAATATCTTGTGTCTCTATAGAGATAAAAGAATGTAGAAACAGAAATTTAATGGACTTGGATTACATATCAGCATTCCACTTATTTCTTGGCACTTACTTTCTTTGGGTCTCATTTAATTCTCACAATGTTGTTATGAAATAATATACATTTAAAAGATTTTTTTTAATGGAAAATATCATATTTGTTATACATGTTTTAAAAAGAATCAGTTGAAGTCACTTGATTAGCTAGCTGGTAACCAGACCTGATACTAACTGGTTCCTTTAAAAGTAACCATTTGAATTATTTTCCTACCACCTTCAAATGGATTTAATCATTCTACTAGGCTTCAGCAACTGTCACAGAGGAGGCCAGAAGATAAAGTGTATTATGCTGCCCATTTCATTGGGCTTTACCAGTTAGAGTATTGCATATATAGTTGTGTACTTGCTCATCTGGTATCCATTAACATTGTTTTGAAATTAATATCACTTTATAACATTATCTAAGTTATGAATATATTAAAAATACAGATTAAGTATCAATGAAATATTGCAATGGAACATAATAACACATATAAAGGTTTTTTTTTTCCTAAAATGTGTTATTTATTGTAGTCTAAAAATTAGGTTTGTGACAGATGGAAAATAATATAGATCATCTGGTGGTAGGAGGCTGCCATTATAACAAACACCTGTTTGGG
This sequence comes from Macroglossus sobrinus, assembly GCA_004027375.1. NCBI lineage: Eukaryota > Metazoa > Chordata > Mammalia > Chiroptera > Pteropodidae > Macroglossus > Macroglossus sobrinus. Next base: position 576,739 of record PVKZ01000592.1, read on the forward strand.
ATATTATTCTCCCCCTCTCTTTTTAGTAGTAGAGTGATCAATACAAAGGAAATATTTAAAAAAAAAAATAACAAATAGCAACTATGAAAGAAATTCAGGAACAATGGAATTCACCACTGTATTTTTATGTGGTTCTTTTTGTACAACCTAAATCACAGCTATGGGGTGATAGGACTAATAGGGTCTTCTGACAAAAGAGTTTTAAAAGAATTGTGTTCTGGATAACTCTGCTATTTATTACCCGAGATCTTAGGCAATCCCTTAATTTTTTATACCTCAATGTTTGTAACTGCTTTCAGGATTTACTGAGAAAATTTAGGTGACCTTTATAAGGCAGCGTACAGAACCATCAAAGTTAAATAATTTTATTGAAGCAAGATTTCCTAGAATGTATCTCATGCTGGTAATGTGTATTAGGAAAATCAAAGAGAACATAGCATTAAGCATTTCTCAAATGTATTTGCTCTGGGGATTTTTTCATTTATTAAATTCACAATTATTGTGAATTTACCCAAATCACTTGAGAGGGCTTGTATAGACCCTTTCAACATCGGCCAAGGCAAAATGATGAGTGCAGAGGTTAGGGCAGGCAAGTCTCATCAATTCCTTTCCGATATGTGCCATAATTATGAACATCTGCTCCAAAGCAGGGCATTTTCAGAATTTCATGTAAGAAGGAATTACCTGGGGAATTTATTAAATACTCAGATGCCCAGGTTCTGGCTAGAAAGATTCTAAGTAGATCTGAGATGGGGGTTCAGGAATCTGCATTTTTGCAGAGCACTCCAGGTGATTCTAATACACAAGTTTGTGGGACTAAATATTGGGAAACCTGAGTCTATAGTTCTCATCTCTGGTTGCATAGTAGAGTCATTCAGGGAGCTTTTAAAATCTACGGATACTCAGGCTTCAGTAGATTCTGATATAACTCGCCCAATGTAATGTCTGAGCATTATCTAGTAAGGGCTAAGAACCACTGATCTAGGGGCCCCCAACCTGTGGGATGATAAGATCCACATGGGCCTGCTTGATTAAATTACAAATTAGTAGGCTCGGTTTCTAGAGTCTGATTTAGAAGGTGTAGGTTCAGGTGCAAGAATTCATGCTTTTAGTAAGCTAGTGAGCTGATTCTCATCATTATTAAATTTGGGATAAAAGGTATTAGATATTATCACTAAGGTTATTATAAAATGGAACAGAGGTCCCTGGGGTGGCCAGACGTGCGTTAAAGAAAATGCGATTAGAAAGAAGGGAAGACCAGAGCACTGACAGTTAAGACAAGCTTGCAAGTACTTGACATGGAGAAAGTGTTTCAGTGGTTTGATGGTATTGAGTCATAAAAGAAAGATAAAATAAGAATTAGGAGAAAGTTCTACATAGATTTTCTATTTCAACATTTTTGCATAACCTTGGGGCCTCAATAATACTAATGAGAAGAGTTTTGAATTTTGCTAGAGTAATAGAATTTATAATCAGTTTTAAAAAGTATATAATTTTTAAATTTTGAAAAAAATTAAGATGATAACATTTAAAAATATTGAAGTATTGTGTGTAATCCATAGTTTCTTCAGGTTTTAAATGGTTGACATTTATGAATGTGGGTTTAATGTAGAACTCTGCAGCTCTCTTTATGAACTTTTGAGGTAGTAAGAATTAAAATTAATTTGTGTATGTACACACTTCATTGATTCTTTAACCATTTGCCAAGTTTTACTATGGTTTTGCATTTTTAGATTTTTAAAACTTATGTTACCATAAATTAGGTTCAATAATCAGAGTGTAATGTATCTCTGTCTAGTTCTAAAACCTTATTGAAATGGCCATAGATGTTTCCCATCTTGGTATATTTAGAGACAAATATCTAATTTTTAGAAACATTTAACAAGTTTGACGCTAAACACATTTGTTTAAGATACTTTAAGTATTGAGCATTCTCAGACAAACTAATAGAGTTATATTTATCTGATATGGGATTGTTTATGATAAATTCTCAGTGTTTGCACATTAACAAAATGGGTAACAACACATAAATGCCTAAATCAGTGATTCAATTGTGAAGATGTGTCAAATGTCCTTTTAGCTTTGAATGAATCCACTGATTTGGCCTTTCCAAGCTACTGTAAGAGAGCACCTCCAATTTAAGCAGTCCTTCTCTGGCTTCTCCTCCCGATTATTCTTCACCCTCAGGCTGCCAGTTTCCCTCTTCCCAGCCCTTTTATCCCTCACCTTTCTTTGGCTCCTACATTTATTCTAGCAGTTACTGGCTAGAAATGATAAACAGTAGTGGCAAAGAAAACTGTGCAAATTCTATCAGGAATGTGCCAAATAAACAGAGTTGATACTGAGTAAATATAGGCTGTTATAATAAATGCTATGTGTTTAATGTCAAATATTTACTGAGAATCCAGGGAGAAGGGACCACTGACTTGAATGTTTTCAACAGTGAGGGATTCAAGCACAAAAACTGTCCTTGTTTCCAACCATGCTTTAGTCTTGGGAACTTAGATGCTTCCTCTTGGCCATTCTCTAGTCCTCATCCCTTCCCCACCTTCTATCACCTCCCACTCTATCAAAAAAGGATGTTATCCTATCCCTTCAAAAGGGTTTGGATCAAAATGGGTGAAAACATGACTCCCTGAAATCACAGAATCATTAGAAAAGAATCATCTCACAGATGGCCTCTGCAGGAGCCCTGAGTGCTATTTTCATGTTATTTAGACCTAGTTCTATTTATATCAGTTATGTGGTCTGTAAAGTGTTTGGAAAACATTAGTGGAACCTGCCAGACCGTCTATTATTAGAAATGTGAAGGACTGGAAAAATTAGGCTTTTTTTTAAAACTGTTTTTTGGTCTCTAAGGATCTCCAAGTGAATATTTTCCAATTTGGGGGGTGGAAGAAAGAAAAAATGTAAAAAAAAATTTTCTGCCATAGTTTTAGCCAGTTTTTGTGTCATTAATCAGAATTCAGATCATGTAGCAGTAACTTCCCCTTCCTCCCTGCTGCCCCCAAAACTAAAGATGACAATATTAGCTTAGGTCTGTGGTTTCAGGGCAAAAAGCTGTTTTTAGAAAATACTAGATTCAGCTTTTATGTTGGTTGACAGGAAATATGATCAGAGATTTTGTTACTTCTGACAAAACAGCTGGCTACAGCTGTAGACTAATTTATATAGACAAATCCAGTTGAGAAAATGCCAAGTGTAATAGGTTGAACCTTGTTGAAAAATAAGACATTGTAGAAAAAATTCTCTGTTCCTCTGTTCACTGGGAGACTTTATTCAAGTCACTCTTAGAGAACACACTGGTTTTCTCTCTTGTTATTGATCTTCCATTGCTATTCCATAAATATCAAAGATGGCCCACAAATTCCTTCTGGGCCTTTTGCTCTACTTTTTACTTTTTCTATCTTCACTTATTCTTATGCTATGTAAATTATTCAAAGACATACCACCTTGAGACTGAGAGGAGTCTCAGAGATTCTCTATTCCAATATCTGCACTTTACAGAGGAGAAAACCAGCTCCAAGGATGTCAGTGACTTGCTCAATGTCACACACTTAGACTGTGGAAGGACCAGAAATTGACTCTCTGAAAAAAATCTTTGTCTGAGATATAAAAATCTTCTTCACAATGAGACATGGTCACAGTCTAATTCTGCACCCTCTAGAACTGTGTTCACTAGTCTCCATCTGCCAGGTAGCAGATACCAGAGAGAACATACAGAATAAGTGCTACAGGAGGGAGGATAGTAAGAAACAATTGCTGTTTACATAGCCATAACAAGGGCTACCATTTTTAATCAGCCTTAGAGAAAGAATGAAGGTATCTTTGAGTAGGAGTAATTTATGGAACTCTGATGGCTTTGCCAGTTAAGAGAGGATTCCAGACTTGAGTCTCCCTCATTTATTTCCCCTTCCTACCAATTCTAAAGATGGATTCTATGTGTGTGATGTGTTAATTCATATCACTCTAATGTGAGTATGGAGCTGATAGAAAGGTAGGAAGTGTAGGCCACTGGAGCAATAGTATTTAGAGAAATTTAGATCACACAAATAGAATGCATAGCTCTCTCCAGGAAATTTCTACTAGAATATAAGTTCCTTGGGCATAGGGACTTTGTTCACTGCCATATCCCTTGGGCTTAGAACACTGCCCTGGTATGTAGCAGATGTTAACAAATATCTATTAAGTATATAAATGAAAGAAATGGCCCAGGTGTGAGGATGTCCATATATACATACCTTAGCAAACCTAAAACACACTAAGAACGTATACTCCTCTCCTACCACACCTATTTTTCTCTATCTCTCAGGTAATTACTCAGGTAATAGTATTGCAAGATGACAGTGATGATTAAAAGCACGCTTTCTTTGATCATCGAGATGCCTTCAGTTTCTCTGTAGTCATGCTTCTCTACTTACATTTTAGTTAAAAAATTATAATTTCTTTATGGTGGAATTGTAATGACAGCTGATGAGGCCCTACCTTTCATCAGTATGACATTACTTTTTACTGTTTACCGACTGCTCAAACCACTGAGTAACTGGTTTTCTTCCCTTTGGATCACTGCTCCATTGCTTTGAAAGGAATTTTAATTTCTATGTTCAAAAACAACATCAAAAAATATGGAGAGGTGAGTAAATTTATATTTCAGTTTTAATTAAAAACTAGTTAATGTTTTGGAAAAATATGCTATGAGAATAAAGGACAGATAGCTCAAGGAGCAATTTTGAAAGCAGCCACCACAAAACACATGTGCTTCAGCTGACATTTAATGAAGTTCTAGTAAAATCAGAAAGAAACTTTAATTTTGATATTATCATGTCAGTATATACGATGTCAATTATATTATCATGTCAACATATTCTCAAAATAAAAATATTAATGAGATATTTTGCATTCCTTTTTTATAGTAAATCTTCAAAATCTGGTGTACATTTTACAAGTATGGCACATCTCACTTTTAGCAAGACACACTTCAAGTGTTCAATAGCACATATAGTGTATGGCTACAATTATTGGACAGTGTAGTACTGTATTGTCAAGAATTAGTATGACTGATGTAAAATATACAGTCTTTTAGCATTTATACAGAGTCATTATCTCTGTTATTCCACTTGAATTGCACAGCAACTCTGAGAGTGGTTTAATAAGTGAAAAAGCCAAATTTAGATATAGTAGATGAATTACCCAAATATTTCCTGATGGCGATATTTTTCTTCAGTTATACTGCCTTCCAGTAACCCATGTTCAAGAAAACTGCCATATCACCTTAGGACCTCTTTGGCACAATAGAGGCTCTAGAAACAAGTGACATTGGTATTACTGACAGGTAAAAATCACTTCTTTTACATCTGGCCAATTGTTAGAAACTGTAACAAAGGGTAAGTATAATGGCCAGTAATTCATTACAATAAATAGTCTCAATTAAGAAAGGTGGAATGTGGGTCCTGTAAAAGAAGAAAATAATCTTCTAATGTTTGGGAAATATAAACCTATAGACAAGAGAAAGCAGTGAACATTATTCATAGAATAATTTCACTTATTCATAGAATGTTGGCTACACTGTGAGAGGCATTGTGTTGAATTTACAAAATTATTCAGAGCTTACTGATACTGATCAGTAAAAAAATGATTGTACATAAATTCATTAAATTTTATTACAAAACTATAAACTAAATTTGGCAGGAGCACAGAAGAGAAAGTTCTTGTCTTTGCTTCAAATGGGAGGTGATATTTGAATTGAATCTTAAAGAAGATATATGTTACTAAGCAGATGATGTGGGAGAAGATTGTTTCAGACAGGGAAAACAGTATGTAATAATGAGGCAATTACTTAGTGCTTACATCTTCCAGGCACTGCTCTAAGCCCTTTACAAATCTAATCTAATTTTATTCTCAAAGCAGCCCTAGTAAATATTTAATTCTAAATACAGTAGGAAGTAACTGGACAATTCTGAATATGATCTTATTTACATTTTACAATGTGCTATGTGGAGATTAAACTGAAAGTGGGCAAGAGCAAAGTCAAAGAGGAATGTTAGTGTGCAGTTTTAGTTGAGAGAGGATAAGGTTTAGATAGGGAGCTTCCAGAAGAATGTCTAGATTTGTTTTTTTTTTTTTTTTTTGAGCAGAAGAATATGAGTTCAACAGAGCTATACTGGATAGCTTAATATAAATGGGCAGGAAAAGTGGTGGATAAAATTCAATACTGGCTGACCAAGGTAAATGAATAAATTAGGGGAAGAATCATTTAAACTCTTTTTAAAAAGGTTTGAGCTTTAACCTATGTCCTAGAAAAGGAGTCAAAAGACAATCCACTGTTCTTTAATGTTCCCTAATACCCAAATGAAGAAAATAATTAGAAACAAACCCTAAAACACTTATATTTGAAACAAAACCCAAAACAAAACCCAAAACCCAAAACACTTGTAATTTGAAACAAACCCAAAACACTTATATTGTATCTTAAATGGCCACAATAAATCTGTGAGAAATAGAGCATATATTTGGGTTGCTAAAACATTACATTTCCCAGTCATTTATTAGCCTATAGCCATCTTGTTTCTGTCGCTATCATTTTACTGAGATAGCTTCTGCAAAGTCATGTACCAGTTTGGATGCTTCCTGTTGAAAGCATCAGCAGATTTGATTTAAATAGGCTCATGAAATAAAATTAAGAAAGGCTAAATCCAGTGGGCTATTAAGGTGACCAACGACCTGGCTTTCTATTTTGAGATGGCCACCAGCAGCTCCCATGGCCATTTGCTTTTCTGTTCACCTCTGCAGCCTCCTTGTTCCAGAATTTCCAATAAAATCCCAAGATTCACCTAGGGGATTTTTATGATCTCATTTCTGTGGCAAGTAGATGCTGTCCTCTGGAACAAGGGATGGGGTCAGTTCCACACAATTCATATGGCTGAGGAATGGTAAAGCAGTGGATTGATTTCTCTGAGGAAATTTGGAGTTCTCTTTCCAGAATGATAGCATTTCCTAATTTTTCACATTATTGGTATGAAAAATGAAACACTCTCACAATATAGCCCTTACCAGTGGTGATATGGCAATAATACCCTGCTAAATATATATAGAGAATATTATCAATTCTTTTATTCAAAGAGGTCTTTCCAGGGCACTCATCCTCTATTTATACAGATGTTTCCTTACTATTTCTGATCTGCATAATGAGCACCGTACAAAGTATTTATTTTTATTTAGAAATACATTTCTGTATCCTAATAGTTAAAACTATAGAGATGATCACTTAACTGACTTTGAACATTTTTTTTTTTTATTATTAATCTTAAACTCTGAAAGATTTACTGAAGTCTCATATCCCTTGATCTGACACTTTAAGAGTTGGGAAGAGACAAAAAGACTACAACTGAAAGATAAGATGAAGATTAAAAGAACTTCTAATTCACAATGCATTAGAAAACCATATGTGTTGAATTCAATTTGGACGAGGTTCAAAGTACAAGTAAAAATGGGAGGTAAAGGCTATAAAGTTTTTAGTGCCTGGAACTCAACTTTTTTCTTGGAGTAGCAACAGAGGAATCATATCACTAAAGATTAGGTAATTTATTAACTCTTATACTTCTTCAAGAACCACTAAATTTCTGCTGTTTTATTCAAAGAGATCACACGTCTTGTGGTTAGGATTGTACTGTTGGAAACATATTCCTAGGTTTGAATCTCTGTATCTTGACCTCATGTGAAATCTCAGGCAAATGCTTTAACACTCTTGTACCTCACTTTACTCATCTTTAAATGCAGGTAAGAGCATCTGCATTGAGAAGTTTTGATAGACAATGTGTGAAAAGTCATTAGAATGATGTCTCTCACACAAGTACTCTATGTGTTTAACCATCATTATATTCTAATGTATGAGACTTTGATGTTATAATATGTCCAGGGTTCTGATAGAAATAATAATAATAGATTCTTATAAAGACTCCCCATGTGCCAGGTACTGTTCTAATATACTAGTATACCCCCATTTTTGAGGTGAGAAAACTGAGTCACAGAGAGGCTAAACAAACTTGCCCAAGGGGATACAACTTTAATCTTGACTATGGAGTCCATGCTCTTAACTACTATAGTGAGACAAATGTAGAAAGAATAGTTAAAATAAGTACTACATTTTTAGTTGCTTTTACTGTTCTCATTGTACCTGATTCTTCCACTGAAATATAATGAGTTCCAGGTAACTGAACTTGAACTCAATAGGATACCTGGCCATAGGTACAGGGTAGGATTGCTGACAATCAGTATGCACTAAGAGTCCAGGTAATCTGTAGATCAATGTAGCCCTTTCCTTCCTGCTCCCTCCCCCAATCATAAATATCAGTACCAAAGCCAGGCAGGTATTTCTGCTACACCATCAATTTGAAGGGCTAAGCGGTAGGAGAGTACAGGTCTATAGCAGGGTGTAGTGACAGAGGTGGCAGAGGAGCCTGGAGGAAGACCCTTGGCAGTGTCATCATTTGTTATGCAGTGGCATAAGCAGTGAGCAGAGGAAATCCATGAGGGACATAGATTTGACATGAAAAAATGTTCCTGCATATGTGCAAAATAAAAGGCAGCTATGAAACTTTCTTATATGTTGAGTCATAACACTACATTGGGGCTAAAGAAAAAGCACTGTTATCTCATACCCACAAAGACAAAATTCAGGAAAAAATGAAAAAAATATATGTGCACAAGGATTCTCACTGTAGCTTTATTCAGTAAAGAATTGAACTGCCTAAATGTTTAACGACAGTGGATATGATAAGTAAAATAAGAAAGTATCACCTAATTTAATATTATGCAGGTATAAAAGTGATAATTAATAAAGACTACAGGATAGCAGAGAAACATACTTAATATTTTAAGTGAAAGAAGCAGACCATAAAATTGCATCTCTAATACGACTATAGCTATATAAAATTATATAGCTATATATAATAAACAGGGACGGGAAAGGGGCACCCACATATGTAAAATGTGAATTTGGTCAGTTTCGAATAATTTCTTCTTACTCTGATCTATGCTTTTATTAGTATAATACAGAGAGGAGTTATAGAATTCCAAGTAGAATATACAACAAAAGTGTAAATACACTGGGGTGAAAGAGCAAGCAGTGTATAGGGTAATGCAAACTCAGTAAGTCTCAAATCGAACTTTTCTGTTTTTCCAAATTCTTCTCACTTGCTAGGGAAAAACATTATTACTCATCAACCCATCTAAGGTGCAAGCCTGGAAATCATCCTTTCATTGAACATCCACATTCAGTCAGACACTTAATGGTGATTCTAATTCTGTAAATGCCTGAAAGTTTGTCCTTTTGTCTTTTCCTCACTGCTACCCACTTAGGTCAGACTTACATCAACTCCTGTTTATATACGCTTTTCCCCTGCCATCAACACTCTGCAACTCTTACCAACCCTCCCTGTTAACAGACTATACTTTCCACATAGAAATCAGATGTCACTTTCCTTCTTGAAGTCCTCCATGACTTTCCTAGGCTAGGTAGTAAAATAAACTATTGGTCGTGGCTAAAGGCCTTACCTCACATGGGCCTGCTTTCCTTCTCCAGATATTAAATGTCTAACAGCCATGATGATGTGTTATGTGTGCTTTAGAGTTTTGCTGTCTCTGCTCCCTCCACCTGGAATACAGACCCCCCCCAACCTCTTATATGTCTTTATTAACCCCTCATCCTTGATTGTTTGACTACAGGATTCAGTGTTGGACATCTTTTCCCTCAAAACTTTGAAGGTGTTGCTTTAAAGTCTTCTCCTTTTCAGAGTTGAGAAGTTTGCTGTTTTGATTTCCGATTCTTTGTATATGGCTTGATTTGATTTTCTTCTCTCTGTAGAAGCATTTCAGGTCTTTATCCCTGGTGATCAAAATATCACAGTGATATAACCTGGTGGGCTCTTTCAATTGTCTAAAATGTACTCTTAATTTATAAATGGAATATTTCTCTGAGAATATTAAGAACCTTTCAATTCTGTTTATTATAGTTTTATATTTTCTCTGCATTATTTCTGTTTCATCCAGATCCTTTGTTTGTTTATTTGTTTGTCTATTTTGGTTTCTCTTTTCCATTTCAGAGGTTTTCTAAGAATATTTGTTGAGCCTTGAATGTATATTCCTATTTTAGAGTGAAACACTGTAAAAAGCTGAGTTGAGTCTCTGCAATTGTGTTTGTGGGTGTGTTCTGGATGGGGTTTGTTGAAGAGAAAGCTTGTAAGGTGATTAGACCTGTCCAGTATCAGAACCCTTAGGTTTTTCTTCTAGGGCTACTTTTTTTATTCCTAGACAATAACACTCCATTCTTATATTCTAGAGATAAAAGTTATATTCTGGAGATAAAAGGAGATATCCTGGCATTGTAATCCTGGCTGCCAGCAAACTGGGAGGTGATCAAAGGAAGGGGGTTATCCCATCATTCTCAGTGTGAAGTTCTACTGAATTCCCCTGTATTCAGTATGACGTCTCATTCTCAGCTTGCTGATCCCTAAGTGGGAACTAATATCTCCTTTCCCAAACTTTTCAGGGGTTTGGCCTTCTCATTGCTATTTTCCCCCATAAGCACTTCTATTTCTACTTTTCTTTGATATGCAGGTCAGCTAATTTCCTTCTCTCTCCATTCTCCAAAGTTTTGCTGATAACCCTTATCAGCTATTGTCTCCACTCCCTTTCTCTTTGTTCTTGTTTTTTTTTTTTTTTGGTTTGTTTCTTACTTAAAAAATATTCTTTACTGTCATTCTAAATGAGATGGTGATAAGGCCCAGTGACACATTTAGGAGGTAAGTAATTGTGGTACAGGAAGAATTTCTTGTATTGCAAATGGGTGGTCTCATGGGAGATGACATTGTCTTTTTTGCAGCCTAAAAGTTTGAATGAACATCTTTGAACCTGGGCTTCTGGCTCCTCTGACCTTGAAGTTTCTTCTTACCACACATAGTGAACTTTAGGGAAGTTTTTAAGGAACAAGCACTGCATTGGGAGCATCCTCTATTCGTTCATTCCCTTGATTTTGTGCATACATTGCATGCTAGCTTGAAATTTTGGCAGCCAACCAAAGGGAAAGCAGACTTAAACTAAATCTTCATTATCCTTTAGTTTTTTGACTCTGACCAAACTTAACTTCTCGTCCCTAGAAGAAGAATCAGCTGCTATATTATTTTGTTTCCTTTCAGTCTTGAAATGTTCTGTTCCAAAATTTCTAATATTTATCAGATTTATTAGTTTTTATCTCTTCACCAGAATGTAATCTTCTTGAGGGCAATACTAAAATATATACAGCATTGTTCCCAGAGACATCCTTAGCACATGATCGATGTGCAATATTTATTTGTTGAATGAATGCGGATTGGTGACAGGTCAGGTGAAACTATAAAATTATTTCAGTTGTTCTAGTCATCTACAATGATTTACAAAAAAATCAATATTGATGGTTCCTATCAGGAAAGCAAGTAACCCTTAAAGATTCAACATCCTTCTTTGATTCTTTTTTTTTTTTTTATTAAGAATTAAAGTCTCCATTACTGTTTTTTGGGGGGCAGCATATTGTTTCTATGTCTGTGTTGATTTATTTTATTCTGCTTGGTGTAATAGTTGGCTATACATATGCTTGTATAAGATTATAAGCTACTTGAAGGCAGAGTTTGAACCAATTGTTTCTGCCTTTACACAGTACAATGCAAAATGAACAGATACTATGAGCTCAATCCATGTTTGCAGAATTAAATTGAACTATCCTGAATTTGTCACATATGCAAAGGTGAAATATGTGCTGATGAGAGTGTAAGACAATTAGTAAGCAAGGTAAGAAAATTAGCAGATATTTGCTGTTTACTCTAAATCACTTTACTAGTAGAAATTGATCAACTGGAATTTTAACTTATCAAGCAAACCCTTCTGTTATACTCCTCTCTATTCTTTACCTTATCTTCTACAAGGAATCTTTCAATAGCCCTAGATTACAAAGGTTTGACACATAAATCAGTAATATATTAATACATCCCATAAAAATTAACTGATGGTCTCCACCAAAGCAGTCAATAATTTGAATAATTTTAGGATTATTATCCTGATACATAGTCTCAGATTTATGCAAAGTTAATTTTCTATATACTTAGGATTTTTACTTTTTCCAGTAACATGGGGAAAATTCAATTTTTCCTTACATGTCCTTCTTAAATGAAGGAACAAATTGTATAAAGCTATTGGTGCTGATTTCTTGAAAATTCTGAATGACAAGGAGAATGTAGCAACTCTAGAATGAAATGATGAGAATAAAGTGACTGATTATCTGATCAGTCTACAAAAAGCTCAGCCGAATGGGTGGTATGATTCAACTCTCAAGTATAGTGTATTCCACTCCATGTGGCATAAACACAGCATTTAGTGGTTTGGATAGATGTTTCTGGAACAATGTTACTAAGTTCCTTCAAACATTTAAAAAGTGTATTTATTTTAATGACTATAATCATAACAGGAATGTGTGTAGGTGCTTAAAATAATCTAAATGCCACCTATATGCTACAAGTCACTGAGCAGTGAAAACAGTTTTCCAAACTGCAAATAAGATAGCAAGTATAATTCATGTTGAAAATGTGGGTCACTTTAATATCAAGGGACAACTTAATAGTGACAGTAAAAAAATTAAACGTTAAATATAGGGTAAGGTTTAATCAAAGTTCTGAAAATAGTTAATAACATGGTCTTTAAAATGCTTATACGCATACATATATATACATCTATACATCTTTACATACATATACACACATGTATAAAATATGAATTTTGTTTCAGGGTATGAGCTGCTCTAAAAAGACATGAAATGAAAATGAATATTAGTAAACTGAGGATGATTCATAAACTGAATATTTAAATTTAAAAGTTTCCAAAAGTTGTAGTAGCTAACAGCTTAGGACAATCTAGGTCAAGACTCTGTAGGGAAATAAGTAAGCCATTGGATTAGGAGTGGATCAAGTGAGAGCACATGAGTGCCATTGTCCCAAGGCCTTGAATATCATTCAGGTGCTAGACCCAGCATGTGTGCTCTCACCTGTGAAACTTTTCCTTCTTTCTCCAGGCTATGTTCCTTCCTGTACCTAACTGTTAACTGGTATGCACCTCCTGGATCCTCACCTAACTTCTTGAATGTTTTCAATTCTAGCTTGGTACCTAGCCCAAGACAGAATTGCTTACTTTATTTGGTGAGTTTATTTTGGATTATATGTTAAGCACCTGAAATTTTTAGGGGCTAAAGAGGACAGATATAATACTTTCCTGGGGTGGTGAAGAGATTGCAGAATTTTTAATTTTGTTATTGATAATAAAGGGGAAACTGTTTCCTAACAGTGATAATCAACAAACATTCTACCTTCATTTTTCCTGATATGTCCCAGGATTGGCTTCCTTTCTGGCTTTCAGTAATGCTTCACTTTTTAAAACTCCTTCTCCTTCTCCTCCCTGTCTCTTTCAGGATCCTACTACTTTCTAAATATGGTCATAAGCCATGGTTCTATTCTGTTATTTCTCTCTAGTTTGTTGCCTTTTTGTTCACCTTCTCTACTTTTTTAGCTTCTACCATTACCTTGCTAGTGACACCTATTTCCAATATCTGCTGAATATCCTTATGTTCATATCCACCTGTATTTAAAAATCAGTACTATTTCATTGCAAATTCAACATTGTCTAGCTAAAACAGTTTCTATCTTTCTCTGGCATCTTTGTTCATACTCTGTCCTTTAGTCCTTTCTATCTAAGTAGTTTCTGCTATTTTTTTCTTTATTTTTTGTCTCCACAGTCATTCCCATAAGCCTTTTACTCTTTAAAACCATCATTGTCCTCATTTGCTATTTGGTTGCCAGCAGTACAGTTATCACCATCATTGCCTTTTACCTAGGTTATTCTAGTAGAATTCTAACTGACCTTTCTGCTACCATTCTTTTGCCCCTTTAATTTACATGATTTAGAGCTATCAGATTACTCTTCTTAATGCACAAGGTAATGAACAAGTTTGACCAGTTGTTATTATTCAATTATATTCAAAGCAGTCAAGGCATTCCTTGTGTAGGGTCCATGAAATTTCACAATCAGAAAAAACATTAAAGACTTCTCAAGACACTTAACATTTAAAAAGAGATTATAAATTATGATAATTATGATAATATCAAACATAAGGTATAGTCTTACAACTTTTTTGTTCTTTGACTTTTACTAAAGAAACAAGTAAACAAATAAAATTGTCAAGGCCCTTCAACTGCTTGAAATCTAAGGGGAGGCAAGTTTATAAAATAAGGTAGCTAAAAAACAATCCATGATCTTCTATAAAAACTTTATTGAGAGTTGACATTGGAATTGAGTCTAGAAAGTCAAGGTACCTGGAAGGTCAAGCATTCCAAGTAGGAACACGCAGGTAAGGGCTAAGCCTAGGATAAGGTGGGAATGATACTGGAGACTGTAAAAAAAAAAAAAAAAAAAAAAAAAAAAAAAAAAAAAAAAAAAAAAAAAAAAAAAAAAAAAAAAAAAAAAAAAAAAAAAAAAAAAAAGCCAAAAATTGATCATTGATTATTAGGGGTCGGGTAGAGAAAAGATTTAAAGATGAGTTTAAGGTTTAAGCTTTTGAGTAACTTGGAAAATGTGGTAGGAGAGAATGTAGCTGCACAGAAAGAAAGCTTATTCAGGTGAAAGTGTGCCTTAGTTTGATTTTTAGGCACTTGAAATTAAATCAGAATTGTTCTGGTGGAAATGTCCTGTTGACATTCTATTTCCTGGAAATAAATACAAAACTAATGCTTGATTGAAAAAAATTAGTGTTGGAGATAAAAAGTTTGTGCTGATTAAGATAGAGATGAGAATTTAAGTATTGGATGTAAATGAATACATTCCCAAGAATGGGAATATACAGATAAAATAGCTGAAGATAAAACATTGAGCCCTATTAACAGCTCATTTGAGTTATGCTTAGAGAGTCATTACATCTAAATGATAATTGAAAGTTATATGCTAATTTACTAAAAGATATAGCCTGTTTTGTTAGTTTAACACTACATTAAACTAGGAAATATAACCTTCTTCATGGTTCCCCTTGTGCTTTGGCTCTTTAGAATTCCCTCATTTCTCTTTAGGGGAATGTGGAATAGAAAAGGCAGAGGTGAGAAGGGTAGGAAATATCTATATTCCCCCCTTTCTTCTACCTCATCCTCATACTCTGTTCTCTACACAAATGGATATGGAATGAATTCTCATTGTATTCATATGTCAAGATCTGAAGTCCCTTTGTGTTGGGGTAGTAAATGACTTCAGTCAACAAACTCACCTTTTGTTTTTCTACTTTTGGTTTTCTAATCTAATGACTGAAAATAGCACCCTTGTTTCTGCCTCACAGGGACCTAGTGAGGACTAATGAGAAAAACTAGGGACGGCCCATGGGATGCATACCTATGGATATTTCACAGTATATTTAGGCAGCTTATTGTCTTTAGTTCCAGTAAAAATAGGCTACTGGGAATAAATTCAAAGTCTATGGAATCGTTAATACAATGTGAGTCGATGTTGCAAAGAAATACCCTTTCAAAAGCTTCTTTAGTACTTCAATATTTTATAAATATTGTGATGATGATAATATGCTAATAATTATAAATAATTCTATGTGTTAGAAATTGGTCTCCCTGATGATATAATTTTTCCTGTGCTAATTCTTAATTTAATTAGAACATGCTGCCTCTTTAAATTGACTGGAGGCAATAGTCATTATAAGCCAACACAAATCCTGTATTCGTTTCATACTTTCTCGGTTACAATCATTGTCTTGTTGACTTTATTCTCTTCTTGCTCTAAATCAGAATGATTTTCAAGAGGAAAATTTCCCCGATAGCTCTTGGACCCAAAAAGAAACTGGCAAAGAATAAAGTTCTTGTAACTTCCATTGTAATTTCAGTACAATCCTTTGGGAAATGTTGTATCATATGTGAGAATACAGTGACCCACAGGGAAATTTAAAAAATTAGACCACTATGATACATCTAAACCTTTTCAATTCTGTAATTAGTGACCATTTAAAAATAATAAGTAAACAATTTAGATTGTCACTCAAGGACAAATACCAAGGAGGTGATTTTAGATCTGTAATATCCTCCTACAAATTATAGAATAATAACTAAAAAATCTGATGCTGAATATATTTTTTGCTTCTCTAGAGCAAGAAGATAATCAATCAGGAATTACAGTTGTTTATAAGGTACAGAAAAAAGTTAGCATATAGAATAATATCTACATTTTGGCCCTTTCATCTAACTATCCTTTACTGACAAAGACATTTTAGTTATGAAGAAAGCACTATGGAGAAATATAAAAGCCTAAGCTTATAAATAGCTCTGGATTCAAATTCCCACTTAGCTACTCTCTGGTTTTGTGGCCTTAAATAAAATATTTAATCTGCTTCTATTCTTTTAATTTCTTGATCTGTAAAATGAGAAATAATGACTATTTAACAAGGTTTGTGCTGATTAAATGTACTTGTCACATAGTAGGTACCTAGTAAAAAGGGAGTATCCTTTTGCTTGGAGATAAAGGTCATATTACATTGCTATATAATTTCTTCTCTTAATAACTCTCCATTTTAGATTCTCAGGTAGTGAAACTATCCCAGGATAAAAGAGCTAGGTAAAGAGTCAATGTTTGTTTTATTTGAATAGTTGTAGCATCACACAGAAAACATACTTTTTTGATGAATTTTGATGACTCGATCTTTAAAAAGATAATGTAAAAATATGAACTGGTAAAAAGGCTCACAATCTGTGGCTATTTAGTTTACAAGCTGGTTCTAAATTATCTGAGTTATCATTTAAAAAAATTCTGATGTTTAGTTTTTTTTTTTTTGTAAGAGCCACACAAATCCCTGGCCAATTTATATGTAGATACTTTCCCTTTTTGGGAAAAGGCACTTAGCAAGTACTACTCAACAAATGTTTTACTCTTCTCATCATTTTGCCCCTCCTCTTTTCCTCTCAAACTAATTACAGTTCCTGTTAAGAAAGAATATGTTTTGCAAGCCTTCCTTTTTGTTATTATTTAGGTCACACATAGCAAGGCCTCCAAAGGCTTTTCTTGCTTTGTTACTTATTAAATTAAGTAATTGATCTTTATCTCTTTGGGTTTAAATTGTCTTGGTATTAGATCAGTGGTTCTCAGCTGCTGGTCCTTGGGTTTTATTAGAATCACCTGGGACACATGCTTGACATACACATTCTTGAACCTTACCTCAGTCTTCCAAACCTCTGGATAGTTAACAAGATCCACAGATGTGTAGCTGCGTTTAGGAACCAGTGGAGTCTTTCCATATCTTTCCTGCTTGTAAATTCTAAGTATTAAATTCTTCATTTTCCAATTAGGCTTATAAGTATTACAGAGATATTTATTCTCCCAGCCTCAGGGGAGGACAAAAGGCCTGACAGACCTCTTCAGAAACTACCTAGGCCACAAGAGGCAATTTTGTGAATTAAGTTGACAATGAATTCTCTCTTTGGGTGGACTCCAAAACTTTCATGATCAATGCTGCCTCAGTTCTTAAAAGAAAAAAATGAGCTTTAAAAGATTGTGGCTTAAGGTTCTTCCGAATACGTGTAAATATTGAAAGTGCGTGGAATCCTTCACATTGACTGCACCACTTATATTAATGATATAGGAAATTCACTTGATTTAGTCCTTATTCTAATTATATGTACATGTGAACGATTGCTTTTCAATTGCCTTTGGTTGTAATAAAAGTGTTTATTTGGGGACATATTCTGTCCTATTAACCTTAGCTATCCTATGGTATTAACTTTTCAAGCCCTCAAAATGAAAGGAACACACATGCATTGTAGATTATTTAGAATGTATACAAAATTATGAGAAAAATTGAAATTACCCACAGTCCCCAACTCAGACACAACCGTCAAAATAATGATGCATTTTTTTCCAGTTATATATACACATAGATGTATGCAAAAAGAAATGTTTGAAAATTTTCCAAATTTGTAATTTTAACTCTTTCCCTGTATGTTTCATATTATAGATTTTCTCTATTTATTTACTGTTCTTCAAAAGCTATATACTATTTCTACAATATAAATAGACCATGATTTTTGCACTCACCTTAATTTTTATGCGTAGATTGTTTCTGATTGCTCTTATAATCATTCCATAATAAATATTTTCAGAAATGTCTTATTTAAATTTCTTACTATTTCCTTAGCATTTTCTCCTAGGCAAGAATTACTAACTAAAATGTTCTGCATTTTTAAAGATTCTTAATACGTATCACTAAATATTTTTCAAAAAATTAAAAAATACCAGCACCAGAACTGTATGAGAATGTCCATTTTTTTCATGCTATACTTCTTTAAAAGAGTTCTTACCATTGAAAGGGCCTGTATTTACAACTCTGAGGGCCTATATTTACATATTTACAACTCCCGATTAATCACCACAGCCCCTTACTTTACTTCTTGGCTCGCCTCTTCATCCTGCGGTGTCCTTCACTGAGTCCCTTGTGCTCAGGTCCCTGTTCCGACGCCACTTTGCCGGAGCCCGCAGGCTAAGATGGAACAATTCCCGAGAGGGAGATTGAGGATTGAGAAAGGTAGAAAAAGATAGAGACAGAGGGAGACAAAAGATAGAGCCGGGAGGGCTCACAGTGAATACTGTGGCCCTGAGTTTATTTAACACTGCATATTTATACCCTTGACAATGCATGAAAAACAAAACCCACACACCTATAAACAATTGCTTGACATTTACATAACTTCTCTCACCTATTTTTCATTAAGCCAAACTTCCTCCATCTGCACGGAGCCCGCCTGCTCTGCAAACTTCTAGTTTGCAGGCAACTTTAACCTGGTCTGTAGGGCCTCCAGCTGTAGGGCATTCAGCTGTAGGGCAATCGGCAAGAATGGCTCCCAACAGATTGAAAGTTCTTCATAGGTTTTTTTTGAGCCAATTATGTTTCTTATACTGTTGATTGTTTTATATTTTTTTCTCATCTTTATTAAATCAATGTTTTTCCTTATTGATTTATAAGTGCTTTCTCTATAATAATTACATTGACTTTTAATGTTACACTGTTTATAAATATTTTCTGGTTGACTGGCAGATTTTTGATGTATATGGGATGATGATATAATTTGTAATGGTATTAGTATGTTATGTTGCCATACTATAAATCAAGATTATCCATGGTAAAAAGAGATAGAAATTTAGATACTGCAGATTTTTAGTGCATTTAAAATATGTTTGTGTAATGTACCTGGTCTGTCTTTTTAAAACACACTCCTCATAGAGATGGAAGAGTCTTTATGGATTGTCTCACCTTCTCCTCCCTATCTGTCTGGTGAGAAGATAAAGGTGAAACAGGGTATGCCATATCTTTGCATGTCCAGCATTATTTGGTGTTTCACTTTCTAAGAGAAAGAAAAAGAAACATTGTGTCCTTCCTCTGATTGTGAATCTAATATGAATCCTGATTCTTGGGTTCCATCACAGGCCTGTTAAATCAGAATCTCTAGAGGTAGAGCTTAAAATCTGTTGTTTAAACAAGTTCCACTGGTGATTTTTAAGTCTTCTAGTTTTAGAACTACTGGTGCTAGTGAGTTCAGATGATAGTGGTGAATTCTATCTTACACTAATAGCTTCTTTAATTTTCTTCTCTTCAGTGCTCAGGTACTCAATTTGCATTATATTAGATTATACTCTTTATATGTTGGTTTATAAAAGTTTTTAAGTGTGTGCTAGAAATCTGAAGCTGGATTTAAACTCATTCAAGGCAGGAGATGTAACACTTAAAAAAAAATCTCCTTAGACCAATTTGAATAATGATGTAAGTTACTGACTCATAGGGATTCTTAAGTGCCCAGGAAATGGAGATATCGTTCTCCTTAAAAAATATAAACTTATTTTTTATTTTAGGAAATGGAGGCATAGACTTTTAAATGTCTTTCAAAGTTTGTCAGGTTTTATGGTTTTTGATTTACTGTATTTTTTTTTTGAGCATTTGAATAATGAATCTTGGCTGATACTACTACGGTGAGTATTAAAAAGTATTTTTATAAAATGTTTTAGAGGTATCCCTTTGGTAATAAAGAGGCATAAGATAATAAATTAGAATCTTTATTCTATTTAATGCAGTAAGACTTTATTGAGAACAGTACCTAACCATAAAGAATCAAAAAATATTTTTCTTTACTTTGCAGTATACCTAGCTCTATTCTTGGAACTATGAACTGATGGCTGTGGGATGAAGCATAGCACTTGAAAAACTTACTATGGGATAGAATACAGTTCTTAAAAAATTTGCACTTAATTTTTGATATTGTTTTATATAAAAGTTCATGTAATTTTATTCTCTATGATTATATATAACAATTACATTTCTGAAGAATCAGCATGACTCTTGTCTGCTTTAATAAAACTATTGCTGATTTAAAAATGTATATAATTTTATGCTCTTTTCAAAGTCTGTTTACATACATAGTCTTAGGGGAGCTTTAAAAGCTTAGTATAAAATCAGTAGGTAATTTTTATTGAGTGTATACTATATGCTTGACTCTAAGCTTTTCATGAATTCTATCACTGGAATATCATAACAATTCTGTGAGGTATGCTGTATTATCTCCCACTGATCAGGCATAAAAACAGAATTGAACAAAGTTAATAATTTAAGTAATAAAATCAGAGTTTAGAAGCCAGTCTGACTCAAGAGCCCACAGTTTTAACCACTAAATACACTGACTCCCCAGAAGCATAGGCAATGTTAAAATGATTAAGATTAGAAAATTCTTATCAAACTATTTATATTGGTCTGATAGAAGGGGACATATTTGCTGAATTTGCTTGTAGTATTCAGTAAAATATTTTCTGTGGGTAAAGATAAGCCCTGGATAATGGTCAAACCATGGTCAGAACCTACTTTAAAATCTCCTAAATCAGGAAATATCTTTTTATTCAGTGCCCCACCCCCAAACTTATTTTTAACTTAAAGGCATCAAACAGCATAACTACTAAATACATAAAGCAAAAACTATAAAGCAAATAAATAAGAGATTTTGATATTTGATATTCAAAATTAGATAATGAAAAAAGAATAACAGAAGAAATGAATAACATAATCAATAAAATCTAATAGCTCAATACAGAATCTTACATCCTTCAAATAGATCATATAATTTTTTACAATGTCTCGGAATATTTACAAAAAAAAAAATCATATGTGTAGCCAAAAAGAAAACTTAAAGCTCTAAGTGGAGATTTTCCAATCCATGTTCTCTGATAGTTGTACAATAAATCAGGACATTAAGAAACATTTTTCAATAACTCTTGGATCAAAGAAAATATGAAAACAAAAATTATAAACTATTCCCAAGGGAGCAAAATGAAAACACTTCAATTAAAAACTAATGGGACGTAGCAGAAGTTACACGTACAGCTTTAATTTGCATCATTCTTAAAAGTTCTCTAAAAATGAAGATACCTTATACTTATCCTAAAAAATTAAAACATCCACAAAGTAAACCAGACTATATTAATAAGTATAAAGCCTAAAATTTATAAAATATAAAATAAACGAGGATTAATAAACCTGGAACCTGGCTATTTAAAAAGACAAATAAAATAAATAAATATTTTATAAGGCTGATTAAAGAAAAAGAGAAGCAACAAAATATAAAAATAGAAAAGAGAAAGGGGTTATAACTACAGATGTGGAGATTAAAAGATCTAGGAAGAAAGTTCCTGAAACTTTAAATGGTAACACATTTAAAAACTTAGAAAAAATTTAATGTTATAAGAAATGTAAATCACTAAAATTAATCTAAAAGAAGGACAACTTTAGTATGCTAAATGCTATAGAAAATACAGGAATAATAAATAAAAATAAGCCATTAACAAAGTTAATAGGACCAGATGGCTTTGTGGTTGAGTTTAATCAAATCCTTAAAAATTATGCAATTAAAATATTTAAACTATTTCAGGTCATAGAAAAAGATGTAAATCTTCCCACATATTTTGTAAAACCAGCATAATTTTAACACTTAATAAAGGCAGTGCAAATAAATACTATAGTCCAATCTCTTATGAACACAGTGCCAAAAAACTCAAATTAAACTATAATCAGACTGAATTCAGAATTATATTAAATACAATACAAACCATAGTACACTATTATTTGGTTGGATTAATTGCAGGCATGCAAGAATGGTTCAAAATCAGAAAAATTATTGAAATGATTTTGAAGGAGAATATCATGTGGTTTTACCAATAAAGGTAAAATGCTTAGAAAGCATTTGTTAATATTGTTCAGACATCTCAATAAAATTATTGAAAATAGAAAACAATTACTTACCTATAATTAAAACATATAAAAAACCAACAGCAAACAATTAAAATTATTTATGCTAACATTCTCTAACATAAAAACAGCACAACAGTATTCACCCTCAACAAGAAAGTGAAATAATTGGTATAAATTTAGACAAGAAGAGACATAATTCTATCCCTTGGAACTATGATTATGTATTTAGAAAACCTAAGAAATGCCATTAACACCAAATAAAAGAAGAAAATGTGGTCAGTTGACTGGTGTTTCATATTTTGAAAGATCTAAGATGCCATGTATTTTAAGATATCCTATCACTTTTATGTATCCCTCAAGAAAGAAAAAAAATTGTCAGTTATAATTAAGATGTCTCATTTTAGAGACGTTAAAATGTGTGTTTCAGAACTGATGCCATAGCTATAAAAAAGCAGTGTTTCTATAATCACCTAGAAGTATAACTTAGGAACTATATTACCTTCACCATAGTGACAAACCTATGAAATACTTAGAAAATAAATTCATCAGGAAAGATATGGGACTTATATGGAAAAAAACCCATAAATTATTATATAAAAGTATAAAACTCTCTGAATAAATGAATCAATATGTCATATCTTTAGATGAGAAGTGTTAAAATGGTAAAAATATCCATGTTCTCAAAATTTATATATATATATATATCTTCATTACAAAAGCCAGTTAAAAACCAGAGTCTTTTGGGGGATGATTTGACAAGATGATTTAAAAATTCATATAGAAAGATAAATATTTAGACTAGCCAATAAAATTAAGAAAACAAGCATAGACAGAGATTAAGCATAATAGATAATAAAACATTCTATAAAGCTACCATAATTCAAATAGGTAGGTACTAGCAGAGAAAATAATGCACTGAGCATAGGAAGAAAAAGACACTGTATTTTTAATTCAATGGGAAAAGAATGGTTTAGTTCATAAGAGGTGCTGATCAAACTGGCTCTCCATTGAGAAGAAAATAAAATTTGACCCTTATCTTTCACCATGTAAATAAATACCAGATATAATAAATAATAATATGTACATCACAAAACAAAAACTGTAGGGAGCAATGTGAAAAAAATTAATAGTTAAAAAAATAACACAAATGACAATTAAAATGCTATTATCTGTAATAAGGTATAAGTCTAGATGGGCAATAAACAAATAAAAATATATTCATAATTTTTACAAGTCAGAGAAACAAAAGTTAAAATGGAAGTGAAATAAATCATTTAACACATTAGTTTGAAAAATTCTAAAGGAAGATAATAATTATTTAGTTGGAAATTTGGGGAAAAGAATATTCTTATGCACAGTTGTTAGAATATACTTTTTAAGAAGTAATCTGACAATATTTTACTTTTTAAAATTATTTTTATTTAACACCTACAGCACCTGGTCTTTCTAGGTGGTTTTTCATCCAAGTACTAACCAGGCCCTACCCTGCCTACCTTCCTAGATCAGACGGGATTGGGCATGTTCAGGGTGGCATGGCCATAGACTGGCAATATTTTTTAAAGTAAAAAGATGTACATACTGTTCGACTCAGTAATTCCATTTATGTGATTTGTGTCATAGAAATAAAAGTGCTAGTTCATACAGATCTTTATTACAGCTCTGTTTATAGAAGTACAGTGCTGAAAAAACAAAGTAACCATTAGTAGAAGAATGAGTGAATAAAGTTGTGGTATATTAAAAACATGGAATATTATAAATCTACTAAAACAGTAAAGTAGGCCTACATCACCTAACTCGAAAGGCTATTATTCACTATAGAGTGTGAAAAGTAAGATGAAATTCTTCTATATAATATACCATTTTGGTGAAACAAACAATGATCCCCACCACT
Organism: Macroglossus sobrinus; assembly: GCA_004027375.1. Lineage (NCBI taxonomy): Eukaryota > Metazoa > Chordata > Mammalia > Chiroptera > Pteropodidae > Macroglossus > Macroglossus sobrinus. The sequence goes on from PVKZ01000592.1 coordinate 600,963, forward strand.
GAGTGTGTACAAGATCTGAACATTAAGAATATGAAACTAGATGTTTAACATTTTATCTAGGTGGGAGATGGTGAGAAGGAGAAGGAAAAAAGGGGAGAAGAGAAGAATAAGAAAAAAATAGGCAATACATAAAGAATTAACTTTGAGCAAGAACATGAAGATAAAAAAGAAAAAACAACAAACAACTTTTAAGAACTCAGATATGCTCTGATAGAAGAAGGTATCATTATCTTGGCACAAATAAAGTAGGAATAAGCCTGGAGTGTGGGGGCACACAGAAGAGAATTTAGAAAAGTACCAGAAACTTTCATTTATTGATGCTAGTTAAGAATTAAATCTGATCTCCTTGTTAGATGGAATTAGATTCTGATTTCAGAACCCCAAACCATGATCTTTACTGTTAGTTATATTTCTTTGAATGGACGATAAATGTTTAGGAGATCTCAAAGATTTTATTTTAAAATGTATTGATTCCTTAGTTTACCTATAAACTCAAAATCTGTTTTCCTCTGGTAAAATGAAACAAATGATGTAACACTTTCCCCTCACCATTTTAATATTTAGGTCATGGTTGATTGTATTTTAGTTTGGAAACTTCTTGGAGCTTTCCAGGAATGAGAGTGAATATAATATAGTACTGCTTTTCACTACTGCATGCCTTACACATAGTAGGAATTCAATAAGTAATTTATCAAACAGGATTGAATTCCACTTTTTTTGGAGTATTTTCTAGCTGAGATAAATCACCAAAGACTGACAAACAAGAATTTCTCATCCCCGAGTACCTAATATTTCTTCTTTCCTCCTCCTGATGTAGGTGATAGACTTTTTATTTACATGCTAAAAGATCTGAAAAATGCATAATGCCAATCACAATGAATAATACTAATTTTACCTTCATTCAAGTGTGTTTGGCTAGTAATAGGTGATTAAACTTATCATGGTATTTATTACTGTGCTGACTAGTTTCTAGGGCAACTGATTAAGGAATTTAAGAACTGAGGCCTCTTTTAGGCTGATGCTCTTGGAGAGGTAAAATTTCTTTCCCAGTGGGCTGAACTGGGAGACAAGGCTTATTTGTTTTAATGTGTTCCATTTCTCTAAATTTCACAACACAAGGTGCTCAGATACCTTTTGGGAGAACCTACTGGAAAAAGTTACCAATATAAATATGTAGAGTTCAGTTTTGCCAATCCAAAAAAACATTCAGTGGGATTACTGGTAAATATGAGGCACTTCAATGAAGACTCTGTTTTCCTTTTAGTTTCATTTTTTATTTACTTCTTGGCAGCACAAGCTGTAAACTGTGATATTGATGACGTTTGGTCAACACCTCAGTGAAGGACTCTCTCTTACAAAACCCATCACATTGGATGGATCCAATACAGACAGGCTTTACATGCAGTTATGCTGTTCAGTCTTGACACCTGTGGTGATAAACTGCCATTAAGATAAATTCCGTGATTCTCTGGAATGAGCTCTTTTGGGTTACAAAATGGCCTCCAGGGAGAACCAGGGCTTGCTTCCAATGGGAGGTTAAGAGGATTTTTTTTTTTTTTAATCAGGTGGCAGCAGCTAGTCCAATATAGAACCAGGGAATAGTTCCCTTATTTCTATATTACTGCCAGCATCAATCACAGCCTTGCTTTCTCTTTGTAATTAACTACCCAAATCATTGAAATGAAGTGATTTTTCTCACCAACTCAATTAAGTATAACACGACCTTTTCATTACCACAGAAAAGTTACTACCTTCGTTCTTTTCTCTTGCAGAAATATTAATCTTAATTATCAAATGTGAGAGGCAATGTTTGCTGTTCTTTGATTCAAAAACAATTTTGATCATATTTCCATACATTTTCCAGGTAAAGTTATCATGACTCTTCAGATCTTGAGGTAACTTTAAAATTGTAATAAATTTATATGTCTTATGGAATAACTCTAGTATGAAAAGATCATACCAGAACATAAACTCTGAGATCTTTCTGTTTGGCTCACCATTATAGTGCCTGGAATATATAAGACCACTGGTGAAAAATGAATGAATGAATGAACACAGGTGTACTGGAAAATGGTCCAAGGTGAGGTTAACATCATATGCCAACTGGAGTGGTGGGAACTTGGAACTAACTAGACTCACCTGCCTAAGCAGAAATTGGAGGGATAAATCCAGCTGAAAGATCTGAAAGGAATTTCCTTTCATCAGGGAGAAAGCTCAGTTTAGTTGTGTGAATTGATATGAAAAGTAGTAATGACAATAAACCATTATATACTTTATATACATTAGGATCAATCCTAAAAAATGCTTAGAAGGTAAATGGTTTCATTTCCATTTTACAATGTGAAAAATGAGCCCCTGGAGGTTTAATGACTTTCCTAATATCACATAGCTAGTAGGTGGTATGAAAATCAAAACCCTGACTGCTTTCAAAGTCTATACTTTTTTTCCCCTAAATTAATGTGAATAGTAGGCATTGGATGTGGGTATGTATTTAATATGAAGAGGCTGGGGAGCCCAATGATCTGGCATCTCACAGAATATGTATGTCAGAGAAGAGGGAGTTCAGGCAGGCCCATAATCCCTCAAGACAAAGGGAATCAGGTAGCAGGGACCCAGTCACAGGGCTGGAATTTTGGTTAAAAGGCAAGAGGATCTGATAAAAGAAAAAACAAGGTTTTAGTCTTAGAGGAATTTGGTTACTAGATAGGTCACAAGTATAGGGTATACTGATTTTCTATTGTTGAATTATGAATTACCATAAATTTACCATTTTAAAAATAACATCCAACTTATTAGCTCATAGTTGAAATAACACCCAACTTGTTAGCTCACAGTTCTATAGGTCAGAAATCTAGGTGGGCTCTACTTAGATCTCTAATGAAGATCTCACAAGGACTAAATCAAGGTGTTGATCAGGCTGAGCTCTTATCTGGAGGTTCTGGGGAAGAATCTACTTCCAGAGTCATCTAAGTTGTTGGCAAGATTCAGTTCCTTGTAGTTGCAGGGCTGAGGTCCTTGTTTCCTTGCTGTTTTCTGGGAATCACTCACAGCTTCTAGAGGCTGCTCTTAGATCCTGGCCTGTGGCCCCTCCACTTAGCAATAGAGAACTTCCTTTGCATCACATCCCTCTCACCCTTTGAATCTCTCTGGCTTCCTCTGCAACCAGTTGGATAAAACTCTGCTTTGAAAGGGATCATGTGATTACATAGGAGCATTCTAATAATCTTCCTAGTTCAAGGTAACTGATTAGTAACCTTAATTGCATTGTAAACTACCATGTGAATTGACATAATTGTGGGCAAGATAACTCCTCAATTTCACAGTCCTAGAGAATAGAGAGGAAATCTTGGGTGGGAGGCATCTTAGAATTCAGCCTAGCACGTCAGGATCAGAGTAAAGGCAACAGTGGGGATGCTGATATCCAGTGTGTTGAGCTTTTTAAAGTTCTCCTGCTTTAGGTCAATTAGGTTGAACTGTGGAGATAGGATGGCTGTAGCCAAATTACCAATTCTGGCCCATTCTGAGCTTTTTTTTAGCAGTCTTACTGGCAACATGGCTTAGAGGAATGAGAAGAAAGCTGCCCTAGGTCTTACACATGTGGAGCTCATTTGGTTATGACATCCTTTAGGAATGGTACAAGAGGTGTATCACTACCTTATAACACCAGGAATATCGCTAGTGGGAGGGAGGTATATGATAATGTTGAGGAAGTCTATGTCATTTCTGGCCTTCTCTGAAACATATATCTATTCATGGAAAAAAAAAATATATGTTTTGCCCAAAGGCCTGCTCACCTGTTCCCAGTTGTCATTTTAGTGTTAGGAAACAGGCAGGGAATCTTGCCTGCAGAGTCACTTTGTAATAGCCCACCTCTAAAAATCGGCTCAACATCTAGACATTCTGACACTGAGGAATGATAATTTATGAGGCCTTTGCTATTTTTATTTCTTTACATGGCATAAAAGAAAACTTTTTTTTTTTCCAGAATAAATCCCTCCATTTAGGCAGAGAACTTTTGCCAAAGGCAACAACTAAAAATAAAATCTTTTCATGCCTGTGTTCCTGAGCTTCCTCACTTAATCGGAAGATTCTACAGGGACAATGAAACAAACTATAAGCCTAGAATATTTTAGAATTATTGAATTCCCCAGATAGTACAGAAACTGCATTGAAATGAATGCCTAGCTCACCCATTTGTAATATATGACTTAAAAAAGCAGTTTGGATGAGACAATTTATTATTCCTGACAGTATTAAATGTCAATACCAACTGTTGGGAAGAATTCAGATTTTCTTTCTACCATCTTCAAAATTTTCTTTTTCGTTGTTTTTATAGAAGACAAACACTGCATTTAAACTTAGAGTCAAATGTAATAGATTTGGTTAGTCAGTTCCTCAGAATAATTGTTAGACTCTTTAAACAAGCAGCCATTCCCAATTAACCTACAGGGGATGGCAAATGAAAGGCCAGATCTCTGGGAAGACAGCAATCTACTGGGGATGATTCTTCATACACCTTATTTGCATATCTGATGGTGGGTATACACATTGCTTTTTTCTTGGTCCTGTTATTTAATTTCTATCAGCAAACTAATAGGAAGAATAAATCTTTCTTTTTTTTTTTAATTTTGCAAAACTATGTTAATAAGAAACCAGCAACAAAATCCACTTTGGGGTAATGCTTTTGGTTTACAAGCTCACCATTTTAATGTTTCATCTTCACAACAACAGTGCAAGGCAGTATCTCAGAAAGGTGTTCTGGCACAATTTTCTCTGTGAAGCCCTGGTCTTCCTAAGCAAATGCTAGTTTGTAATGCTCTTATAGCCATCAACCTGTCGCATAAAGTAAGTGAAGCTTGTAGGCCTCAAATATAAGGCTAACTGATGAGACTTGAATGGGAATGAACACTTTGGCTTTTAGGTACTAATACCAAGTTTGAAATGAATAGGCATTACAGCATTTAACTCTGTGTTTTATTTCATTTTGTTTTTAATAGATTGCAGAATTTTTCTCTACCTGTCAGCTAATCCTTAAAATGCCTGGCCATGCTCATTATGATGAAGCCAAGTGTTGAGACTATACTCAAGAAAAGATGGATATTCCTCTGGGCATCAGAAAGACATGCCCCACAGCTGTGCTATTGTTATTGTGCCTGCCAAGATACAGAGATGAAAACTCTTGTTCTTCTCTGTTAGAACAACAGCAACAAAAATGATTTGATTTTGTTGAGGATCTAGAACTTCACTCACTGTATTAGTTTCCTAGGGCTGCCATAACAAGGTATAACAAACTGGGCAGTTCAAAACAACAGAACTTTGTCTCACAGTTCTGGAGGATAAAAGTCTAAAATTGAGATGTTAGCAGGTCTATACTTCCTCTGAGACTCTGGGTAGAATCTAGTCCTTACCTCCTCTTAGCTTCTGGGTGGCCGCCAATCCTTGGTGTTCCTAGCTTTGCAGCTGCAGTGCTGCAATCTCTGCCCCTGTCATCATATGGCATTCTCTTTCTGTGTCTGTGTATTTACATGATATTCTCCATTCTCTGTGTGTCTGTGTCTAAATTCTCTTCTTAAAAGGACACCAGAAATGTTGGGTATGACTTACCCTACCGACCTTATTTTAACTTGAATAAATAAAAAGTCTTATTTACAAATAAGATCACATTCACAAGTACTGGGAAATAGGACTTTAGCATATCTTTTTGAGGGACGCAATTCGACCAATAGCATTCACTCTTTCCCCACTGTACCAATTTAGTGTACAAAAAATTAAGTCAGCAATAGTGAGAAAATGTAACACAAACCCTCTCTTTGAATAGATACTCTCCACTTTCTTACCCACAGAATTTTTGAAAGATAGGACAAACTTAATTATTTTTGTTATATTTTCTTTGAACCAGTGTTACAATGTAAAGGCTAATTCATTAAGAGAAATAAGAAGTTTCTTCAATTTCACTTTTTTAATAAGAAAATTAGTTTTTAAGGGATTAATGTGCATGATCCCATTTTATACATGAGAACAGGCACAAACAACTTTAAACGTGTTGATCATGACTATGTTTCAGGCATGGTGTTTCCATTTAGTAGGTATTAGCTAGTAGTCATGTGACTTCCTTAGTTCATATACCTAGAAAATATAAGAATGCAGGTCTTTGGAATTCTCATCTGATGGTTTGGGCGTGTACATTATTACTGTAGATAGTGTAATAGGAATATATTAGTGAGGCTATAATTTCTGTTATACCCTTCCCTAAATTTACTTGTCCAACCTGCACTGAAATTCATCCTTTCATTAAGCCCTACTTAATGGTTAAATACATACTCATGATTTGATGTTTGTCATTATTTATTTGTCATCTATCTTTTATCTTCAGAATTATCTAAGGGCTTGAGAGAGCAGATTCCTAGCTCCTACCCATCATAAAATCTAGATATGTGGTGTGGGGCCCAAGTTTCCAGTGTTTAGAAAGTGTCTCAGGTGTTTTTGATGGCAACAGGATTTAGGAACCACTGGACCAGTTGTCTATAACATATCTTCTACCTCTAAGCATTTCAGATGCCTTCTCTTCGGATCCTGACTTTGTCTCTTGGCTAAGGCATAAAGCACTTTAAGGTATAAATTTCCACTGACCACTGAAAAATGGAGAGTTTCTTCTGGTTCCACAACCTTGGAAAATTCTGGTTAAAGCACATCATGGGCAAAGCTTAATATAGAACCTTAACTCCTTTCTAACTTCTCTTCCAAATTTTGCACTTTCCTTTTTTATATGACTTCTATTGTTTTGAATTTTCCTGGGACTCATCTTGTTCTACATCTTTTAAAAGTCAGTATTCACAAGATACACTCAAATCAGAGGTCTTCTGCTCACTTTGAGACTTTCTGAAGGAGCAGGAGAATTTCCTTATATAAACAATAGCAGCTTTCACATCAAGAACTGGAATTCAGGCACTTATCTATGCAGGAAAGTGAGCATTTTATAATGTTTTTTTTCAAAGTGTTTAGTCAAGGGTGCAGTAATCAAGATGGCTCTTTTTCTCTTTGTAGGAGATCTTTGGACTTTTTAGGCAAACAAAATGTATCTTCAGGGCATATTTATTCCAATTGGATACATCTGAATGTTTGGACATTTCTATGCATGGTGCCTATCCATTGCCTTGCTTAATGTGAGTGCTTAATAAATATTTATGAATATAACGACCGGTATCTAAAAGTTCAATGATAGATATCCAACTTGTTTCTCATCAGCTTAATTCCTTGAAAGTCATACACAGGACTTTGACTTTTTGGCAATCAGCACTTTTTCAAATGTTATCTTAGGTCAGAGAGTTTAATAAGAAAATCTTTAAATGCATTAAAATAATTTCTACTGTCAAGCCTCAGTGCACCTACCACACCTTGCCCTGACCTCTACTACACTCTGTCTTAAGGGTGGGGCAAAGTAGGCAGTGATTAATGTTGGTGATATTTAGTCAACATCTAATTCATAAGTGGTCATTTCATAAGTATTCATTAAATATCCATTCTGTTCCCAGCCTTATTCTAGGCAGTGTGAGAAATAAAGACATAAAAAAAATTAGACCCTTCCTTGATAGAATTTATAATCTAGCCAGATATCTCTATAATTAAGAATTTTGTAAGGTCTATGCTTTTTTCCCTCCTCTTTTCCTGTTTACTCTGTCATTCCCACTAGTTTCTATTCCCTATAACCCATTATTTATTACTTCAGCCTTGCCTAGCAGTATGACCAGTTTTTACTAAAAGACAGTGTCAGTGTCAGGGACTAGAGAAGGTTTTAACCTATTTCTATTAAATCTTAATTCTGTTAAATCTGTGACCTTAGGGAAAACCAGTCAAACTTCATAAGCCTCAGTTTCCTCATCCTTAAGACTGAGATAATTATACCCAATTTATATATTTATTATAAGGATTAGAAATAATCTATACAATGTATATAAAGTGTTATGTGTGTGGTAGATGTTAATAATGTTAACAGAGGTATAACTGCTGTAAACGTTAAATGCTAACTAGAGAAGCAACTAGTAGAAAATGGCCAAAAAGTCAGAAAATACTTTCAAAATGTCTTAGGCAATAGAACATTTGTGTTTTGTTATAACATTTAGCCTAAACCTGTACATACCATTATTTTTATTCACTAATATTATTACTTACATTCTTTGCTGCCTCCACTTCCCATTCCTTATACTAAAAGAAGAACAAAATTAAGAAATAATAAGAATTTGCTCAGAGAAAATACCTGTCAGGTCTCTCTTACTAGCCAACAAAGTAAGTTAGACTTTGTTTATACATTCAAATAATATTTACTGAGTCCAACTCCAAGATTGAACATGAAAGAGAGCAGAGACATGGAGAAACTAGAAGCCTTTTGAAATGGCTGAGTAGGGAGTAGAAAGTGATAGAAATTAGGCTGGAGAGGTAGGTAGGGGCCAGATTATCCCAGGAATTCTTGGTATGTTCTCATTTGGACTTTATGATAGAAACAAAATATACCACAGGGTTTTAATAGCAGGAAATATTTGCTTTATTTCTTCTTTTTTTTTTTCTTCAAAGAATGATTTTTCTGACTTCAGGTGGAAAATGGATCAAAGGAGGAAAGAGTGAGAACTGGGGCCAAAGTCCGGGAGCTGTTACTGGAATTCAGCTAGAAATGATAGTTGCTTATCTGAGGGTGAAGACAATCAGGAGTCTGAGAGCTCTGTAGAAGGTACACATTCACAATCCCCAGGATTTACTGAGGCCACAGTTTTTTAATTTAAATTTTTGGGGATATTTCTAGAAAGGTAATATGATGTATATAAAATACATTGCATACTACTCTCAAGGTGATCTGGGAAGTAATCAAGACATCCATAGTAAAATACACAAATATTCTCAGTAAATGAGGTATATTGAGACTATTAAGAACCTTCAATGACTTCTGAGCAGATTTTGCTGCACAGTGAATTAGGGAAAATCTTGGAATTTTTAGTCTTTTGTTTTGAAAGTATAGGTAAGTAGTTGGTCATTAAAAGTGGATAGAATAAGTAAAAGAGTGAATTAAGGTTGTTTTTCAGGTTTTGTTTTGGCAACTAGGTAGATGCTGGTACCATGGAGATAGAGAGGGGACAAGGCAGAAAGTGCACATTTGTAACTAGAAGGATGAACTCAGTTTTGGGTAAGAATGATCAATTCTGAGGGAAGTTAAAGTAGATGTCATTAGCAGCATTTCAAGAGCAAAGAATGGTCATCAGTGCCAAAGCTTCAGAGAACACAAAAAATAAATATTTATGTGTCTCTTGTATTTAGCAACTAAAGGGCTACTGGTGACCATTGAAAGAATAATGTTAGTGGTGTGGCAGAGGAAATAAACCCAAATGTACTAAACTGGGTAGTACGAGGAAGATAAAAAAGTAGAATAAGCAAATGTAGACACATGTTTAGGTTTACTGCAATTTGTCTTGCTTGTTAAAATGGGATCCATGTTTCATGTCAATGGGCATTAGAGTTGATAATGCCTATTATCAGTTATAAAGAGTATAAAAAATAAATAAGTTATATTTTGTGTCTAAGAATCTGTTGCAGAAGACAAACAAAAATACATCATACAAGTAAGTTTATCAAAGAAAGTTTTTTTTGGTGTGTGTGTGTGTGTGTGTGTGTGTGTGTGTGTGTGTGTGTGTGTTTTCTTTTTCTTTTTCGGGATTTTAAAAATACACTCAGACTCTATCCTTGAGCATTTTGATTAATTTGGTCTCAGGTGGAACCAGAGATCTGCATATTTAATAATTCCAAGGTGATTCTGACAACAGGAGATGAATCAAATCTAGAAATACAAATTTAGAAAACAACCATAAAGAGGTGCAAATTTAAATCATAAGAGTGAGTGAGATGTATCATTGGTGAATATATTCTTCTATTCAGTAGGTTGTCTTTTCCTTTTGTTGATGATTTCCTTTGCTGTGCAAAACCTTTTTAGTTTGATTTAGTCAATTTGCTTATTTTTTTTCTTTTGTTTTTCTTGCCAGAGGAGATATATCAGAAAAAAATATTACTAAGAGCAATGTCAGAGAGTTTAGAGCCTATGTTTCTTCTAAGACTTTTCTGTTTCAGGTCTTACATTTAAGTCATTATTCCATTTACAGTTTATTCTCACATACTGTGTAAGAAGGTGGTTTTGTTTCTTTTTTTTTTTTTTTTTGCATGTATCTGTCCAGTTTTCCCAATACCATTTATGTGAAGGAGAGACTGAGGAAAGCTAACAGCAGAACCTCTATTTGTCTTCTATTACTTAAAAGGCAAACTGGAGGGACAATGTGAAATAAAGGCTGCATAAAACTTTGGAAACTACCAAGTGCCATGAAAATATGAGGAGTCATTTTTGTTAAAATAAGAGAAGGATTTAGAAAAAGACTGAACTATTTTTGAAAAAGTACCTTCCATTGTTTTTGTTTCTGATTACAAAAATATTACAAAAAAGTGCAACAAAGAAAATAAAAATTCCTAGTAGTATAAAAACAAGTGATAACTACCATTTATTTTTTAATGAGTAGCCTTTCTGTCTTTTGGTGAATACTTTTAAGACCTTTGATGGGAAAGAGTAGCCATTTATTTAGATTGATATTAGCTTCAGGCCAAAAAGATACTTTACAAATAAAGGTTTAGGATAGATTGATTGTTTTTAAATGTTTTATGTGGTGAGATGACTTTGGACCCTTTTAGGGTAGAACTATAGCTCTTCTGAAAAGTTTTTGTGGAAACTATAGACCATGGATTGGTGGTAAACTAAGGCCCTTGGGACAAATCCAGCCCACTGCTTATTTTGTAAGTAAAGTTGTATTGGAATACATTGTCTATGTAGTGCCAATGGCTGCTTTCGTACCACAACTACAGTCGAGTACATGTGACAGAGTCTATCTGATCCCTGAAGCCTAAAATATTTCTAATATGGACCTTTACATATAAGGTTTGCCAAAGCATGGTATAGTTCGGTATTCCCAAATTATGTTCCAAGGCACATTAATGTCCCATGAAATGTTAGTAAACATTCTTGACAAAAAGCTCTGAGATTAAATAAGTTTAGAACATGCTTGATTAAACAAAGTTAACCCGGTTTCTTTACAGTTGGGCATCTGATAACTTTTAATATGGTCATTGATAATCAACAAGGGTAGGGTATATTATATATAGCATTCCTCCAAATTATTTGATTGATACACATGCCCCCCTACCCTTCATCATGGACATTTATTAACATCACAGTTTGGAAAATTTTAAATTTGTCTTTTTGAGAGGCTTTGCTAAGGTCTTAAAATGGCATTAAATTTGAGGCCATGGTGTTTTAATTTGTCTGTACAGAAAACCTTCTTGATTCCAGAGGTCAGAAAATCACACTCTACTGGTCAATTTCTGATCTCTGTTTGGGGTTGGCCCTCTGTGAAGGGAATTTTAGCCTGAGCAAAATTCCCAAGAGTGATACATGGAAATAGAGACAGGAGGTTGATAGATAAGGTCTCTGAGGTGGTAACTAGGGCGAACAAAGCAGTCAGCTTTCTTTGTTTGGGATAGCATTTCCAGAGCCTCAATATGACGTTCATGGGTGCTTATGCCTTCATGGTACTCTACTCCCATAAAAAAAAATAATAATAATAAAACTAAAAATAAGTGAAAAATAGTAAAAATTATATTTTATGACTGTGTTGGTATAAAGACATCTTTAATGTAGGCTCGATGTATTCTTTTTTTCCTTCTGATTTGAAAAGATATTGAAATTAAAACATTTCATGGTTCCTAAAAATATCATGGGCCCTAGACACTGTCAATTGTACCTGCTAGGTAAGTCAGCCCTGAGAATTGCCAACGTATAATATCTTTCCTGTCAGATTTTTTGAATGCAGGACCATTCCTTTTGTACTTTGTAACTTCCTCCTCTTTAGCCTCTTGAATCTCTTGTATATAGTACTGATTCAATAATATCTGTTAAATATGAAAGGTGATTAATTTCGGGGTTGTCAAATAACTTGTTAGAGAAAAAAAGAAATAGCTCCATTAAAAGACCTTTAGATTTCCTCCAAAGATCTAATCAAATTCATAAAAATTACTAAAATATACCCAAGTATCACCATGCAGTAGAAAGAACTCTTGAAGTTAGGTCTCTTGCCACTAAGTAGTAGTGTAGCTATTCATTTCATAACGTTTGGCCTCAATTTCTTAATTAGCAAGAAAAAAATATTAATTAAAGTGAGAAGGATCTATACATAGTTTTAATCAGAAGGCAGAGCAAATAGCTAAAATTTTCATAATACAGTAGTTAGGTTATGGCATACCTGACAGGCTTTAAAAACAGTTACAGTAGTAAGCTCCCTAGTCCATTTAAAAATTAAACTCTCTCAAAAATGTTAATCATGGAGGATATGTTTACAGACTTCATAATATGCTTTCAAAGGACAGTGGATGGACCCTTTCTAACAGCAAAACAAATCAGAAAGTTTTTAAAATTCAATAAACATCCTAATGATCCACCTAACTCAATTTTATTCCAACATAGGCCCCTTCTTAGAGAATTTTATTACCTATTTTTTTTGTCATAGTCTACTTGAAAATTTGAATACCCTGACCACAATGTTTTGCTATTACCAGGAAATTTTGTTCAATCTAACTTACAATTAATTAGAAAAAAGGTGGTATAGTTAATCAATAACACAACAGCACCCACATAAGACATACTGTATGAGTAGAGAGATTTAAAACACAATTTACAAAAGATGCAGACTGCTTTCTGCTATTAAATCAAGAATGAAGGCACTATTTTATCTGGTACTTATTACCAATTAAAAAAAGAAAGAAAGAAAAAGAAATCCTCATGAAGAAAGGGAAGTTGAGCCAGTCACATCTAAATTATAGAAATTCCTAGCAGTGCCTGGAAGTCTTCTGATAAAGGACACCTGGGAGACCTGACTTCCACAAAGGCTCTGTGTATCTTCAACTCTACACAGGGTACAGATGACCTTGTGGCTCTGCACTAGGAAGGGAGAACCGTGGACCCCAGGAAGAGCACCTGCTGTGTTGGGCCACGGGTTCACCCAGGCCTAGAGTTCCCGGATTCCAGAGAGGGTGCTGGGGTTGAAGGGCGGGGGGCACTAACTGAGTATGCCTGTGTGTGTCATGCTCATTTGTCATCCAAGTTCCCTGGGATGGGTCCCTGGGCTGTGTAGAAATAAACCGGACCACACACAGGGACTTCCGGGGCCGCCATGGTCCATCCTGCTCCAGAAAAGAGTTGCTAATTCCCCTGAAGACAAATCGTGCAGGATCTCAGATGCCAATCTAGGACTGACCAGGGATAGATGGGATGGGAGACACCTGAGAATCATTGTTTGTGGGTCATATCCCAAGTCCTATAAGGTCAGCAGGACCACGTGGAGTCTGATAGGGAAAGAAAATAAAAATTATGTCACTTTTTTCCTGTGGACTAATGCATAACTCAGGAAAAGTACATGCAGCACACTTCTGAAATATAATATGGATACATGTTATTCATCTCAAGGGTAGGAAGATAAATTTGTTTATTTTCTAACATATATCTTTTTTCTTTACAGTGGGTTCTCATGAGAAGAGAACTGCTGTATGGGCTGACAAAGTCCTTTCCCAGTATTACTCTCATCTACTCTATTTCCCTCTGTCTTGGAGAAAGGAAGAAGGGAGATTTACCAATAGAAATTGAATATGGCTATGGAGGCAATTTACCCTCTGTGCTACCCCCTTAAACCTTAATTCATAGAGATATTAGGTAATTAGGTAAAAATGAGTAACTGGGAATGAAGGCCCCACCCAAGATCTTCCTTTGGAACTCCCTGAAACACTTAATTTATAGTTAGAAATTAGCCATGCATCTTGAGGCACAAAGGAGTAAAAAGCTATAACATAGTCTTTGGTTTGGCCACAGCGCTTCTGCAGTACTGCCCTAATCTTTCCATAAGCTTAGCTTCATTATACTAGTGTTATAACATCATACATATGCCTGGAAGTTCAAGAATCTAATTATAGCAGACTGAATTCTGGGTAAGTACATGCATAGTAGATAAAAGGTTATATAACAGTGAAATTTCAATCAAAATGACCTCACATGCCAATCTTCTAACACCATCCCTATAACCACCCATCACTGCCACAATATAAGGTTTAATTCCTGAATTCAACAGTGCTAAAGCCTTCTTTGATGTACCCAAATATTTCTTGAAATGTACTTTCAAGAAATCTTAATTTCCTAAATATCACTGATCTGTAATTCTTTGTCATGTCAGCAAAAAGAACTAGGGAGCCCTCCGTGCCATTGGGGAGAGATTTTAGATAGTCTCAGCGGTAACAGAGGGATCCTTTCTGGTATAGCAATCATGTTTTAGATATTCTAGGTAAAGATGCATTTTATACATTCTGTTCCACTGTTAGGCATAAATTCTTTTTTACAGTTAGAGAAAGAAGGTCCCTTTACCTTGGAATGGCTCTAAGCACCTAGGGCATGTTCAGATGCTTTTAAGTGTTGGCCATGGAAGATTTGGGGAGAATGCAATATTTACCAGAGGTCTGGGACATTATTAAGAAGAAATTTTTCATACATATGATTCTAAACTTCGTTTTTGAAACGTTCAAGGAAGACCTTGGAAAAATGCTTTCTTGATGCCCAAAACAATGCTGAATAAGAGCTGCTGTCCTAAATGTATCCTTGACCTTGTAATCAAAATTATCTGGGATATTTTTTTTTCTCTAGAGGTAACAGTTTGTATTTTGTCATGGAAAAAATGAGAACAATTAGAATGTTTTCTAGATTAGATACCAGATGTCAGAATACAGATTTCTGTTTTGGAAGACTGATTATTTTTCCAATGCCAAGTACAGTACAAAATTTCTGGTTTACAATCTCCACCTTTGCGGGTACCAGGTTGCTTTCCTTGAAAACTTCTGTCCTTGGAACTTGAAGCACCATTTCAATATGACCATGGCAGAAGGACAAAACTCCATTTCAAAGGTCAGTCTAGAATGAGACAGGAATAACCAACTTCTAAGAAAGTATAAATTTCTCCTAAGACCATATTTAAATGGTTTGCAAACTGATATTCTGAAGGGAAACTTTCATTTACTTCAGTTTCTTCTCCTGTATTTGGGTTTCCAGGAGGTTAGGGGCCCTGGCCTAAAATTAGAACCTAGATTGAATTGTCTTTGGAGTCTCCAAGGTACAATTTGTGTTCAGAAGATGTAGCTGGCCTGTAGGGTACAAGTGGTACCTGAGGAGGGGGTCACTGATTGTGTTCTTACTATGTGGCTCAGTTCTGATGATATGGTGTGTTTTCAGAAGAATGCTGAACATGGGCTAATTCATTGGTCACGAGAAGCATACAACAAATAAAAAGCCAATGGAAACATTCACTATCTGAAAAAGATAAAGAAAATAAAACAATTTTTTTAAAATAAAACAATTTTTAAAAAATAATAAACATCCTTTTACAGTTTAAACAATAATTTCATATTTAGGATGAGATATGAGTACATATTGATGTGTTTGACATAATGTGAAATAGAATGTCCAGAGAAAGAGGGTCTGGGGCCTCTGAAACTCTTCAAATGGCCCCAGGCCAGGCATACTGAAGGCAAACAATAGATGTTGCTTGAGTTTAAATTTTTTTTTTCTGATTAAAAGTTTGTTTTCTGTCTTGCCCCCAAGCAAGGGATGCTAGTAATACCGAATAAGATAATAAAACTTCATTTTCATGTGACAGTGACTTAACAGTGTTTTGAAATTCCCACCATTGTTTGACTGGGTGTGACCATTCCAGCAGGTGAACCTGCCTCTTTTATTAAGAGGATTGGCCTGTGTAACCTCAGAGAGAAATTTTGGCAAGACAAAAGTGCTGATTCTAATCTTGGTAGCAATCTCTGGGCTCTTAACAACTCTTTGTGTGGGTTCTCTCTTTCCCCCTTTTAAAACTTGCAATTAACCCTGGGTAAGGAGACTTTTTATTGAAATTTACTTGAGGGACCCATAATTTAAATGTACATTGGGAAATAACAGAGACAGAAACTAGGAGTTTTGCCAGGCACCTGGAAACAGCTCTACAATATCATAAGAAGCTTCAAGTTGGAAGGGTCTTTAGAAATCTTCCCTTAGCCCCCACAACTCTACTGTTGAAGGAAGAAAGGCTCAGATGAAAAGTGACTTACTCAAGGTTTTCGAGGTGATTAGTGGCAGAGAAGGGCTTCATAAGCAGGCTTCTGACCTTTTTTCTTACTCCATGCTGACTGAGAGTGGAAGGGAAAATAAAGTCCACTTTGATATAAAAATGCTTTCTACTGAGATTAGAGGAGAGTGAATTGTTTTTGTTTGTTTGTTTGTTTTTTAAATAGTGATTCTGAGGAAACTGAATACAGTGTGCAAGATGCAGGGAGAAAACTGAATTCTGGGCCTGACCATTTATTTCCTGGCTGTTTACCTAGTGTGTGAAGGCATCGAGGCTTTAGGTTCAGCCTGTTTAGTAATTGTGTTTGATTTAAAGATCTCCTAGCCATACTGGGCTAGGTTGTGCACCTATGGTTTGTGAAGTCTTCATTTATTAGTGTGGGTGGAATCTTATTGTATATAAAGAAGAGATGGTAAATACTTTGCCAGAAGAATCTCCAAGGTGAACATATACCAGTCACCTATACTTATTGCTAGTAGGAATAGTGATAGCTGATTCTGTAATACTTTCATTTCTAGAAATAAAAAGTATTTCATAGTATAAAATATTCTCAATGAATGAATGAATAAAGAAATGAATAAAGAAAATGATATATATAATTAAATTTAGTATATATTAAAATTAATATGTAATGGAATTATATACATATATGTAAATATAATGTGTATATATACACATGCATTATATATACACAAACATATATAATGTGTATATATATTTATATAATGAAATATCCAGCCTTAACAAAAAGGAAATCTTGCTTTTTGTAACAACATGAATGAATCTAGAGGGCATTATGTTCAGTGAAATAAACCAGACAAAGAATGACAAATATTTCATGATCTCACCCTTATGTGGTATACTTTAAAACAAAACAAAACAAAATAAACAAAACAAAAACCAAACTGTTAGTAGTAGAGAATAGAATAGTGGTTACCAAAGACTGGGACATGAGGAAAAAGAGAGAAAAGAAAAAGAAAGAAAAGAAAATGATAGTTGCTGGAGGTTCGACTACCATGGGGAGTTATTGTTAAAGGAATACTGAGTTTCAGTTTTGTAAGATGAAATGAGTTTTGCAGATGGATGGTGGAGTTGATTTCACAACAATATGAACATAGGTAATACCACTGAACAGTACACTTAAAAATGATTAACACAATAATTTTTATGTTATGTGTATTTGAACACAATAAAAAATATTATCATATGCACTTTTCTTATATTTAATTTTTTTCAGCTTTCCAATAGCAAAACCCGAGTGTATAAATTCTTAAAACTCTTCTCTGAAGGATAAAATGGTTAGTGATGAAATAAACTTTAATTTTAGGAAGCTCAATAAAAAATTTTAATCTGTGGCTTTCAGCTCACCTGTCTTGAGGCCATTTTTTCATGTGGAAACTTTGTAATCTAGTGCTTATCAGCTGTTTTGTTCCAATAGTTCTGCACTTTTCCCATTAAATGTTAAATTGATTTGGGTGCCACACTTCTGCCTTTTTCTAAAGCATACCTTTAGATTTCAGGATGGAAAGCCCAGAAATTCTCTACGGGGACATTTTCTTGCTTTCAAGTCCCACCTGTTATTTAGGTGAGGAAAATACAATTCAACGGAGGGAGTTGTTTCTCAGGACTAACAGTCTGCTTTTCAAAACTGTTATTTCCACGATATTGACAGAATGCCTTCAAACTCAGGAGCAAAGATTGGGGAGATGGACTTCGTAAGAGGAACAGTGTTTTCTTTAAAAAGCTCTGCAACAGACCCAAATTATCTTTTACAGACTGGAAGATAACAGTTTAACAGAGATAAAAAGCTATAAATGGTTATTTATCTACAACGACTATTACTTTTTCACCAGGACATGATTTTCCACTAAGCCCAAATCTGTTCCAGAGAACTTTCTGATTTCTTTCCATGAAGGAAAGTGCAGGGTTGTTTTTGCCAATGTAATAGCGCTTCCTTTTCAACAAACAACAGCATAAGCTCCGTTTTTGGTACTCTTGTTGCTATATAATTTTGTTTTTATGGCACAATGGATAGCACAGTTGTACTCTTCTTTGTGTTTCTGAAAGTCTCACTTTTTCTAAGTTGCCAAGAACTATTTCAATTTTAATTTACTTCATAAACTCAAATGGAAATAATAAAATTGCTATTTATTTTATTTTATTTTTTGGTTAAGGGTTTTAGGATCCTTGTAAAAAGTACTTATTGTTTTTCTCTGTGACCTTAACTTCAATTTCCTTATTCAAAAAAATGTGAATAACAATGATATTACTTCAAAGGTTATTGGGAATTTTAAATAAAATAATGTGTGCTTGACAAAGTATGTGTTAGTTTCCCATCTCTACAAATGAGTAAAACAATTTGCTCAGTTGAAATCCATGTTGGCTGAAGTTCAGCCCTTGATTGTATAATTATGAATATCTTTTTTTCTCTATATATACTCATCTTGAAAGTCTCATGGGTACAGATATTTAATATCTTTTTCCCTATCTATGCCCACTATTGGGCAGTTCTCTGTTTTTTGTCCTGTTCTGTATGTCATTTACAATTATCATCTAACACACTTTAAAATTCCTTTTCACTCCCATGCAATGGGAACTATACTAAAAATTCCATGAAGTTCATTTATGAAATTAAAATAAAGTTAGTCATTAAATAAAGTGGTAAAATTAAGAGACTTATTTAAACTGTTTATAGACATGCAAAGATAAAGATAAAGATAAAAATGATTTGATAGAACACCTGTGTTGAAAAAAATAAAAACCTTTAAGCTGCCATTTCCACCATAGATTAGACCACACCTAGAAGTAATTTGGAATAGAGTGAATCAGATTTACCTGTTGACTCACGATCTGGGCAAGAGACTTTCAGTCTTTCCTTTCCTGTAGTTTGCTGATCTCCCTGGAACACGTAACTACTCTTCCAAGCAAGCAGGCTCCTATGGTAACCAGTCAACTAAATGGACCCCGTTGCCAGGAAAGGTGCATGAAACAAAACCAAAACAAGGCAGCCAAGAAGACAGGGGCTTCCCCAGTGGTTGAATTGTGCAATGTCAGGGGAAACATAAAAATACCATTATGAAATAGCTCAGTGCAATGTTTTAACATTGATAGTGACACTGACAGTAGTAAAATATGTATTAATATGTGCTAAAGCTGGATCCTTGTTTCCCCTTTTAGTGTTTTGCTTTTGATTATGTAAGGACAAGTTTTTGTGTCACTGTTCAATAACTAGCAACTATTAAGAACAAACTATTTGTCAGAAATTTATATTTAGTTTTTTAAATCCTTAGAGCCACCTTCAAGGTAAATATCGTTATGTTGGCTTTACAGATTCTTTCAAACTCAGTTTAATTATCAGCTATCCCTAATGACTTTCTCTCCATTTAGATCCCTCAACAATATGGGTCAATACAATCCCCTTTATAGCTCTTGTTATATTTGTAATTAAACTTAAAGTTTAAAGTTCATATTCCCTGGTGGCTTTGTAGAGTGGGGCAGAGCCCATGTTTGGTTACTGTCCTATCCCTAGAGCCTAGCACGGAACCTGGTACACAGTGAATGCTCAATGGACATCTGTGGGATGACTGACATTAGAAGAGCAAGGCTCAGGGAAGTGGCTCAATTGTACACAACTACTGAAACTACAGCCAGGAACTTTGCACTGTGTACTCTACTTGGAATGCACTTTTTGCCCTAAGAACTTAAAGTACATAGATGTTCTCTGCTATTGGGTATTAATCACATTTCAGTAATCTAAAAGGAAGGAATATCATTATTTTAAGGTGCAAACAAATGTTCAGTATCTTGCCTAAACTCACACATGTTTTATAATAAAAAATAGGTTGGTGAAAGTAATAATAGCAATAATGACTTACAAAAATATGTCAGGGATCAACCCCTAACTTCTAGTTGTATATTCTTTAGACAAAGATTCCTCTAAATTTTTCCTTATCATAGGCTGATTAAAGAAGTTAATAAAAGGTTTTCCAAGCAACTTCTATCATAATCGTTTGTATATTTGTCAGTTTTTTCTGTTTTTTCTTTTCTTTTCTTTTTTTAAATTTGACAGCAAGCCTTTTGAGAACAGCAAATTTATTGTCTTTTCTCTATTTTCCCAGCTTAGATTCTGGCACATACATAGCAGCAACTCGGTAAATACTTGTTAAATATGTGAATTATTTTGCCAACATCCTTATTTATGACTGTGTGTACTGATTAGTCTCTTCTCAGTTCTATCTATATCTATCACTAAAGTTCAAGTTATGCTTTGGTAACAATCCCCAAATTTCAGTTTATTCTTCATCCATAATGTCAGGAAGAGCTTTGCTTATCATTGTCACATAGGGACTAAGGCTGAAGGAAACTTCACCATCTCAGAACACTGCCATTTAATCTCCAAGCTTTAGGGTTTTTCTACAACAGCAGATGAGATAGAGATGGTGACTCAAATACAAGCCATAAAAATCCTGATCCAGAGTGTCATTCACATTCTTTTGGCCAGAACTATCACATGACCATACCTAACTTCAAGGGACCATGGGACTATCTGAACAAAAACAGAGGACAATCAGTTATTGATGAACATTAATAATTCTTATCATACAACTAGAATCTACAACTTCAAGCTTTGTGAAAAAAGCGAGGGAGATAGTAGACAAAAGGTCAAAGAAGAGGAAAGAGAGTGCTCAGAAAACGAGAAAAAAAATGATGCAAAGGAAAAAAATAATCTCAGCTAAGGCTATTCTGGCAAGTTTAGCTCTTGTTCCATGGTAAATTAAGCCCTCAAAGAAACCAGCTGTATCTTCTTATAGCTTCTCTATTGTTCATCCACATGACTTGTTAATAAGTTTATTGTTCTTATATCATTGTAGATATTAAATTGGAAAAGACAATCACTAAAGTTTCTTGGATCATCTCTCATGCACAAGGTATAGAAGTATAAACATTCCTGCTTTTAACCTGAGATAGGTGTGACAAATAGAAAATAAATAGAGGTGTCTCTGACATTGGAATACATTATTATTTTTTTCCTCATCTTTCTCTGCCACTATTTAGTCTTTTGCTACTTTCCTTCCTTGCTAGGGTAAACACTACAAAGGAAAGACTTACGGGTATCTTATTATGATTGCATTCTCAGAGTCTGCAAACACAAGGCACATAGTCCTCAATAAATATTTGTTCACTGATGGTTTAAAAGGGACAACTTAGGAGAACAAGCTATTACACTTGCAACTAAAGGTTTACTTCCTGAAGTGGGCCCTTTGGAGAATTACAGAAATATTGAAGTTGCCATTCATTTGATTAGGCAAGTTAAGTGGTGAAGTTGTTTTAATCTTTGGGTTGGTCCTTGGCAAGATCTGTTCAGTCATTTTCTTTCCAGTTTGTAGTTTGGAAGTCCCAGCAATATAGCTTATGGCTGTTAGTCAATTAGTTGTGAATTTATTTTTAATCTTTAATAAATGTCCCTTGTGAACAAGTGCAGGATGCATCATAATTACCATCAACTACCATTTCCTTAATTCCTCTGTATGTCTGGCAAAGTACTTTGCAAAACAGAGATAAAATATAGTTCTACTCTGAAAGAACTGATAGAACAAATGAAGAGCATTAATTTTTTGCTATATTAAAAAATATTATTTTGTGTGAGGGAGTGATTTTCATATTCTCTGATAAAGTGCTTCATGGAGAGCTAGAGTTTAAAGATGGTTATGAAAGAAAGAGGAACAATGATAGAGCATACAAACACCGAAAGGTGCTCTTTGATAACTACCAGTTTAATAATTAGTAAATAATATTATTACCAGGTGGTAGTATATTTTGTTGGGGGGAAGATAAAAGGGATATTTTGGTAATATACTGATACTTTTGTCTGCTCATTTAACTTCTCAATTATTTTAGAATAGATCTCAAAAATATATTTGATAGTCAATGTGAATTATGGTGCTCTTTGAATCATTAAGAATTGAAGGAAAGAAATAGTATGTACGTTTGTTATATACAAAAATCCTTTCCCTCTTCCCCAATCAGGAGCAAACATCCACATGATTGTGAATAATCCTTTGAAAATATACCTCCACCTCACTGAAAATAACATTTTGGTGTCATCGACCTCTATCTCTGAATAGAAATTCTTCAATTGAAATTTTTAGTGAAACTCACTTGAGAACAAATGAGTACTTTTTTAAAAGTAATTTTTAATCTTTGAATAGAGACTAATTTTTCCTCCTTCAAAGCACCTGTTTGAATATTTTTGAGTAGGTACCAGCTAATTTACTGTCTGATGAGAATGATAAACTCTGGGTATCATTATAATATCATAGCTGCCTTCACAGTCTAAATGATATTTTTTGAGCATTAATAATTAATAAAAAGCAGTGGCTTAAAAAACAAATAAAAGATAGATTATTCCTATTTCTTTTCTTTTCTTTTTTACCCCTTGAAAATAAGGGATCGCTTCTGCTAAATGCATGGGTAATACCCATTACTTCTTCTGCCCCAGAAAAACAATAGAACTGAACATAACTGTAGGTATCCTATGAAGAACAGGCAATCCAGAGATTGACTCCATGGACAATTTCAAACTCTAAAAAAGCCATGAAGATAACAAAGAATAGAGTTACTATGTTTAATAATTCTAGGAAATGGAAGAGATGAATAAACTTTCTCCCTACCTGAGGAGGCAATAAAGAAATATTTAGATTCATTAGAATCTTGGATTTCCAAGATTTCCATATCTTTATAAGTATGAAACTTTGAGGTACATTTTTTTATGTGCAACTGCGATGAGATTTGATAAAGAACAAAACTTTCTGTTATTTCAGAAATGTGACTAAAAAAAATAGAGAAAAAGATCTGCTTAGAAGAAAATAAAGTACACAGCCCAAAGCCATACAAAGGCAAATGTGTGTGAATGTGAGTATATTTCAATTTTTTCCTTACGATTAGACTAGTGATGGCTGAGAATTACTGTTCTGATTGTAGGGGCATGTGACTATGAGGTCACCTTCTTCAATTTGTAAAAGCAGGGTCTTTCTACTTCTATTTTTCTTGGAAGATGGTATAACACCTAGAGGCAGGCGGTTGGGGTGACAGAAAGACCAAGAGTTCTGGAATCTGTCAGATTTACTTTGGGCTCATAACTACCATTTCCTTACTGTGGGACTTGAGTCAATTGCTTAGGCTGAGACACAATTTCCTTATCTGTAAAATAGGAATAATAATATTTCCTTGTAGAAGTTTTTTGATGATTAAATTAGATAATATATAAACTATTTCTGGTACAATGACTTGATATCATGTCTTGGCACAATGTGATCAGTATGAATTATCTTTACTTGCTTCCTTGCTAGCTTATTTATTTATTTATTTACTTATTTACTTACTTATTCATTTGGAAAATATGACTTGAGCCCCTGCTATGTGCTAGGTGCTGAGTAGTGGGTTAGATAGACATGGCCCTTGTTCTTGCTGAGTTACAGGATCATGGAGGCAAATGGCAAACAGGTAAACAGTAATTACAATACAGTGAGATGCACTAGGTTCCAAGCAATTTGTAAAGCAGTATGGTACTGAAGTTTGAGAACAATGTACTTTTACATTTAAATAAGGATATATTGAAGTTAATATTTATTACAATTTTACTCTAATTTATTTACAGTCCACTATGCTTTTTTATCCTCAAAAGAAGTAGAGGTAGACACACTATGCAAGAATATATTTCCCTCAAAACACCTTATGCTGACCTAGCATATAGTAGATGCTAAGTGAATAGTAATAATGATGGTAATAATGAGAATGAAATTGCCTTGAAACAATGCCATTGACAATGTAATCCTGCAGTGTTTGAGACTATACATTAAAAAAGTCAATTATAGGACAACCCAAATGTTCTGTATTTTTCTGGTTTATAAACTTTAATTACAGAAAAAAAAGGGTTTCATACCCCCTCAAGGATATCATTGTATGTATTATAAATTAAACTTTGGAAACAGAACTGATAACAGAAAAATTTATTCTTGAAAATATTCTCATGTAAATACTTTATAAAGATGGATGCATGTATTTTGGGAACTTCAGGAAAGAATTTCTGGTCTCTCAGTGTACTTGTCTGATAGGGGCAAGCCAGGTGCCATTACTGGATTTCCTGCCTGCAGCTCTGTCTTGGGACATTTGGTGCAACACCATCCTCTGGTTCTTGGCAAATAGGCAGCAGAAACACCATGAGGCTTATTAAGAGTATGCATCAGGCCTGGAATAAACATCACCCACTGCCCCAAAGTTCTCTACTCTGATGGCATAGAAATCTTGCTGATGCCAGCCTCATTATTAAAAGAGTCTTCTGCAGACACAAAAATTTAAATTGCTAGAGTTTTCCAAGGAAATTTAAGGTCAAAGAAATTTCAGTGTGAAGAAAGTAGAAACAAAATCCACATCTTTTAAGAAGATACAGATAGGAAAAACCTATCATGTAAATTCTGGGGTTCTTTGCTGAATTATTTTTCCAGTACCACATTGTTTTCATCAAAATGAGGTAGGGTCATCTGGCACATGTAATAACATATAAAAAAATTTTTCTTTAATTTATAGAGACCAGCTATAGGATCATTTTTTTTCTATTGCCCCTTCTCTTTTAAACTCACTATTTAATATCTCACTATTTGGCAGAGATGCAGATATTTGTTTTTATGAGGAGTGTGTAATGTTTTGGATCTAATTTTACACGAGGTTATATTTTCAGGGTTTTTCTACCACTGAGACCTGGAAAGTTGGGATATATGTATGTAGGAAATATACATCAAGGTGTACCACCATTTTAAAAAAACTTGTAAGAAATGTTAAACATCTATAAGTGTTGGCAGAGTTGTGTCATGTACCGCTATGTACTCAACACCTAGGATCAACAGTTATCTACTTGTGAACAATACATTTTTATCTATACTCCTTCCATTCTATTTTGAAGCAAGTCTTGAAAATCATATGATTTCATTCATAAATATTAAGTATATATCTCTAAAAGACAAGCACTCATTTTATTTGTTTTATAACCAAAATATCATTGTCAAAGCTAAAAAATTATCAATAATTTTAATATCAAAATAGCCATATCAAATAAGTGTTAAAATTTCCAATTATAATTGCCATAATTTTTAATTTTTTGGGGGGGAGGGAGGGGAACAGTACCCAAGTCAAAACTGTACAATGTGATTGGTTAATATATCTTTTAAATCTTTTCTAAATCACAGGTGCTCCCTACATTCTTTTTTCCTTTAAGTTGATTTGAAAGAAACTGGGATTTTTATCTTGTAGTATTTCTCACAGTATGCAATGTGTTGATTGAATCTGTGCACTGTAGATTAACAGGTTTCTCCATCTTTTGAAATTATTTCAAATTGGAGTTACATATATCAGCTTGATTAGGTTTTGGTTAAATTTTATTTATTTTTGTCATGATTACTTCATAAGCAGTGTTGTGCTTTTTCCTCAGGAGGCACATAATGTTTAGTTGGCTCTCCTGTGATGTCAGCAGCCATTGGTGCTCAATTAATAAACTATTTTCATGGTATTCTAATTCTAGAATTAGAATTAGCTGAAACATTTCTATAGAGTCAAAGTTTCTTTTATTAATATCTTGATAGTTAAGTCCACATAGAAAATGCTTGACTTTTTGTCTTTATTTGCCAATGGTGATCAAATTTTTAAAAATTGTATGTGTTAGTATGTCCCTGTGGATTTAAATATTATTGGTTATTAAATTTCCTAAATTTATATAATTATTAATGTTCAGATTGTCCCATTTTCTTTTGTGAAGAGGTGCAGAAACCTCTTTAAGTTGGCTTTTGAGTCCTAATGACATGACCCTAATAGTCTATAATAGTTTCCTTGCTATTTGGTATGGTAAGATACTCAAGGCTCATTTTGTGTTTTCTTTTCTAGTCCTTTGAATCCTTTCAGCATGATATTTAGAGATTTCAATATGGATTTAGAAATGCTAAATCCAGATTGTGTGTTTATGTGTATGTGTGTGTATATATATATATATATATATATATATACAGGTTATATATAATGAGAAATATATATTTTGAAAAGTTAAAATATATTATGAGTTTATACTAATGTTTCCAGTTCAAATTTAGGAACGTTGGTTTTTTAAATTTAATTTCTTCTATCTTACACCTATACCTCTTTCTCCCAGGCTGAGAATCTTGATTCTCAAGGCCATTATAAATGAGTGAATTAGAAATGCCACATAATTTTTCATTTGTTTTTTGATATTGATGTAGCAGTCTTAGATTAGCAATAATAATACTGCCAGCACAATGTGAGCACTGGAAACTATTAAAACATTTTATTTTGAAAATTTATTTGTTCTCAGGTATATCCTCTTAGAAATATCAGCCAAACAATTATCCTTAAAGGTCATTGAAAATTGCCTTCCCTGTGTGATTTTGCCACTAACTGGATACAGAATTACAGTTATTTTATTTTATGTTCAATTTGTTCAATTTTTGATTTAAAATAGTTTTATAATTATTGAAAACACTTTATATGACTCTGACTCAAATATTCTAAATAAAGAGGATTCAATGAAGTTTAGTTTCTGTTTCTGAACCTCATCATTTAGATAATTATTTTTAATTTTATGTTTAATTCTTCTGTTGCCTTTTTGATATAAGCTAAATATATAATCACATTCTCCCCTTTAGTGTCTTTCCTTTTCTTAAATAAATAGTTACAGACCAAGTATTTTTTGGTATTTAGACAGGTATTTTTTTTTGTTATTTTTGTTCTAATAGTTGCATTTGTATTAATAGTTAAAAAAAAGTACCCAGAATCAATTAAGATGGCCATATAGGAGGCACTTTCAGCTGTAGGCAGCCAACCTTAGCCTACATTGCAGTCTTTCTTAATAACTCTCAAAAGTCTACAAGACTCAGGCAGGTGGCAACTGGCCTCTGTGTACCCAGTGCCTCTTTCTGAGTGGTCCCTGGCTTGGCACTGCCAAATCAGAATCTGTACTAACCTGATGAACACTATTCACCCCACCCTGGTGACTCCTTGAGAACCCTACTACCCAGGGTTCTTTCAGCAGCTCTGCCTTACAGGAAGCTGGCACTTAGCGACTGACCTCAGAGTGCCCTGTGCCTTTTGCTGAGTGGCCTCAGGCTGGGTATGGGTGGCAGACAGTTTTGGTTCCTAGAGTGGCTTCTCCTACAAACCTCCAGGCCCAGCACAGGGAACTACCAACTACAGATTGCTTTCTATCTTCTACCAGGTGGCCCTAGGCAGGTCACAGGCATAGACTGAACTTACCCTACACCAGAGCCTCTCCTGAGAGGCTCTAGAACCAACACACCCAGTCGCTGGCTTCAGACCACAACAGAGTACCAACTGATTAGCCTACAAGTGGCATATCCAAAAGGTGGTCATGGCAGGCTCCAGATCTCCACCAGGGTGAAACTTTCTCCATGAGGTCAGCCTGCACTTAGCAGCTTAAATGTTATGGTCTTGGGCAGTCCTTATACTCAGTCAGCCTGAGAGTCAACCACATCCACTGATATGCCAACAGCAACCAAAGTTCAACTACAGCAAGAGGATACACACAACCCATACAAAGATACTCCTCAAGCACCCAGTTCAGCTGACTGGGGAGATTGTGCTTCTGGGCCCCATAGAATGTCTAAAACATATGGCTACCCTGCTAAGACTGGGATATATAGCAAATCTACCTAATACAGAGAAATGAACACAGAGAGGCAGTCAAAATGAGAAGACAAAGCAACAAGTGCCAAATGAATGAACAAGAGGAAACTCCAGAAAAAGAACTAAACAAAATGGAGGCAAGCAACCTACCAGATATAGAGTTCAAAACACTGGTTATAATGATGTTCACTGAACTTAGGGGAAAAATAGATGAACTCAGTGAGAACTTTAATGAAGAGAGAGTAAGTATAAAAAAGAAGATAGAAATCATAGAAAAGAGCTAGTCAAAAATAAAGAATACAATAATTCAAATGAAGAATACACTAGAAGGAATCAATAGTAGATTATATGAAACAAAGAATCAGATCAGTCATTTAGAAGATAAGGTAGCATAAAACTCCTCATTGGAACAGCAAAAAGAAAAAAGAATTAAGAAAAATAAGGATAGTTTAAGGGACTTATGAAAAAACATCAAGCATAATAACATTTGCATCATAGGAGTAGCAGAAGGAGAAGAGAGAGAAAAGGATTAGGAACCTATTTAAAGAAATAATGACTGAAAATATCCCAAACCTGGTGAAGGAAATAGACATATAAGTTCAGAAAACAGAGTCCCAAACCAGATGAACCCAGAGGATCACACCAAAACATATCATAATTAAAATGCCAAAGGTTAAAGACAAAGAGAGACTCTTAAAAGCAGTAAGAAAAAGGCAATTAGTTACATACAAAGGAGCTCTCATAAGATCATCAGGCTGATTTCTCAACAGAAACTTTATATGCCAGAAGGGATTGACACAAAATATTCAAAGTGATGAAAGCAGGGACCTATAATCAAGACTACTTTATCCAGCAAGGCTATTATTTAAAATTGGAGGAGAGATAAAGAGATTTCCAGATGAGAAAAAAAAAAAAAGAAAAGAAAGAAAAGCTGAAGAAGTTCATCGTCAGCAAGACAGTATTACAAGAACTATTAAAGGAACTTCTTTGAGAAGAACAAAAATATAAATAATAAAATAGAAAAAAACTATGTACCTATCAATAATCACTTTAAATGTAAATGGATTAATTGCTCCAACCAAAAGACATATGGTAGCTGAATGCTATCTACTAGTATGCTATCTACTAGAGACCGACTTCAGATGAAAAGACACAGATAGACTGAAAGCAAAGGACTGAAAATTGATATTTCAGGCAAATGGAAACAAACAAAAAAAAAGCTGGGGTAGCAATACGTATATCTGACAAATAGACTTTAATACAAAGGCTGTAATAGGAGACAAAGGATATATCATAATGATAAAGGAATCAATACAACAAGAGGACATAAACCTGGTAAACAGTTATGTACTCCAAATAAGAGACCTAAATGTATAAAACAAACATTGACTGACATAATGGGAGAGATCAACAGTAATACAGTCATAATAGGAGACCTTCACACCCTGTTGACATCAATGGATAGATCTTCCAGAGAGAAAAATAAAGAAAACAAGAGCTTTAAATGACACATTAGACTAGATGGATTTAATTGATATTTTTAGAGCATTCAACCCCAAAGAAGCAGAATATATATTTATTTCAAGAGCACATTAGGCCACAAAACAACTCTTAACTTAATAAAAGTCATCCAGATTGGAAAAGAAGAAGGAAAACTATTATCATTTGCAGATGACTTGATACCATATGGAGAAAAATCTTAAAGATTCTCAAAAAACTGTTAGAACTTGTAAATGAATTCAATAAAGTAACAGAATATAAAATTGATATTTAGAAATGCCTATCCACCCATAACAACTATCAGAAAGAGAAATTAAAAAAACAATTCCATTTATAAATGCATCAAATATACATGGGAATAAATTTAACTGAGTAGGTAAAAGATCTGTACTTTAAAAATTATAAGACATTGAAGAAATAAATTAAAGCAGATGCAACTAAATGGAAGCATATATCTTGCTCATGGATAGGATGAATTCATACTACCCAAAATAATCTAAAGATTCAGTGCAGTCCTATCAAAATGCCAACAGCATTATCACAGAACTAGAACAAATAATCCTAACATTTATATGAAACCAGGAAAGAGCCCAGATAGTCACAGCAATCTTGAAAATGAATAGCAAAGAAGGAGGTATCACACTACTTGATTTAAAACTATACTACAAAGCTATAGTAATCAAAACAGCATAGTACTGACATAAAAACAGACACATAGATGAACGGAACAGAATAGAGAGCCTAGAAATAAGCTCATATTTTTCAATTAATCTATGACAAAGGAGGCAAGAATGTGTAGTTAGGTAAAGACAGTCTATTCATTAAATGGTATTGGGAATACTGAACAGATACATGCAAAAAAAAAAAAAAGAAAAGAAAAGAAACTAGTCCACTTTCTTATACCATGTACAAGAAAAAAACTCAAAATGGATTAAAGACTTAGATGTAAGACCCCAAACCATAAAACTTCTAGAAAAAAATATAGGCAGTAAATTCTCCAGCATTGTTCTCAGTAATATTTTTTTCTGATATATCACCCCAGGTAAGGGAAACAAACAAACAAAAAATAAACAAATGGAACTATATTAAACTAAAAAGGTTTTGCAAAGCAAAAGAAACCATGAACAAAACAAAGACAACTTACTAAATGGGAGAAGGTATTTGCCAATTATATACTCAATAAGGTGTTAATATCCAAAATATATAAAGAACTCATACAACTTAACACTGAAAAGACAAAGTATCTGATTTAAAAATGAGCAGAGGTCTGAACAGACATTCTTTAAAGAAGACATGCAGGTGATCAATAGACATATGAAAAAAAGATCAATGTCACTAATTATCAGAGAAATGCAAATTAAAACCACAGTGAAAAATCTCTTCACACCTGTCTTAATGGCTATCATCAATAAATCAACAAACAAGTGTTGGTGAAGATGTGGAGAAAAGGGAACCCTCACACACTGTTGGTAGAATTGCAAATTGGTATTGCC
Source organism: Macroglossus sobrinus (assembly GCA_004027375.1). Lineage (NCBI taxonomy): Eukaryota > Metazoa > Chordata > Mammalia > Chiroptera > Pteropodidae > Macroglossus > Macroglossus sobrinus. Next base: position 631,885 of record PVKZ01000592.1, read on the forward strand.
ACTATGGAAAACAGTATGGAGGCTTCTAGAAAATTAAATATAGAACTACCTTATGACCCAGCAGTTCTAGTCCTGGATATTTTTCTAAGGAAATACAAAAGACTAATTTGAAAAGATATATGCACTCCTGTTTATTGCAACATTATTTACAATAGCCAATATATGGAGGCAACCTAAATGTCCATCAATAGATAGATAATTAGATAAAGAAGATTAATACATATATTTAATGGAATATTACTTGACCATAAAAAGAATGAAATCTTACTATTTGTGACAGCATAGATGGACCTAGTGGATATTATGCTAAGTAAAATAAAGACAGAAAAAGACAAAAACCATACGATTTAACATATGTGTTATATAACAAACAAAATAAATGAATCAGCTAAACAGAAACAGACTCATAGATACAGAGAACAAACTGATGGTTGACAGATGGGAAGGGGGTTAGGGGCTGGGTGAAAAAGGTAACAGGATTAAGTCCAAAGTAGTAGTTACAAAATAGTCACAAGAATATAAACCACAGCATAGAGAAAATGTAGTCAATAATATTGTAATAACTATGTATGGTACCAGGCAGGTAGTAAATTTTTCAGGAGGATCAATTCATCAGTTATATAAATGTCTAACCACTTTGCTGCACATGTGAAACTCATAATTTTGAATGTCAACTGTAACTGAATAAAATGAAAATTTAAAAAAAGAAGGAAGTTAGTAGAAGGAAGAAACTAACAAAAATCAGTGTGGAAAGAAATGAAACAGAGATTTAAAAAAGAAAATGAAAAAGAAAAAGAATAAAAGAAGGATAGAAAGAAAAAAGGAGTGAAAGAGAGAAAATATCTAGTTCTTTTAAAATATAAACAAAATAGACAAGTCTTTAGCTACACTTATCATGAAAAAAAGAAAGAAGACTCAAATAAATAAAATTATAAACAAAATAGGAGACATTACAATGGATACCACTTAACAACAATGATTATAAGATACAACTATGAACAATCATACATCAACAAATTGAACAATCTAGAAGAAATGAATTGCTGGAAACATCAAACTTACCAAGACCGGATCATGAAGAAGCAGAAAGTCTGAGCAGACCAATTATTTGTTAAGGAAATTGAATCATTAATTAAAAACCTCTCAACAAAGAGAAGTCCAGGGCCAGATAACTTTTCTGGTAAATTCTGTTAAACATTTAAAGAATCTTTAAATGTTTGAAGATTACTGTTGAATTGTACAATTGAAACGTATTAGATTTTGTTAACCAATGCTACCATAAAAAATAAAAATAAAAGTATAAAAAAATGAAAAAAAATTAATACCAATTCTTAGGCTTTTCTAAGATTCAAGGAAACACCTCTAAGCTCGTTTCATAAAGCTAACATTACCTGAAACCAGGCAAGACAAGGAAGTTGCAGGCCAATGTTCCTGATGAAGATAGATGCAAAAAATTTTAAGAAATTATTAGCAAAGCAAATCCATCAGAATATTAAAAGGATCATACACCACATTCAAGTGAGATTTATTCAAGGGATGCAAGGGTGGTTCAAATCAGCAAATCAGTAAAAATAATATATAATATTAACAACATGAAGGATAAAAATGTATGATCATTTCAATAGACACAGAAGTATTTGACAAAATTTCTCATCCTTTTGTGATAAAATACTCAACAAACTGTGTATATAAGAAATGTAATTCAACATAATAAAGGGCATATATGACAAGCTCACAGCTAACATCAATTTCAAAGGTGAAAAGCTGAAAGATTTTCCTTTAAGATCAGTAACAAGGATGGAAATTCACCACCTTTATTCAAAACAGTACTGGAAGTCTTAGCCAGAGCATTTATGCAAGAAAAAAAGCAATAAAATGCATTCAAATTAGAAAGATAGAAATAAAATTGTCTATATTTGCAGATGGCATGATATTATAAATAAAAAATCCTAAAGCCAAAACTGTTAGAAATAATCAATAAATACAATAAAATTGCAGGATCCAAAATCCATATACAAAATTTAGTTATATTTCTATACACTAAAAGTAAATATCAGAAAGAAAAATTAAGAAAACAATCACAGTTTTACAAAGTATTGAAAAGGATAAATTACATAAAAATAAATTTAACCAAGGAGGTGGTAGATTCATATACTGAAAACTTTAAGACATTGATGAAATAAATTGAAGAAAATGTAAATAAGTGGAAAGATATTTTGTCTTCATGAATTGAAAGAATTAATGTTGTTAAACAATCCATACCACCCAGAATGATCTATAGATTCAATGCAATTCCAATAAAAATTCCAGTAGAATTTTCATAGAAGTAATAAAACCATCCTAAAATTTGTGAGGAAGCATAAAAAAACCCAAATAGACAAAGCAATCTTGAGAACATAGAACAAAGCTGTAGGCATTACACTTCCTGTAATAAAGTTAATGTTAAACTCCATTACAAAGCTATAGTAATCTAAACAGTATGGTATTGGCATAAAAACAGATACATAGATCAGTGGAACAGAATATAGGCCCCAGAAATAAACACATGAATGTATGATCAATTAATTTTTGAGAAAGGAGCTAAGTATATACAATGATAAGGATAGTTTCTTCAATAAATGGTGTGGGAAAACTGGATAGCCACATAGAAAGAAGAAAACTGGACACCTATCTTATGCCATGCACAAAAACAAATTAAAAATGTATTAAAAACTTGAATGTAAGACTGGAAACCATAAAATTCCTGCAAAAAAAATAGCAATAAGCTACTTGACATTGGCCTTGGAAATAATTTATTGGATTTGACACCAAAAGCAAAGGCAATAAAAGCAAAAATAAACAAATGAGATTGCATCAAGATAAAAAGCTTCTATACAGAAGCTTTTCTTAATAGAATGAAAAGGCAATCTATAAAATGGGAGAAAATATTTGCAAGCCACATATCCAATAAGGGATTAACATCCAAAATATACAAGGAACTCATACCATTCAATAGCAAAACACAACACAACACAACAAAACAAAACAAAACAAAACAAAACAAAACAAAACCCAATTCAATTAAAAAATGAGCAAAGGACTTAAATAGAGGATTTTCCCAAAGAACATATTCCATAGCCATAGTACATAAAAAAGGTACTCAATATCACTAATTATCAGGGAAATGAAAATTAAAATCACAATGAGCTATCACCTCACACGTGTTAGGATGGCTATTATAAAACATGTTGACTATAGTTGATAACACTATATTGTATAACTGAAATTTGCTTAGAATAGAATATAAATGTTCTAACTTCTCTCCTCATCCAGAATAAGGTAAGTATGTGAGGTGATGGATATGATGATTGATGCAATGGGGTGGAATCCTTTCTCAATACATATTCATATAAAATCATAACGTTGTATACCCTTAGATATCTTACAATTTTATTTGTAAGTAATACCTCATTGAAAAAATACCCATTCCTTTCCTCCTTTCTTCCAGACTTGATTGTTTATGAGTCCCTAATATGAGATATATTGACATGAGCTAGTATTCTGCATCTTATAACAGCATTTTATTTAGGTTAATATCTTTTGTTCACAGTTAATACCAATAAGATAATCAGCAAGCTTATGCTACTTTTCAAGTGGTCTCCCCATTTTCCTCCCATTTTTTAATAGTTGTATACAATATGTATATTGCTAGAGAACATCTCAATTACATACTAATTTTCTCTCTTACTGCCTTTATCATAGGAATGCAAATGAATATGGTGGTTTGTCCTCTTCTGCTTGGATTTGGTATCTTAATTGCTATTTTTGGTATCTTAATTGTCTATTTTTAAAGAAGATTAAGAAGATTAAAAAACAATAGCACTACGACTAGAATTCTCAGTCACTTGCATATGTAGTTTATTTTGCATATGCTCTATTATTTTGCATATGTTCTATTATTTTCAATTTATGCTTTTGCTAATTTTTTTTTTAGGAATGCATGTATGACATTACTTCAGAAATACCTATTGTGGTAGCATTTTATTCTCAGAGTTGAACAGAGCATTATAGAAGAAATAATATTATAAAGTACTTTGAGCACTTATTACTAAATAAAATATTGTTTCTATATTATTTCCAATTTATGTTTCCAAAAAATAATATATTCTTTGGGTATATAAACATTAAATATGTAATTAGATATAAGGAAGAAGAGGGAGAAAAGGAGAAAAAAATATGTTATACCAATAACATGTGCTTTACTCATGACTTTAAACTTTAGATAATTTATCAGTTCTTAGTACAGTAATAAAGTACTGAATTTAGGATTATTATACTTATAATGAGATTTCTTCCTTTAAGCAAATCTCTTATTTTAGAAGAAAAGTAAAACGTTAACTCTTAGGAATCATTATACAATAACTAAGAGAGCAATAAAATTTTATAGGAGTTGGACCAAGTCCAGTGACTTTCTGGTTTGTGAAATGTTCAATGAAAATTGAGTAAATGGCTCATATTATATGGAAGTTTAAGTAATAAAATGGGTGAGATGAAGAGATGAAGACACCCCTCCCCCATCAGGTACATAAAATTTTTGGTTATTGTTTGGTTATCGTTGCCTTATAGTGTTGTGCTCATTATAGGCAAAGGCAGAATAATAACAAGGATGAACTTTTGGTGTGAAAAAAATATCCATGGTAGTAGGGCCTCTGGATTTAGTTTGGGATTAATATTATACCTATTGTTTCCTAATTAATTATTCTCATCTTTGCTCCTTTGGTGCTTAGAAAGAAAACTCCAAGTAGAGTAATGTGAACTACTATGTGGTAGGTCTTACCATATAGCTAAGAGCTAGGCATGCTACATATATGTGCCTTATTTGATCCTACCACCTGTGAGAGACAGGTGAGGAAAGAAATGCATGGAGAAATTATATGACTTGCTGAAGGTCACAGAAATAGTAAATTTTGGAGTCTGAGTTTGAAGCCAGGTTAGTCTGACTCTGGAATTGTGCTCTTATGCACTGAGTGTTTTCTAAAAACCATGTAGTTTAATGTGGGGTGAAGCTTTTAAAGTGATTCTGTTCCTTCACAAGCAAAATTTCTTTTAGGAAGACTGAGGGTGCATACACTAAGCAGAAAATAATGTTCATGCTTGAGGATCTCACAGTCCCCATTCAGTTGACATATAGCAGAGATCAGCTCAGTTGCTCAGTGAGCTAGTTCAGCAAGCTCTTCTAAGTTTCATACACTGTACCAGACTTCAGGGTTATCATCTCAGCCCTTGGGTGTAGTGGAGAGACAGATTACATAAAGAGATGTGTACAAAACAATCTTAATTCTAGAGAATTACCGAGGAAGTTTTGAGCTGCAAATCTGAAGGTTAGTAGTGGGGTGATGAGTGGTGTGAGGTTCTCTAAGTCAGTGGTCCCCAACCATTTTGGCACTAAGGACCAGTGCTGCTATGAGAATCTAATGCGTGATAAACTGAGGTGGAGCTTAGGTGGTAGAGCTGAGGTGGTGATGCTAGCACTGGGGAGTGGCTACAAATACAGACAAATCTTTGTTTGCAGCCTGCCACTCACTTCCTACTGTGCGGCCCATTTCCTAATAGGCCATGGACTGGTACTGGTACTGGTCTGCAGCCTAGGGGGTTGAGGACCCCTATTTTAAGGGTTACCAACTTCTAATGGTTTGCCTGAGACTTTCCTACTTTTAGTAGTGATGGTCCCACATTCTGGGAAATGTCTCACTCCTGGGCAAACTGAAATGGCTGGTCACAAAGGTTTTTTCTCTTTTGGAAAATTAATTTCCCATTAGAAAACAAATGAATTCATAGTTAATTCTACCAGAGAAATCAACATTTATGATCATTCCCTCGAAATGATAGTTTGATTTTCTGTAGTCAAGATTTTATTTGAGAGAGCTTGATTTGCTGACTTAATTCAAATTCTAAGTTCGAAGAGTATGCTGTGCTTTCTACTGGGAGGAACCTACATTATCATCAAAGAGTTTACAAACCACAACTGCAAAGACAGAAGAAACTGAATGTGGGCCCAGTCAAGATAGCAGTTACACGTAGACTGCTTTGTGAGAGAGCAGACTGTTAAATGAACAAGGGAGGGCCTAGATTAGAGAGGCTCTGAGTTCAAAAGTCAACTGGCAGGGTTTCAACAAGCCATCATCACTAGAACGGCACTCGGTGTGTAGTCACGTACGAAACATCAGCAGGATCATCAAGTTTAATGTACCCATTTACAGCTGACAGGGCAGGAAACTTTGCCAGGGGTATTCTTTTATTATTTTCAACTTTTAGTATTATTTTACTCTTTTATGAAAATTTTTTGTCTCTCATTACGACTGTTAAGATGTCCAGAAACTTGGAGAAATGCCTTTTAAAGTATTCAATCATATAATTACATTTTTCTTTTTTTCTTAAGAGCTCTTATTCCATCTTTTCCTCTTTTCACTTTTCTTATACTCTCTTCTCATCTTGTTTTCCATCCCTCTCTCTTTTTCACTCTTTGCCTTCACTTTCTTTCTTTCTCCATTACTCCTTTCCCGTCTCCTTTACCTCTTACCCATCCTCTTAGATGGATTTTGATTTTCTTCAGATGCAGGACTCATCCATTCACCTGTTTCTTATTAAGTAATTAGGAGAGTAAATTGCGGAGAACTCAACTAGAGTGTTGTTTTTGCTACCAAAGCAAGAAGTCTGCCTGACTATCTCTCAGTATAGGAGGTAGATATGCTAAAATCTGGAAGGAAAAAGTGATGGTTATGCCTCTTTGTTTTTTTAAATAATGTATGGGTCTGCTTTTTGATGCCTGCATGCTCCCTGCAGGCCCTTAAATTCTAATATTCATGAAAAGAAATAGCATAAGCTGTTTTGTGTTGGAGTAAAAAGGGGAGGAGCTGGATGCTAAGGGGAGATGGAAGGTTTTGTTTTATTTTATTTTATTTTGAGTGGGTGAGAGAGTTGAGGAGAGAAGAGGAAGAAGAACAAAGCTCAGAAACTGTGACAATTTAATTTTTGAGCCCCATCTCTAAGTAAATTCTGAAATTGTTTGTGGTTCCAGAAGTGCTAAGGCCACTGATCCAGGAATAGGGCAGCAATAGGGATCCTCGTATGAATGCCCTAGAGCAATCTGATTAGAGGACCCCTCCCAGTATCTTGTCTTGGAGACTTAATAGCAACCTTGGCTGTTCCAACATAACAACAGACACCTGGTCTGACCTGTTTCTAGAAGCCCCCTCTGAATCATTTCACCACCTTGTGAAGATAAACTTTAGCAACACCCCAGAGAGTACTTAGCAATTGGACTCCCAAAGGGCTATAGCAGGTGCTTGGTTACCTGTAATCTAAGAAAATAAATGGAGCACCTCTATACATCTTGAGAGAGCTGTGGATAGAGGGGCATGGCTAGCTGTTACATGCTAAAAACTCTCAAAAATAAGGCAGATGAATCTTTACATAGAGTTTCTGTGTTAGAAGTATATGAGAGACTAAAGTATTATTTCTGTAATGGAAAGAAAGAGTTGAAATTTTAGCTTTATTGTCCTCTAGCAGTTACTCATTTACTCTGAGAAGTTGGTAATTAATTGAAACTCTCTATTTTTTTTATTTTTTTTTTCATTGGCAGTATGATCTCTTTGAACTTCTTTTAATAATTCTTTCATGTTATAATTTAGGAAGCTAGTATACTTCTGCAGAGGAGAATGATTCTTTAAAGTAAATATTACAATGAATTTTAACCTATTTGACTTTTTAGAAAATTTTTATCTAAGCTTTCCACCTCATACAGCTTTGACCCACCCTTGGGATCTGAACCGATTGAATTCATCTGACTAGATGTGTCCTGCGGATAATGCACAGAGCTTGAGGGAGCAAGTCTCAGCAAGAAGAGCTTTCTTCTCACATTTCACGTGAGCCGTGGTACTTCATTACCTTCACACTCTGGTTAACCTCATTAAAAATATACTGCCTAACTTGTTTAACCAGGCAGGCCTCCAGGAAGTGATTTTTCCCCCCCTTAAACCATAGATTCTTGACTAAATTTTAAAAGAAGAAAATCAGTTCCTTGCCAAGAGACTTTATAACTGTTACTAGTCAATAAACCAAGTTACTATTTTAAAAAAGTTGTTCCACACCTTTACTGGGAGAGCAATGGAATGTCCAGTCAATACACAGTCATTATTTTACAATTTTAACTCTAGCGACAATGGAAAAATTTCTGCTCTGCCATAGGAACATTATTACATTTTACTTAATCTCTCTATTATATGCCTGAAAAATTCTTATGTCAAGCCAAAGAACATTTAAAATAAATAGGACATCTTTGTATAAAATTGTATATTTCATCTTTTGGAAAATAACTAGACACAAAATGTTGGGTAGCTTTATCAATGAAACATTGGAATGAAGAAAATCACAGAAAGACTATAGAGAAAAAGAAAACTTTGTTTTCTTCTAAAAAATTCTATCAGAGGTAAAAATGACATGGTAATAAACTTTCAGTCCTGTGTTTTGTTTGTTTTGCCAGAGGTATGAAAAACAGCAACAATAAAATATGTTAAAAATATGTTATAAAATAAAATACAAGTTAAAAAAAGAATAAAGGGCATGTTACTGATTTCCTTCAACTCATTTCTAGGATATCCTCTTAAGTATTGTGCATGAACACACATTCCCTTAATTTGTATCTGTTTCAGATGTCATTTCACTTATAGGAAAAGAAATGATTAAAACACTGAAATGCCTCACTTTCTTTCCTCCCATTGAGACATTTTCTTCCTAGATACACATAATATCCAACTAAAAAAGAGACACAAATACAAAACAAAGCTTGGAGCTGAGATCATGTGGAAAAATGTAGTAACATAAATTTTTAATTAATATTCCCAGTCCAAATATTTTAAAATGCAATTAGATATTAACACTTTTCTTTCAGGTAGTCTATAAAGAAACACAATATAAATTAAACATGTGAGCATGTTGTTAAAAACTGTACAAAAATATTGAATATTCACTCATCTTATTTAAAAATCTCTAATATATTTTTTCCTGATTACATAATTTATTGATATACTTATTCTATGTATAAAATGCTATAGAAAGACCAAAGATTATATTTAAAAGTGCTAAATAATGATTAAAATTTTAGAAATGTTTTCTTAAAGAATCTAGGCAAAATCAGTTCTTCCTCAAGGGATACAAATTCTAAAAATATATAGGCAGAAAAAATAAGTAAATTACAGTGTTCAGGGCTTTTACTCAAGCTGTTTTGTTTTTCAGCACAGGACCACACAACGACCCTAACCTCCTGCAGGGAAAGGGAATGCAGTTGTTTTCCAGCCTTGAAAACTTTTGAAAATGCTTTGAGTGATACAACTTCCATTTATGCACATATACCAAGAATAGAATTTAAATTCATTCAATGGCATCTTATGTTGCAATATGTATAAAATGCCTTGCAAAATAGTTTATGATGGAAAAAAAAAGCTTTATAGTGGCAATATACAGATAAGCAGAAGTAATTTGGAAAATGCAAGTCAGATGAGGTGCAAAGGAAAGTTAGTTTTGCTGACTCTACAAAAGTTCATTATACTTTACACTCCTTGAGGAAAATGAAAATTCTGTAATATCTGATGAAGGGAGTAGGCCATAAAAGTGAAAAAAAGTGAAATGGCTTGAGTCTCCCTCTCTCCTTCCCTTCTTCTTTCCTTTTTTCCCTCCATCCTTTCTTCTATCCTTCCCTTTCTCCCTTCTTCCTTCCTTCCTTCCTTCCTTCCTTCCTTCCTTCCTTCCTTCCTTCCTTCCTTCCTTCCTTTTTTCCTTCCTTCCTTCCTTTCTTCCTTCCTTCCTTCCTTCCTTCCTTCCTTCCTTCCTTCCTTCCTTCCTTCCTTCCTTCCTTCCTTCCTTCCTTCCTTCCTTCTTTCCTTCCTTCCTTCCTTCTTTCCTTCCTTCCTTCCTGCCAGCCTGCCTTCTTTTCTTCATTCATTTTCGACAACTATTTATCAAGCATCTGTAATATGTTATGCATCATGTTAAGTCCACTATGAATGAAGATGGTTGAAGAACATAATGTGTGCAAAGGCAGAAAGGAGAGCTATCTAGAAAGACAGACCCTATTTATGCTCTTGAGAACACTGAATGTCAGGTTGAATTATGAATATAGTGAATATTCACTTATTCATGACTCTTCTAAATGTTTTACCTATTTTTACAATTAATCTTTTAATTTTTATGAAGTAAGTGCTGTATCACCTCCATTTTATAGGTAAGGAAACTGGGACACAAACAGTTTAACTTGCCCAAAGTCATAGAGAGTTACATGGCAGAGGTAGAAGTACAATTTCAGACAGTCTGGTTTTCTAATGCATGCTTTTAACCATGATACCATGCTGTGAATTGATTTCAACTTTGTTTTGCAGGTAGTCAGGAGCCATTTTGCTCTTAGATATAGTTTTATTGTCAGCTTCCTCACCTGTAAAGATAATAATAAAAATACCTTCCACAGAGGGTTGTAATGAGAATTAAATAAGATAATATAGGAGAAATTGTTTTGAAAAGTTATAATTTATCACATGACATTATTGATATTACATTCTAATAGTAAATATAAAATAAGTATTTAAATAAGTAAAAGCCTGGGTAGTCTATTTACCAATGAACACAACTCTCATTGACATCAGGCTAGTATTAGCCTTGATTAAATAGATTGAAAAAATTAGAGAAGGAAGAGAAAATGTGAGTGAGGGAGATAATGATGGCCTTGGTGGTGACACTGATGAGGAAGCTATGATCAATATAACAAATATTGTTGAGTGCTTATTTTGATCATGGGCACTTTACTAGATTCTGATCAAGGTCACTGTCTTCATGTGCTTGCAATCTGTGATCATAAGATTTCTACTGCAGTTCATGGCTCACAAAAGGCTTTAAAAAACCTTTATTTAATTTGATCATATCATCCCTTGAAAAGCCTGCATGGAGGTGAAATTATTCCCATTTTCTAGATTAGGAGTTCGAGGGTCAGAGAGCTTGAGTGACTTCTCCAATATCACACAAGTAGAATCTAGGAGTCAAGACTCAAACCTAGATCTCTTGCTCTCTAGAACACCATTCTTTCTGCAAGACCTTTCTGTCTTATGTCATAGTAACATGCTAGGCATGGTTCTAAGGGCTTCACATAAATGAGCTTATTCAACACTTAGAGCAAACGCCTGCAGGTTATACCCTATATTGAATACCAGGCTGTCAGTTAAGGTAAAGTTATGTCTTTTGATATGCATTGGTAGACTTTTTTTTTAGCTTGATATTTCCTCTGTGAGGACACTCAATTCTATGATTAATGAGTCTGCACATGAGATGAGGAAGTTTGCCTTGAGCAGAAAAATCTTTCCAAGATGGTCTGATAGTGGGAGAAACTGTTTTTTTTTTTTTTCCTAAGGGAGAATGAAGGATATCATTGTCCACAGGTTGGAATCCTCTACTGAAAACCATAGCTCTGCGTTCTTTCGATAGCTGTAGTAGCCTGTCTAGATTCCTACAGAGTTAATCTCATGGCTAAGTCTGCTTCTTTAGTCTGGTTCTTTCACAATCGAGATATGAGAAAGCTGAGATGACTCCCTTTCCTGATATACTAGCCTGTGTCAAGGCTAGAACGTAAATAGCAGAAAATGGAATGAGTGAATGATAGCACCCAACTGGAAACATGAAACCTGGCACTCTTTGACCCTGTTATTGGCAAATGTTCTTTTTTAGAAACAGAGGATTGTTCAAGGGGAACAGCGAGAACTTACAATTGATAACAATTAAACAGTGATAAGGACAAAGAAAGTTAAAAAACAAACTCTAGAGCATTTATCTGAAGTCATCACAGGAGTGAAGGTCACAGCCTGTATTTAAGAGCAATGATTTTCCAAACTGTCAACATAAAATAAAGAATTGCATACCCATGCACCCAGCAAAATGCCATGCTTTAAGTATAAAGAATCAATACCCTGGGTTTTTTTTTTTTTAATGGGACATCTTACTTTATTTCTAGAAGGTTTTTTATATGTGAGTGAGTGAGTGAGTAAGTGTGTGCGTGTATGCACACAGGGTGCTTTTTTTTGGTGGTGGAGAAGGCAAAAGGGGTTTGGGGTTGGGGCAGGAGTAGAGAAATCTCATTCCCCGCATAACAGGTAAATTTTCATTTTCTTGATTCTATACTTTATTTAATTTCTCCAAGAACACTATCAGTGTTCCTGAGTAATCAAAGCTACCAATTAATTATATTTTAAAAATCTTCAAATTTATTGACATTAGAGGAGAGAAGGATGAAAAAAAGAGAACACTTTTATTACTGAACAGAAAAGCATTTTATTTTTTGCAAAAGTGCTTCTGTGAATAAGCTATGACAGCTGGGTGGGACATTGAAATATTTATTTTTAAAATTAAGGAAATGATGCAGATATTTGACATAATTAATAAAGAGATATTCCTGGAGCTAAAATAATGTTGGGTACTGAAAGTGTTTTAAAATTTTAAAAAAGGAAAAGAAAATGCATTTTATTGGAGGGAACACTAAACAAATTAATCAAGTAAAAGAACTTATAAATGCACTTCTATTTCCTCTGTAACAAATACCCAGTAATGAATTGTTAAAGCACAGTTGTCTTCCCTGGACTCCTTGTGTGCTAAAGATTCACCATCCTTTTCTCTTGTCTCCTGACTTAATTATACCATGTAGTAGATGGATGTTGCCTTTAACTTTCTGTTGTATTTCACCCTCTCTCATTAGGTGACATTAATGTAATATGAATTAATCTCAAAGGTAGACTTTGATTTGCTGTACCCAATCATAGAAACCCACTTCCTCTGTAGTGTTTGCTTTGAGAAACCGGAGGTAAGCCAATCTTTTCATGACTTTTCTCTGAAGCCAGTTATTAGTCTATTAGTTCAATGTTGAACTTGTGATCTCCTCTGTCCCAATAAGATTGAAGAGGAACTTTGTCCCATGACTGATAAAGAAATGAACTTTATTTTCCTCTACATATAAAAAAAAGGAGCAAGTAGCCTTGTTTATCATTGGAAATTATCTTTTAGTCAGGAGGTTGGAGAGAAGAAAAGAATGTAGGTCCTTGGTGACACCATTGACTTGTTTGATGAACATACTGTGATGTCTGCTCTTCTCTGGACATCTACTTAGTTGAACCAATACGTTTCCTTACTGACTTTCAGGTACTTGTTTCTAAAAATATTCTTACATATGTAAATAGTACAAGTCTTCCTTTCTTGGTGATGATCTGAAGAGGAACTTAAAATTCATGCAACATTCACATTATTTTCTGCAACAAACAAACAAATAAATAAATATAAACTAAAATTTTAATTTAAAATTTAAATCATTGCACATAAAAAATTTCACTGTTAATACCAGAGGGTAGGGACAATATCTAGGACATCTTTGTGTTCCTAGTATCTAACATAAAAATTAAATAAGTAAATTGTGTCTCTACTAAATGTAGTTTAACTAATTAATATAATATTTATGTTTATTTATTTATATAGCATATATTAATTCAGTGGTTTGCAATCTCTAAAATTATAACATTTTTGGTTTGATTTTGAGTACATGGAACTCTCAATGAGTTCACAGCCTAGTAGGGGAGATAGATACAAATAACCATTTTATGACATAAAACTAGTAGACTTAGAAATAAAATGCTTCTAAGGCACAGAGGAAGGAGCACCGGGCTCTGATAGTAATGTGATCTTATCGAGGAACTATTTCTGAATAACTACCTTCTTAAGAGTTGTGTAATAGTTTGCCTGGCAGGCATGAGGGCTGGAGCAGTGAAGAGAGGAGATTCTAGGCAAAAGGAATAGCATGTGCAAAAACACGGTTATGTGGAAAATAAATAATGACATGTTTAAGGAAGTCTAAGCAACAGGACATTTCTGGAGAGGAAGAGAAAGGAACCAATATTTGCTCAGCAACTAAGTTGTGTTTGGGGCTAAGCTAGATTTACACATATGATCTCATTTAATTTTTACAACAAACATTTTGTAGATTAGAAACAGGAGGCTCAATGGGCTGGGTGACCTGGCTGTTTCTACACAGCTAGTTAACAGTGAAGCTAGGATTTGAATTTGGGTTAGTCTAGAGCTAATATCCAGGCCTTTCTCATTAAAATGTGATGCCTATCTGAATCATAGGGCACATGAAGGCCACAGTGGGAGATAAAGCTTCAAATTTAGAGAAAGCCAGATAGAAGGAGCCTTCAGTTTCTTACAAAAGAGTTGGGATCTTATACAGAGTGAAGATGACTAATACGCAATTGAAGACACAAGGCTAAGATGATTTAGCCAGTGACAAAAAAAAATTGCAGTTATCCTATTGGTTGTATTAATCACATATGTAGAGTCAAAATCATCCAATGATAACTTTGGGTATAATGGGAGGCCAAAGTTTTGGAAAATGTCAGTATTTAAAGGACTGTTATGAAAAAAAAAAGCCAGAGAAGGAAGGAGACAGAAAATGAACACCTAGAGAGTTAGAAATAAAATCAGAAAATGGTGGTGAGATAGAAGCCAAAAGAGTTAAGAATTTCATTTTAGAGGCAGTAGTGGAGTATCAAATGCTTCAGAAGAAGGGAATAGTTAATTATGCTTATGTAATATAAGTTTCTTACCTCTATGCCTGATGTAATTGTGAGAAGTAAGTGTAATTAAAAGGCAACTTCTCACTCAAATCTATAAAAACATTCTTCAAAGAGTGGTCACTCAGTGGGAACAAGGTCTTCCAGGAAACATTGATATTTTAAGTCCTATTGGAATTTCAGAGTTTGAAAAGACCATAGAAGTCACCTAGTTTGTCTTATGTGATGGACGAACTAGTTGTATCCTGTGCCAGCACTTGCCCATCCAAGTGTACAAAAGGCTTATTCTGATATCAGTGAGGTTAGAAGCCTATAAGACACCTGACTTGTCTTGTTTATGTTAATCATTTTCTCTTCATAATGTTTCACTAAAAACAACAATAATGATTGTTGCCTCTTCACTTTTTTCATGTAAAGCTTGTTTCTTTGATTCTGTGGTAATCCTCAGAAGTATGTTCCAGATATACGTTATTTCTGGATGAATCTAACAGGAAAGATGGCTCATAAACAGTGTTTCTTCCTATGGTGATTACCTGGCAATTGGACCACATTCTCGGACTTGCAGTGAAGATTAAGAAATAAGTGCTGCTAATTTAAGTGGGTAAGCTCCCCTTTACAGTTGGGTCAATTGGTGGCATGATTCTATTTTCACAACACTTAGATGAGAGATTAAATATTTATCTGGGTAATTTAACCACTGTAGAAAGTCTGGATACTTTGGGCCTGTTGAGTTAATTTCTTTTTGCCTGAATTCTCAGTATAGCTCTCTGTCCTGGTCAATTGGCAAGAAAACTGCTGAGCTTGCCCTTCACTGTGTGCTGAAGAGAAGGTGCTGTACAACATGGACATCTCGTGTCCCACAAATGAAACAACTCATGAAAAAAAATTATACCCCAAAATAGACATGACTTTTTCTTTTTCTTTTTTTCTTCTATAATCTAAGAGCAGTGTTGAAGTTATATTTCAAGTTTTGACATTTAGATGCCTAGAGATACATAGAATTCATGACTTAAAAAGGAAAAGTGTGTAGAAATGTAACTTTTGTGGATAGGAGCCTTCTAATAAACTTGTCTCAGTGGATGTATTTGTGGTTTACAAGGTGTTTCTGATGGTTTTCACTGTGGGTCTTTTGCCTTTGCTTTGTCTATTCTTTTTCCCTTAAAGGCAGTATTTAAAGAAAGAAGGAATATATCTGTGACAAGTTTGTAATGTAGCAATCTTATATATAAAAAGGTTTGATTTTTCTCCCAAGGTCATGCTATCATGTCTTTATCTCACTGGTTCATCATACTTATACACAGAGAGAAAGAAGTAGAGAGAAGAAGGGGGAGATTGCATGTGATTCCTGTGTATACCATCGAATAAAAGGAATGAATTACTAAGGCCTCTCCTAACTATTCTAATTCTCATTACCTTTACCTTGTCTTTCTATGGACGTGCATGATGAAGATTATAACCTTTATTTAGATAGGAACAAACTGCTTTTCCCCCATTCTGTTTTATCTTGGATTAACTCGTTGTCCTTTCCTTGACTCCCCTTTCCCCCTTCTTGTAAATTCAGCACCAGCAAATGTGAACTGATTGTTGCTCCCATTCAAGTAACCTTTTAAAGTACCTACCCACAATTTGATTTCACTGAGTAGTTAATCTGGATGAGGAAATATCTGCAAGGCTACTTGGCAAGACATGAGATTTTCCATTCTTTTTGAAAACTAATGAAAAGGCAATTGTTGCCTCACACTGTTCTGAGTATTTCACAAAGAACTGCTTTCTAGTTCCTGAACAGAATCCTGGCTTCTGCCTTTTATCCTCAGCCACTCCCTGACTTCTTGGCCTGATGTTATCTAGCTAACACTGAACCAGACATATCTTTGGGTCTTACGGAGGGATTGCATTTCTCAGTTTGGAGTAGCCATCAAGTGAGAGACAAATAAGTCTGGGAAGATTCCTAGTTTCTGGATCTTTATTTAGTACTGTGTCTTGCATAAAGAAGCAAAATGCATGAGAACATTTATCAAGTGCTTATTGTATACCAGGAATAGAAGGATATAGAAGTAGATGAGATGATCCTGCTCTTTGTAAAAAACTCCCTGTCTAGTAATTGAGACTACCATATAAACAAATTTGGTAATTTCAGTTTGTGAGACTTTCAAATTCAAAGAAGCTCATGCTAAGTATAGAGATGGCGAAGAAGAGTCTATAACTAGCTTTGGCAGTGATAGATGGTGGACACTTTCTAGAAAATATGAGCTCTGAGCAAGATGTTGGAGGACGAGTAGGAATTGTCTGATAATAGAAAGAGTGAAAGTGAGGTTGTAGGGAAGAATATGGAAGGAAATGAGATTTATAGTAAAGGCATGGGCCAGTTTTATTATAGGGGAACATGTGACCAGATATGTAGTTAGAAACATCATTTTGATTCTGCCTAGATGATGAATTTGAATGCAAGTACTGTGAACAATTAGATATTTATTTAAACTTGAGGTTGAGAAAATACTACCAGGCCAAATCTGACCCAGCAACAGTCTGTTTTTATAAATAAATAATTCAAACAATTATACCCTTTTGTTTATATGTTTTCTATAGCCACTTTCATGCTACCAGGGCAGAGTCGAGTAATTGCATCACTGACTGTATGGCCCACAAAGACAAAAATATCTACTATGGGGCCCATTACAGTAAAAGTTTGCTTATTTAAATAATGAAATAATTAAGATAATAGAAGGTGATAGCTTGAACTAAAGCTGGAGCAGTGGGAATAGAGAGAAGTAGGTGGTACAAAAGCTATTTAGAAGGAGATGAGGATAGGTTTTGATGTGTGATTGAGATGAAAGAAAGGGCAGAGATGTGAGAGATAAATGAGACTGGGAAGATTCCTTGTTTCTGGGTCTCCATTTGGTACTGTGTCTTGCATAAAGATTCAAAATAAGCCATATTTTTCTTCAAGGAGCTTCACATCTAGATGGAGAGTTACAATGTGTACATAAAGATAAAAATCTTTAATATGAAATTGAAAGAAATGACATCAAATGGATAACAGGGAGAGTGGAGATGGATTTGTAGGGAAAAATATGTTGGGAAATGAGAAATTTCAGGGAAGAGAGAAATGATGTTTAGATAAAAATTTAGTGAACGCTTAAAGAAAGAATAATAGTTCGAGTTTTGAAAAATAGAAAGAATTTGGACATAGGATAGGAGGAAAGGCGTCCTGGTTAAAGAAGATGCAGGGATACAGGTAGGAGCTGTATACCAAGTGGGAAAAAGACAGAAAGGTCAACTTTAGGAGCTTGGGCTTTATAAAAGAGGCAATGAAAATCTGAGAGTTTAAAGCAGAAGAATGATAATATTAGAATTGAACTTTGGTTACTCTGTCAATGAGATTAGAGTCACTAAACAGAGAAGAGACCAAACCAAACCAAACAAAACAAAAAAAAACAAAAAAAAACAAAACCCTAACCTTTGTCTTTTAAAGTTTAGCTTTGCTGACTCTCTCAGCAAATATTTGTCCTTTCTTTATGCTCCCATCACACCCCAAAACTCCTTAAATCAGAGTGCTGATCATTCTGTGTTGTCATTGTTTAGTTGCCCATAGAATATGACTGTGACATTCTTAGAGGAAGTATAGTTTAGTAGTTAAAACCTGTCTGGGTTTGACTTTTGTGTGACCCTACCCTCTCTAGGTCTTTGTGTTCTCATCTGAGCATAATAATTGTAGCTACTTTTACAATTAAAAATGTAACTATTTGTTGTTATTATTAAATGGATTAATGTGTGAACAGCACTTAGAACACTAGCTGGCCAATCAATAAATGTTACTGTTTATTATTTCTGATGCCTAGTTCAGTGTTTGGAAACTAATTAGGAATTTGTTGAATGAGTGACTTTATGTGCCTACAATGAGCCAAACATTTTGTATTGGTTATTTTGGATTATCCTCACCACACTTCTATGAGGAAGATATTTCTAATTTTAGGGAAGATAAAAGAATTCAGATGGTAAATGATAGAGCCAAGATGCAGATAGAGACCTACCAAGTCCTATTTAATAGAAAGCTGATAGAGGGGAAAAAATTTAAAGAGATAAGAGTAATGGATGGACTTAAGCCTTGGAGGAGATGGGAGAGGGACTAGATCAAAAGCATGGGTTGTCTTTGACTGCTCTCCTGAGATAACATAAGATTTACTAAGGAGAAGGTGAAGTGGAGGGAAGCAAAATTGTTAGCTGAGTAGAGATGGCAAGGCTGGGAAGATGCTAAAATGGAAACTAAAGAAGATTCCAAGTTCTTGAGCTTAGGTGACTAGAGGAATAATGTTGCTATTTGTAGAAATAGAAATGTGCAGATTTGTTTTTAGAGAATGAACTTGAAAGTTTAGGTTTAAATATAAGTAGTTTGATACTTCTAAAACATTGAGAAATTAGTTGAAAAATGTGGCCCTGGAGCTTGGGTGGCAGGTGGAAACTGGAGTTAAACATGTGGAAGTCATCTATCTGGAGGTGAGGGTTAAAGTCATGGGCAAGTCATCTATGAACAAAGCACAGGGTTAGTCCACCACACAGGCTGGTTCTTGACTCATCCTGGGGAAGGGTTAGCTTACCAGAATCTGGTGCCCATCCCCAATATGTATTTGTAAGCTGATTTATAACACTGGATTTTCTCGTTGGTCAATTGAGACATGGCAAGTGACCAGTGTTGAAATGGTCCTCTCTCTGGGTCTTTCTGCATGAATGAAAAACAATGGCTAAAGACAGGGAAAGCTGTCTAACACAGGGAAAGAGTTAGATGAGAGGAGTGAAGGTGGGCCTAAAAACGTCAACTTCTTAGCCTTTCGTGCTGACTATAGAGCCTAACCTCTCCTGTCTCCACTAGGTTTTAGAAATGAACTGAATCTGCTTAAAACCACCCCCCCAGAGAATCTAATGCAAGTAAACTTATTTGGTCAGAGAGAGTCATAAATACATCATAAAATCTAACCTTTCCAAGAGGGGATTATCTGTAAATAACTGTGGTTATCCTCTGGGGTGCTGGGCATAAGCTTGGTGGAGGGGCAGAAAGGAAAACTATTTCCTTAGCAACCTGGGCATTACTCCAAGAGATGAACAGCATAAGGGCTTTACAGAGGCTCAAGTATAAGCCTTTGCCATAATATACCCGCTTCTCTCTGGCAGGACCACAGCTGCTTTGCTGGGGCTCCCTCTGCTTTGCTGAGCAATAGAATGCAGCTACTAGAAAAAGAATATTCAGATTTCTGTTTCTAAATATGTCACCGGTGAAGCTCATTTTAAAATATTAATTGTGGTAACGTTGGAAACGCATAAAAGAGCTGACAATCATGCTTGTTCAGACCACAGAAGGTTTAATTTCAAAATATGGTTTTAAATTGCTTTTCCTTTCTTCTTCCTGTAAGCAGTGGACTCATCCAAATCTTTTCTTTTGAATAAAAGAAGCGTGCTTGATGGCGCCCATTCAGTGTCATTAATGTGGAGGAGGTGAGTGACATGAGAGGGGCTTATATTATTTATAATGAACCCATTCTTGAACCAAATGAATTTCAACAAGGCCTTCCAGCTGATAGTGAAGATATAAAAGATACAGAGTGGAGGCAATGGAAACCCAGTGGAGTGGTTGCTAACATATCCATTTCCTTAGATTTTTAAGATAAGAAAGAATCTATCCTGTTGTTTAAGATGGCATGCAGTGATCACCACACAGTTATTTAGTAACCTATGCCTACGAAACCTTTCCTTGTTTACTAAATCTGTACTTCATTTCTCTTTGGAATTTCTATCTGATAATTATATATTTCAAGAATTGGTCACTCTGCCTGACATCAATTTGTACTACAAAATGTTAATAATCAAAACAGGATGGTATTGGCAGAAAAACAGACACACAGACCAATGGAATTGAGAATTGAGACTCCAGTATTAACACCCTGCATATGTGAACAAATATTTTTGACAAAGGAGTCAAAAACATATAATAGAAAAAGAAAATCCTCTTCATAAGTGATGCTGAAAAAATTGGAAAGCCACAGGCAAAAGAATGAAACTAGACTACTATATGTCACCATATACCAAAATTAACTCAAAATGGATCAAAGATCTGAATGTAAGACCTGAAACAATAAATTGCATGGAAGAAAGCATAGTTGCTAAACTCAGGGACCTTGGACTTAATGAAGATTTTATGAATTTGACCTCAAAGGCAAGGAAAATAAAAGCAAAAATACATGAATGGGACTATATCAAACTCAAAAGCTTCTGTACTGCAAACAAAACCATTAACAAGGCAAAGAGGCAACCATTCAAATGGTAGAACATATTTGCAAATGACACTTCCTATAAGAGCTTAATTTCCAAAATATATAAAGAATTCATACAACTCAACAACAACAAAAACTCAAACAATCCAATTAAGAAATGGGCAGAGGACCTGAGCAGACACTTCTCCCAAGGAGATATACAAATGGCCAATGGATATATGAAAACATGCTCCACTTACACTAACTATTAGGGAAATACAAATCAAAACTATAATCAGATACCATCTCATACCTGTTAGAATGGCTATCATCAACAAGATAAATAATAATGAGTGTTAGAGAGGTTGTAGTGAAAAAGGATCCCTCATATACTGCTGATGGGAATGTAAATTGGCACAGCCACTCTAGAAAACAATATGGAGATTCCTCAAAAAACTAAGAATAGAATTACCATATGACCAAGAAATCCCTCTCGGGGTATTTACCGAAAACGCTTAGAAACATTTATCTTCAAAGATATATGCAATTCATTGTTCATATTAGCATTGTTCATAGTAGCCGAGACATAGAAACAACTGAAGTGTCCATTGATAGATGACTGGATCAAGAAGATGTGGTACATATAAACAATGGAATATTTCTCAGCCATAAGAAAAGGTGAAATACTGCCATTTGCTACAACATGAATGGATCTTGAGATTATCATGCTAAGTGAAATGTGTCAGACAGAAAAAGTTGAGAATCATATGATATCAGTCATATGTGAGATATAAAACTAAAAGTAACAAACATGACAAACAAACAGAGACTCACGGATACGAACAGTGGATTAGAGGTTACCAGAGGGAGGGGGAAGGGAGAACATAGATAGAGGTAAAAGGGGTTAAATATTTGGTGGCAGAAGAAAATTTAATTTTGGGTGGTGAACATGAAGTGCAATATACATTTATTAACTAATGTCACCCCAATAATTTTAATACAAAATATTTGGATTAACCCTTCATAAAAAATATTGGACTCATGACATCTTATGGCTGGGAGTTTTTGTAAACCCAATGATGTATTTTATAAATTTCTTTAACAGTAGGGACCGTGTCGTATATTTTTATTTTTTAAAAAACTTCTAATATAGGAATTAGAACACAGTTGGTATCTATAAAGATTTAAGGAAAATGGTGTAGAGCATGCATTCTCAACATGGGGAATAACTTAAACTGGGTGAAATCTCGTTTGGGAAAATATCTTAGATATTACACTCTAAGCTCTCTAAGTCTCAAATCTAGTTTTTATTTTATAGTGGTAAGAGGAGCAATGAGTTATAAAATGTCTAGAAAGAGTCTGTGGGTGAAGGGAGCCTTTCATCACTATGATAAAAAAAGGTTGAGAAGTATTGGTGACTAGAAGAAAGAGCCCTTTTTTATTTGGAGTGAGAAACTTTTTTTTTTTTTTAATTTTGGAGTCTCCACCACTAACAATGAGCTTATGTCATGTCTGTAAGCTTCAAGTGTCTTCATCTGTGAATCAGTAGTCATTACAGGACAAGGTGAGCAACTATATTCACTATCATATATCCTCCAGTTAATATAGTGGTTAGGAAAAAGTAAGCTCTAAATAAGAATTTATTGCATGAATGCACAAACAAATGAATGATCCCTCAAAAAGTTGTTTTATGGTTGAGATGATGACCCCGAAACTCCTAACTTAGTACTTGACACATTTTAGGTGCCAAGTAAAACTGACAGTTGCTTTTCTTTGCCTCCTCCTTCCCCACTGCCCTGCATAGATGAGTACATGAGACCAAGACAGGGCAAATAACATTCTTAATGTTATAGAGCCAGTTTGTAACCATGCTGACAACTGAAGCTAGTTATTTCATTTCCAATTGAGCCTTAGCTAATGAATTATTATTATAACCATTTTCTAGAATACTTACTGAGTTCTCTAAATTATTGGAAAGTAAGTTCTTGCATCACTGAAGTATAATCAAGCCATATTTAAATTAGTTAAGCACAAATTCACAGGCCTGGAGCAATAATGCAAGTGCCCTGCTCTGCCGATAAGATGTTCTTGAAAGGGCTTTTGGGAAGCATTCTGTGGGTGCTAACTGACATATGGCACTCTTTCCAGTGTAACATGCAGACACTTCATAATGGTAGCACAACATAATGGTTGAAAAAACCAGATATTCACATGGCAAGGGGATGCACCTCACTACGGGTCTTTCTAGCTTTGAGTTTATAAGCCCTAATTGTACATCAACATATTCACCCAAGTATCATAAACTCATAACATTTGGGAAGGTGGAATCACTTCTAAGAATTTTCCAACCATTAACTTTAGCAACAAATCAAATAGTAAATGTCAATGCTCCTTTTCCCTGCCTAAGATACTGCTTCTTTCTCATTTCATTTTAGTATTTAGTAGTGCTTCATGATTTACACGTGTTAGTAAACCAATTTTGAGGGCAGAGACTATGTCTTAAGTCCCTTATATACCCACCCTGTTATACCTTCCATATAGCAGATCCTCAAAACTGCACATTGAACAAATGAATACATATTACAGCTAAAGGGAAAAGAGGGCAGGTCTAACATTTACTGATCACCTATTATTTTTTAGGCACTGTACAGTGTACATTACAGGTATTATTTCATTTAACCTTTACAAGTAATTTGCCCAATGTCACGAAATTATTAAGTGCCTGAGAATGGAGTCAATCAAGGTTATGTCTGACTGACTCCAAAGACTATGCTCATTAAAAAAAAAAAAAATTTTTTTCAACAACCATGAGAATGTACCTTAAAGACCTTCCACTACAAAACCAAAGAGCCTGGCAGCGTTTATTGAAGACCCAGCTGCTTTTGTCAGTTGTGTTCTGACAACCATCTCCACTTTTACACAAAGGCCATGCCTCCCACGGCTGCTCCCAGCCAGTAAATGAGGGTGGCAGAAATGATAATGCAGGCTGACTTTGTTTGAAGTTTAAGGATAAAACTTTCTTACATTGCATGGCAATTGAGGTTGTTTTCACTCAACCTTCTATCCAGTCCATCTTTCTTTCACTGGAGTCAGACTTGCATCCTAATCTGATGGCTCTTCCAGTCCCCTCCCACTCCCTTTCACCTTTTCCTTCATAGGTATTTCCCCTAATAAAATGCTTGCATATTTGCTCCATTCTTGGCCATTGCTTTTTAGAGGTTCTGATTAACACAATGTTAAATACTTTTTCCACTACACACGTTTGAGATTCATAGTTTACGATATTTTTCATTAATTTCCCTCAAACATTTTTAACGTTAGAAGAGAATAAATGTATGCTTTCCACCCCTGGTGGCCTGGGGCCTGTAATAAGTACGAAGATTATAGGAAGCTCATGCTTCTTTTCATTATTTCTTGTCCAATGTCTGTCTTCACTGTGAGATAACAAGCCCTTTAAAGTCAGTGTCTGAAGCTGTCTTATTCACTGTCATACGTTCATTGCCTAGGATAGTGGCTGGTGCATAGTAGGTGCTCAGTAAATAAAGACAGAATCAATAGAAAAATTCTAACAATTATTTTTCTATTCAGTAATTTAGTCATTTGTTTGATTTTTTTTAAAAAAGGAAACCTCTTATCAGCAAAATTGAGGTTTAAATGCCATTTAAAATGTAATATTTAACTATCACTCTTTAGCATATCAGCATATACCCTGGGGGTAAAAATATTCCTGTTCTAAAGTTATAGTTACCGCATTTGCCCAAAGGTAAACATTAGGAAGAGAACTAGTTCAAGGTGTTTTTCTTTTCAAGGTGTTTTCCTTTCTATACACCATGTTCTTTTTATTTATATCTTACTATTTCATTCCTGTTCCAGAACTTATCTTCTACTTTTCTATTGTAGGCATTTCTGTTGTAATTGACTTTACCCAGTTTGTTATTTTTCCTTTTATACATTTTATTTCCTGTTAACTTTGTATAATTGATGATTACGCCAATTCTTACTTTTCATTTTGGGATTGTTTGAAAATTTGGGAAGGGAGGACTGCATTCAATCCTTTCCATCATTGGGCATTTTCTCTTGCTTGTCTGATTCACTGAGCATAGATATTTCACTCTGTCTTTTCTCTGCTGAGGATAAAGTTTTTTTTCTTATTAAGTTGTGGAGAAAAGTCTCTTCACGGTGTAAGTGGGTCATGCTAAACAGTAGTGTTTAATTACTCTTCTTTCTCCCTGTAGACCCTGGCAGATGGAGACACTCAAAATTTTCTCACCCTCTCTTATCTGAAGTGTGCTCTACAATGATAACTCCATTTTTCTAAT
Source organism: Macroglossus sobrinus (assembly GCA_004027375.1). Classification (NCBI taxonomy): domain Eukaryota; kingdom Metazoa; phylum Chordata; class Mammalia; order Chiroptera; family Pteropodidae; genus Macroglossus; species Macroglossus sobrinus. The sequence continues at coordinate 657,073 of PVKZ01000592.1, forward strand.
TTTGGCTAAATCCTCCTTGCAGATGTGCATGAATCCCTTCATTTAGTTCCTCATCTAATTTATCAATAAATCCTGTTGGTTCTACCCTCAAAATGTGTCCAGAAACTGGTCACTTCTCATTACCTTCTCTGTTACCTTCCTGGAACAAGACCTAGCTCTAGCCCCCATTATTGCAATAGCTTCTCAACTGGTCTCTCTGCTTCTACCTTTGGCCCCTTACGATCTGTTCTCAATACTTTTAGAATGAAAGGCAGATCATATTACTCTGCTCCAACCCTCCACTGGCATTCTAGAGATTCCAGAGTAGACGTTTGAGTTTTTAGAGTAACCTCCTAGATCCTACTCAACTCTCAGATCTCATTTTACTCTTCTTCAGCCACGCTGCTTCCTTGTGGTTTCTCAAAAGTGCCAGCCATGTTTAAGCCTCAGGTACTTAACACATACTGTTCTCTTGGCTTGAAAGGCTCTGTCCTTAGATATCTGCATGGCTTGTCCCCTTAATTTTTTCAGGGCTCTGATCAGATGTCATTATCTCAGAGAAGGCTTCTTTAGCCACCTAGTTAAAATTGTAACACCTCTCCTGACACCCTTGATAACTTCTCTGTTTTTTGTTTTTGTTTTTGAGTTCTTCTTTATAAACATGAACCTGAAAACCCAGATATTTTTACTTATTTAGGTTTTTTTTTTTAAGTTACTCTCCTCTAACTATAATAAAAACCTCATGAAGGCAGGAAATTTTTTGTTTGATTACTGCTGTGTCATTGGCATCTGGCATCTAGTAGGCACTCAATACATAATTGTTGAATAAAAAAAAGAATGTATTTTAGCAAAAGTGAGCTTTTTAGGAGAGTGTAAAAAGTGCCATTTTGATTTTTGTTTTACAATAGGAGCACATATATACTTCTTTTTGGCAACCCCTTGTAGTTGTTAAGTTTTTCCCAGAAGAAAACAAAATCTTTTTCTTTGCAAAAGACAATTCCCAGGGTGGGGTGAGGAAACCAATCAAAAAAGAAATTCTGTATTTTAATAGTGCCCTACTTTTCCATTTTCTCTTTATTAAAAATTCAGCTTCTGTTGAGCATAGAAAGTAAAAACATGCCACCTCACTGATGTATGTAATGAAGTGGTCCTAAGAACAAAAGGATACATTGTGATTTGAAAATATCACACCAAGTTATAAAAGCAAATGATTCCTTGCCAAGGCAATCAGCTATAAATTCAAGAAAACTCTTCGCAGAGTTCAGTGGAAGCATTAGATCTGTTTTGCAACAGCACAGTTTGTGGTGTGTGTGTTTATGTATCTGTATTTAGAACATATATATCTTTGCTTCTTATATTAAAAAGGCAAAAATCAAAGCAATGTCTCAACAACAAAAATGCTGCCCCAGATGGTGTGACTACCCATGTGGATCAGTGTTACTGAGAGGACTGAAGTGCACCCTGCCAGGTGCCCAGCCCCTCCAGTGACCCGCTGCTGTTCCTAGTTGTACCTCCTGCATGTGATGCTGCCTGTTCACCTCCCAGTCTGCAGGCTTCCTTTGCTCCAAAGACACTGTTTCTTTTCTGCTTGCTGCAAACCAGGTTGGATGCCCCAACTGTCGCTTCTCCACAGTTACTGTCTGTGCCTCTGTAGCCACACATGCTTGTCACAGTCACTCTCCTCCTTCTGTTAACCATTTGGCCACCCTTTGACACTAGGGCTAAAGTAAGTTCCTGGCTAATGAGGAGTATGGCATGTAAGGATCATAACAAAGTGGTTCAGTAAATTGCATGTGAATTTTGCATGATATTCTGGCATCACAATTGCAAGTTGCACTTTGGGTTGGCTTTTCTGGAGATATAAAAAAAATTATTCTAAAGGCCTTTTTTTATGATCTCTCAGGCTCCATTTCCTTTCTCTATTCCACCATTTCTATCTTTCTGCCAACTATTGTTAATCTTGCTGAAAATTTAGTCAAAAGAATACAATCCTGTGGTATAAGCAAACGAAACAAAGCAAAACAAAAAACTGTCTGTTATTGATTGAACACAATTTAAACTTCTAAGCCTGGCATTCAAGACTCTACTAATGTATGTTATGCAGATAGCTCCAGTAACTTTTTATCTCTGTGTCAGTAAACAATGACAATAACATTACTAACGTTTGGTGTTATTAGGCCTTATTAATTATAAAGAGCATTCACTTTGGTTATCATAACAAGCTTATAATTGCCATCTCTCGTATGAGGAAACCAAACCTTCAAATACACTTGTACACGTTTGTGTGAACCTTTGGTAATTTGGAAGCACACCATTTGAATATTCATTTGTAACATTTAAAGACTTTGAATAGTAACCGAGAGACTTGAGTTATAGTATGCTGGGCCAAATTTCTCTATTTGTTTCCTACTCTTCCTAAGTAGATCAAATATTCTAAACTGATTACTTGGGCTTGTCTCACTCCCTTGGCAATGCAGACAGACACCAGGGCATTCTCTAAGTTTTTCCTCACTTAGACATCTTGAGAAGATCATATCTATTGCAGATTGAGGTCCCTGGAGGCCATGGCATTGCTCTTATGATTTGGCATTTGTAGCCAGAAATAATTTTTTAAAAATAATCCCAAGGAGGATTAACTATTATTATTTTATCACTATCTTGCTAGAGTCATAAGGGGAGTGGGAGGAAGGGAGGAGCCTTAGCAGTAGATGCAGATGCTGTTGTCACATTTCTTGAAAAGAGTGCTAGCAGTGAGGCTATAACATAATGCTGAGCACATCATAAGTACTCAATAATTATCTGTGGAATGTTAAAACAACTAGCATTAAAACATTTTCTCTATGTATTTAATGGGTTGAGTACAGAACAAGCTGGTGCCTGAAAGGTATTTAACGGTGATGAACAGGTATCATCGCTGTCTGAAAAGCCTTTATCATCTTGGCTTAATCACCCCAGCAACAATACTCTCCAATTTAGAGGTTTCACAGTGCCCAGACCAATGTATAAGTTTAGGCATTCTCACCTGTCAGTTTGCCTGAACTGCTCAGTGCCACATGAACATAAAAGAATAAAATAATCTGGGGACAGCTGAAGTACTGCCTCCATGACCTAAGAATTTCTATCTCAATCATGTAGCAAATGGAATCACCTTACCAGCAATAAAGAGGAACTTCTTTCATTGAACACATTTTAAATGGCAGGTGGGAGGGTGAGCTCCTTGCTTTAACTCTGATCTGCTCCACACCCCCAAACCTAATTGAGCAGAAATGATTATCCTCAATCTACAGACAATAATACCAAGGCCCAGAGAAGTTAGGTAAACTCTTCGTGTCTGCAGAACTAGGATTCAATTCAGCTCTGCCTGACAACAGTGCCTGCGAGTTTTCTAAAATGTCACTCTGCTTTGTAATATGGGTGTGGATACACAAAAGAGGCGAACTAAGTGTCATCTGATAAACACACTTGATTTTACTTAGTAGCTGTAAAAAGCTAGTATTTATTATTCCCATTTATAGATGAATAAACAGACTTGGAAATCATGAATAAATCCTATCTAATTTTCTATACTACGTTTTTACTTGGTAATAGCTTCTACATAGCTACAGATTACTTAAGCCATGGTACCCTGCACATTTTCCAAACTAGGCTTATGTGCACACATATGGATGTCTTCAATTCTTTGAATCCTAGACAAAGAAGATCTGCCCAAGTTGAATAAGAGAGCTTATGAAGTCGAAAAAAATATCAACTATTTTTTCTAAAAAGTATTACTTGTGGGCTCGAAATTTGAATGTGCATTACTGAATGTAACCAAGTAGTGCTTTATTTTTTGCTTATTTAGTTTTGATATGCCTTAAGTCTTCTGTATGAGAAAAAAAAGAATAGGACAATAAATACATACTTCATTGGAAATAATTTTTAGCATCTAGGTTTGAGTACTGAACAAGCTGGTGCCTGAAAGACTGTTTTCCATAGAATGGCGACTACCTGGCTCAAATCAATACTTGAAAATGAGAGCTTCTCATTTGTGAGGCTGGTTGTACTATTGTTGACTAGCTGTTTGCAGATGCTTCCACCGAGTAGGAACTTCACTCTGAGTCATTAAGTTAATGGCTTGGCTGTCACCTTGTGATTTATTATTGAAATTGCTCCTCTGAGTGAGGAGTATATAATAAAGTCTAGTCAGCTCATAACTCTGCTGTTGCATAGTAGCAATGATCATGGATAAGATGGACCTTCAGAAAGTGAGGTTGTTAGTGAAATAATAATGCTTTCTTTGCTGTTGTACATGCTATGACACAGTCTCATGGTAGAAACCATTCTACCACACTATATGATTTTGCCTTTGTAAACAAAAAATGTGTTAGTGGAAATCCTGAGAGATTATTTGGGATATTGGATTTTGCTTTATGACATCTCATGGTCCTTACACTCTGCATAAATTACCAGGTTGGGGTTTTAGTTTGAGATTTAAAAAGCAGAACATGCTTTTCTCTTTGCAGTGACATTGGATTATAGACTGACCTCTGAATGTGCCTGAATAAAAGCTACTCAGAATTTGGGAGGATAGTTGGATTATGATAAAGCTTTTAAGATAACTCCAAGCACCTCTACAGAAGCCAAAGGATTTTCAGGGCCACAGGGACACACAGTGACCAGCTTGAATTCTTTCCTTTCTGGCTCGTAGTTTCTGAATAAGATAAATAATTAAAGCAATACACTCTCAGAAAGTTTTTAAAGACTTTCATGTAACTACTCGTTTTGAACCCATCAGAATACCTAACAGATTCCAGACAGAATCAAAAGGAACAATAATCTAAGAAGATTATAAGACTAAACTGTATATAATAATATCCTGGTTGCCAATTTGGAATGCAAGAAGTAGACTACAGAGCTGTGAATGAATCCATTAGCATGTACTTGCTGGACAAGGCTGTGGCACACTCATCTCTCCATGGAAAGAGACGTACCCGTTTTAAGCCACCCACAAATACTTTCCTTGGTTTATTCAGGAATTCTGCCTACATTTACATGTTTTTCTCTTACAGACCACACACATGTCCTGTGGGTCAGGAGAAATATGGAGAACATAGCACACTTATTTTCTACTGGAATTTGTGTCTTCTGTCCAGATGTCCTTCAGTTACAAAATTTGATCATTTCAGTTTCTCAGAGGTAATAGAAAAGACTTACCTGAAAATAAAAGTCAACTCGATTAAGACAACTTTCAAAGGGTATCTGTAAGTCAGGTAACATTCGAGTATAGAGTAATTGCTTTAAAATACATTTGCTAAATGAATTGATTATTGTTGTCATATTGAGAATTGTTCTCCCTATTGTGGAGAGGGATAGAATAGTCTAACTTGGTCCAAGTCAATTCAACAAGTTACTCTATTAACCAATTCTTCATATTCAGATTCTGTGCTTAAGGGAGCTAGTTAGCCTTGTAAGATGGCTTCCTACTACTCCCAAGGCCTAATATTCACGTTTTGTGTAATACCATCCCCTTGAGTGTGGGCTAGGCTTAATGACTGGCTTCTAACAAATAGAATATGGCAAAAGTAATGAGATATCCCTTCTTAGGTTAGGGTGTAAAAAACTGTGACTTTTATCTAGCTGTTTCACTCACTCTGATGAAGCCAGTTGCCATATTGTGAGCTTCCTTGTGGAGAGGCCCATGTAGCAAGGAGGTGAGGGTGCAGCCTCTGGCCAATAGTCCACATGTTATTGTAATCCTTAGTCAAACAACTTGCAAGAAACTAAATCCTGCCAACTGAGTGAGCTTGGAAGTAGAAACTGCCCCAGCTGAACCCTGAGATGAATGTGCCTTACCAATACTTTGCAGTCTTCTGAGAAACTTTGAGTTCAAGGGCCTAGTTGAGCTACATATAGATTTATAACTCACAGAAACTGTGAGATAATAAATATATATTGTCTTATGTTGCTAAGTTTTGGTAGTAATTTTGCATATAGAAACAAATAACTAACATGCTAAGCAAAGAACCAATCCTTTCCCTCTCTCCTCTTTTCTATCCTCCCTCCAACCTCTCCTTTTTTTCAAACGTTAATTAAGCATCTTCTATGTGCCAGGTACTATGGTAGGCATTGTGAATACAGCATAGAACACAAAGATGTGATGGCTGCACTCATGTGGCTCACACAAGGAGATAAACACTAAACAAATTATGTAATGAGTGACTCTACAATAATATTAGAGTACCTTAAAAACATGTTAGGGGTCTTGAATTATTCTGGGCAAGGTTAGTCATCAGAGAATGGCTTCTAAAGCTATACAGTGTGAGTGAGATGACTTTAATTTGATTTCCCATGGAGTATGTATACTGGGAGTGAATTCCCTTCCTGGAAGGTATCTAGCCACCTAGACACATTTATATTAATATAATGTAATAATATGGCATCTAAGAATATATATATAACACATATACATATGACATATATACATATGACATATATATGACAAATTCATAAGCCATCTGCTGATGTTCAAAGTTTTTCTTTGTTAAATAAATAATTCTTGTCTGTGTGTCATCTGACCTATCTTTTACTGAATTTATTATCTTGAGTGCTGGTTCCTCTGCACTGTTGCCATCATCTTTAGATGCTGTGTCTCTGCATTACAGGAGAAAATTTCTATAGTTATTTGTTAAATTGCAAATGGATAGGAACTTGAGAGTGTTGCAAGAACAAATATGATTGTTGATTTTGACTTTTTCTTTTTTTTTAAAGAGAAAAAAAACTCCCAAAGGTCAGCTAATAGTGATTATGAAGGCCACTTTTATCAAAACACACAGTTGAGTTTTATGAAGAAGGCAATCTATACTGATCTATTTTCATAGTGTCAGACTCAATCTACAACACTCTTATTGGCTTTCTCAACATTCCTATGCCTTAGACTGACACAAAAAAAGGTCAGTGTGAAAGGACACCAAAATTTAATTGAAACTCGGAATTCCTGAGAATAGTTATAATAAAAGGGCCTAGCGCCATTGTAATAGATGGATGTGTCTAATGCTAAATAGAGAGAGGTGATAAATGACATTGGTGGGGGTGATAAAAAAATGAAAAAGATGGGAGTTTATTCAACTGGGGGACAGAGGATTATTTTATTGAAGTAAAAAGATAGAAAGTAGTCAGCAATGTAGAAATGATTATTGAAAACAAAGTTGCAAGATTTCAGAGTTGGATATAATTAAAAAAATGTTGCAGTGCTGCCTCAAAATGATTTGATAGGCAAGTGTAGAGTAGACAATATGGCTGGTTCTTATAGTCATCTTTGGGTCCTGGTCTTATAAATAAGAAAATAATAAAAGAAGGGAGGCCCATAATTCTGGATTTGAATGGTTTCTTTGGCAGAAGTGAGTGCATTGTTTCTGAGAGTAGAAGAAAAAGGGTTTAGAAGAGAGGTGAGAAAGCAAAATCAGAAAAGTTATAGGTCCGGCAGAAGCAGCTTTTCTCTCCACTTCAACCTAGGAGTCGATAAGATCTCTACTAAATATGGCAGGTTATAGTTTGTTCATACAGAGGATTGACATATGAATACAATTAACTTATAACTACATGAGGACAAAGAAGCAAGATGGCATTTTTAGAATACAGACAATTCTAAAGTTTCTTAACAAGCTTCATGGTATAGCTTATTTTATTTGCTTTTAGTACTCAGGGAAAAACATATAAAAGTTTATGATTATAGGAGACTTTAATAGATGAGGACAATGAATAGAGAGATTCCATAATGCTGTATGGTGGCATGGTTACTGCTTAATTGTGGTCGAAGTGATAGTTCAATTTCTTGGAAATCTTTTGTTGCAAATAAAAAAGAATATGACTCAATGACTAAGGTAAGAAAGACTTATTGGCTCATGAAACTATAAAGGCAAAATATTAAATGGGTAAGGCTGCATCCAGCAGCTCAGCTATAGCTGTTTCATCTTAATGCAAGATAGATGTTAATGACTCTAGAGGCCAAAAGTGTTCTTGTTCGCATCCTTCAATAAGAGTATGTCAATAAAAGAGTAAGGGATCTTCTCTTTTAGAGAGGCCTCCCTCAAACATCTCCCTACCTGTTTTGGTCTGCATTGGGTCAGAGCCCTCACATCTAATTCACTTGGTAGGGTCTCTTGATTGGCTGAAGTCATTCAAATCTTATTCCTGAAGCAAGGGAAGGATCTGTTTTTCTTGAAGCATATTGATTGAATCAGGAAGGATCTTATACTTGAACAAAACTTGGAATACTATTATGAAACAAAAAGGAAATGATGCAGGGCATCAAAGCCCAGCAAAATCCTCCGTAATGACAATGAACTCTTTCACATTAAGATGGGAATGTGTCTGCTGTTTTCTTAGCTTCTTACCTTAAATGTGAGTAGAATGAAAGATATGACCTTTTACTACAGGCTAATAAAGGAAATGGCTCTTTTTTTCTCCTGAGAAAAAGTCAACATGTTCAGTGTATAAAGTTGGGGAGGCAGATTAGGGCCATTTATCTGTTATTTAGAAAGGCTCCAGTTCTGAAACAAGTGCAATCACAAATTCTACAAGTGACTTGAGACATTTAATTCTGGGCTTCTGATGTAAGGTAGCTTCTGACTAAACATTTTGCCTTCTTCTGAGATGGGTGGATATATACAGCAGTGGTATGGTTTATCTATTACAACTTCTGAATATGTGAGAATTTAGAATTTTATGTTCTTTTTGTTGTTGTTGTTGTTGTTGAGCTATGAATAACCCAATGGCTGGTTAAAAAAAAAAAAACATAAGCTATTATTTCTTCTATGAATGATTGAGACAGGGCCATAATTAATAACAGTCATGCAAATGCCAAAAACTGGTAAAATGGTTTAAATAGGAGGGAAGAAATCCTCCACACCAACCCACAGGTGACCTTCAATGGAGAAAATGAGTTCTATGCCATAAATAAACATAATAAATATAATGAACAGGAAGTGTCTCATTGTTAAAAAAAAGATCATCTGATTATCTCTTGCTGATTATATAAATGCCAGAGAGCAGTTTTAAGTATTCTAAAGATAACTAGAATAATTTACAAATGCCTTTATACAGAATAGTAAAGGAGCAGTGTATACATTAAAAAAGCATGCTGACCTTGCCAAAAGACCTTTACAAATTAACTTGTAAGAGCACAGATTCTGTTATACCATCCTATTATTGACTAATGCTTTAAGCAAAAGTTGGTAGTGAATTCTTGATTTCTGAATAAAAAAGATAAAGATCCTTTTAATAGAAAACAGATGCAATTAAAACAGAAAATTTCATCAGAATGTTATAACTAGTCTTATGTCTTTCACCAGGAGTTTAGACTCTGGAGTTAGAGTCTTAGATCAGATCCCAGTTACAGGACTTAAGATCTTATGGCTTTGGAAAATCATTGAATGTCTCTAAGGCTTGTTTTACACATTTATAAAATGGGAATAACAACACCCACCTAATAGATTTATGGGAATTAAATAAAGAAATGCATTAAAAGCCCTGAGTATAACACCTGGCACATAGTAAGTATTCAAAATTTAATCTCTCAAAAGGAATAATTTCTCTTTTCTAGCTTTTTTGTAAGAAGTTGCATGAAATATCATACTTCAGGTATCAGTGTCATAGGTTAAACAGTTTCTTGTGACTCATCTTCACTCACTCAGTGAACAGAAATAGATGTCCTCATAGGCCTATTTGACCTGGTTTTGTTCACCATGAGTCCTTGCTATCCAGCACAGAGCTTGACCCATAGTAGGTACATAATGAATATTCATTAGTGCTATATTCTGGATAACTGGGCAGCTATTCTGACTTGCTGGGTGGTGGAAATGATGATGCAGCTTGTCCCACTTTGGCTGAGGGGAGGAATACGTTGTTTAACTTGTTGCACATTTTCCTTTCTACTGCCCCAAGCTTTGACCAGGCTTTCCCTTAGTCTTCCTGCCTAAGCCAACTCCATCTATCTACCTCCCTTATTCATAATAAACTTATTGCTTTCAACATGATGTTTCAAATGTGCTCTTAGAATAACTGAGGAAAAGTGTCCTTCTTTAACTATTGCTAGAAAATATTTTTATGACTGCAGAAAAGAGTTTCTGATTTTTTATTTCTTTCTCACATTTCAGACCAGAGATCTTTACTTGCAGGTGAGAAAATTTTACAGTTGTATTCTTTTCCCAGTTTCTCTTGTGAAGGAAAAAAAGCTGACATTTCTGAGTACCAAAAATGAGGTAGTCTTGTGATAGTCACTTTTACGTAAAATACACAATTTAGTACTCATAATAACCCAAGGAAGGTAGCAAATATTAATATTTTTATTTTATAATCTAATCAACAGTGGCTCAAAGAACCTAAATAAATGGCACAAGGTCACAAACTATTAAGAGTCTGAACTGGGATTCCAACATAGTTCTACAAGGTCCTGTAATCATGCTATTTCTACCTGATTTCCTTTCTCCTCTATATTATCTCCTTTTGATTATTTTCATTACATTCTCTAGTCATCTTAAAGCACAGGTCAAATGTTGCACATTCTTTTAAGCCAGTGTTTCTGACTTCTTTAAGAATGTTTCTGGGTTTTTTTTTTGAGTGCAGAGGTTAAACCAGTATTCTAGAAGTCAAATCATTTTCACAAGTCTTTAGAGAGAACTGTAGCATAGAATGTAAAAACATAGAATTTAGAAACAGACAGACGTGATTATCAGCTGTGCATTTTTGGGAAACATACTTAATCATCTTTCTGAGCCTTAATTCCTTCAACTGTAAAATAGAGATTTTCCTATCTGAATCAGAGGGATTTTGAGATGAAGTGAGGTAATGGCTATAAAGCACCAGAGCCCAAACAGTGTATTCTCCCTTTAAGACCCATGGTTCTGATTTAAGTGGCACATGACTAGATGGTGGCTTTCTCCAAACGTGCAGATTCTCATGTCTCAACTCTGAGAAACAAGGAAATAGGGATGGTATGGTGTGAAGAGAGTAGAAAAAGTACTCATTTCCAAAGGATAGATTTTTGTGCCTAGGTGTTTCAGTAGCCTCTGGATTGCGGATACTTTCAAAAACTTGAACTCTGCAGTTGCAAATGCACAAAGAATTAATGTAATGTGGAAACAAATGTCTCTAAGCATTCTAGCAATCGATGAAGCCAACTAGTTTTACCAAGTTCTGGGTTTCTTCATCTGCTAGCTTAGGTAGTACTGAATATAAGCTATAAACTAGCTTACCTACTTCAATAAAAGATGTTTTGTATGTTTGACCTTTAAAATCACAAATGTCAGTAGAAAAAACTTTTCTTCCATAATAAACAGCAACATGCTTTATCTCCAATTAAGAACACTAAGAACTGTTTTTGAACAAAGATAAATAAAACAACTTTCTTTATTTAGCATTTGTCTATAGCAAGATAAGAGAAAGAGAAAGCATGCACATTTTGTTTTTAACCGTTTGTCCATTTATCACATGAATTTCTTTGTCTCAGTCACTTTATAGGTCACAAAGTTGGAGGCAGAGTGAGAGTTTTGGCAAACAACAAACAAGTTTTTACCACAAAGAAGAATATACTTTCTCCTATCTGTCTAACTTTGGAAAAAGATGAATCACTTAGCATGTGATACTCACAGACTCAGTTCATGTAGTCCAGGCTTTAAGAAGAAGCTTAAGCTTCCTGCACAAATGTAACTGATTCTCTGGAATGTACCTCCCTCTCAGCCACACATCCTGGCTTGGGGAACTCCTACTCAGGTTTCAAACACAGCTGAAATGTCACCTCCCTTTTGGCTCTTCACTGGAAGAGGCTGCAGATCAGCTTCCGGGAGGGTAGGTGCTTGGTGGGTCCACACTTCCCATAGCACCCTGAGCATGCCTCTAATGCAGCTCTTCTCACTCTCCCTGCCAGTGTTTTGTTATGTGAGTGTCACTCCCATTGGACGGTGAGCTCTTCCAAGGCAGGGATCCTCTTTAGTCCTCTGTTTCTAGCCAACAATAGGATTGGGATATAGTGAATGAAAAGTTAGCATGTTCACTGATTTAGCTATCTACTGTTTTAGCTTTTTATTCTGTGTTTTGGTTATTGGTTATATCAGTTACTTGCTCATGATTCTGCTGAAGTAGCAGAATCATGGGGCAGCTCTTTCTGCTTCATGTCATTTGGCTGAAATGGCTCGTCTGAAGTTGGGAGATTCCAGGTGGTCTCAGTTGGAGTAGAAGAAACAGCTGAGGTCTAGGTGGTTCTTTCCCTTATATCCTCTGGGACCTCTCTCCAGGTGGCTTTTCTCCCTACAGAGTAATTGACTTCTTAAGTTGTGGTTTAGGATTCAAGAGGGTGACAGTGGAAGCTGCCAGGTTTCTTAAGGACAGAGCTCTCGCTTTTATGCCTGTTCTCTTGTTCAGCAAGTTACAGGTCCAGCTCAGAATCAGGAGGAAGGAAAAAATCAATTGGAAAGAAATGGAATAAAATGTTGGGGGTTATCTTTGCAGATAATCTACCACATTTTGTGTTTTATGTTTGCCATATCAGATCTAAGAGCTCTTCTGAGGACTGGAACCTATTCCTTTGTCCTTAAATTATTTTCCTGTTATATACTGAGTTCTTGTGGAAGATTTTAGATATACTATTTTGCATTAGCTGTGTGTGTGTGTGTCTGTGTGCACATGCGCGCGTGTGTGTGGGTGTTTGTGTTACTGTGGTTCTTTGACATTTCTCTGAAAATCTTCTATGAGAGATTTCTGGGTTGAGACTGTTTCTGAAAAGAGGAAATAATAATTGCCTTGATTTTATGGCTATTTCCTTACATGTGTATTCTTGGACCTTTGGGTGTAGTTGGATTGTGAAAATGCATATGAAATAAAGTAGCTTTCAAATTAGGATCCAAAATGTATCTTCTATTTAATGGCAGATGAAAAGCAACATCTATAATATTAATTATAGGTATGATATTATGTTTATATTTCATCTTTGTATTATATACAGCTATTCTTCTCCACAAAGTAGTTATGGTACCCTTTTCTTTTAAAAAGCTATTTTCTAGATGCTTTTCTCCTCCTCCTCCTCCTCCGCTTCCTTCTTTTTCGTCCTCTTCTTCGTCTCCTTCTTCTCCTTATTCCTCTTCCTCCTCCTCCTTCTTCTCCTTCTTCAACAAAATGAAAGTTATATAAAATTAAAATGAAAGATAAAACAATTACACAATTACTCAAGTGCCTACTTAAGCTATTTGTTCTTCAAAACCTTTTATAAACATAATTTCTTTAAAAATAAAGAAAGATATAGATACATGGAGTATTAGAATTGAGAGAGAAGGAGGCCCCTCTTCTCATCTTTCCCATCACTTTCATTCTGTAGATGAGAGATGATTCTGAAAGTTATATAATGCAATGAATAAAAAGTCAAAAGAAAGTATTACTTAGAGAAATGTGTTAAGATGAAAAGTCACAGAAATCCATCTTTGAAATGTTATTTAACTTCATATATTAACAGTACTCTGGAGAAAAGTGAGAAGAGATATATATGAAGGTAATTTAAAAATTTGTAGTTAAATGTATTTAGCAAGAGAAACTTAAAATTCTGGTTCCCTTAATCTTTGAATAATAGTTAGATAAGAATTCAATGTTTAAGAGCAAATTATAATTTGGAAATGTTCACAATTTGTAGAAGTTATCCCATATTTGAAATCCAGAATGCCATTTATTGACTTCAAATATAGTCACATGCAGAACAGAAAATGTATGCATATGTAATGTGGTAGGTCATTAGCTTCAAACAAAACTTGCTCATTCTGTCATATATTCACTCAACAAATGCTTATTGAGCTCCATTGAAGTGCCAAATAACATTCTTGTCACTAAGGAAATAGCAGGGAACAAAAGAGACCGTCCCTTGGCTTATAATGGAAGTTTATAGTCTAAGGGTTGGCTTGGTATTTTCTTACTTTGGAATGAAGGCTGACTGAATGCTAAATATTTAAGAACTTTGGGAAAAAATCTTCCAACCACTCTCTGAATTTGTCTCACACTTCTTCGTCAAACTATAATACTTCCCATTTACTAGTACTTTTTCCTCAACACAACAATAATAGAAAAAAAATTGCTGAACTAATTATAAATGTTATTATCATTAATATTTATCATTAGGCCAGCAAAATTAATCCTAATATTAGAATAGCAAAAGAAATTTCAGCAAAACATAGAAAGAACTTGTGAATTCATGATGGGCACCACTGCTCCCTTTTTAAAAAATGTGTTCATTCTTCAGGGTTTCCTCAGTAGTTTAGTTATACTTTCAGCACAATATTTATTGATTTAATTATTATCTGTTTATCTGTATCCATCATTAGACAGTGGTTTTCCTTGAAAAATACTATACACTACTCATTCTTTTATATGCATAACATCAACCTAATTAATTCAGCAAATGTTTATGCAATCAATACCTTATTTTAGACTTGATTTTACCAAGAATGACTGAATCTTGCAAATGCCTTGTGAGGCAGGTAGTGTAGGTGTTACTTGCATTTTATAGACAAGAACCTGAAATCATTGGAAGTTATTTATTATATGCTCTAAGATGCAGTGTTCGTGGAAATTGGAAAAAGAACTTGAATTTACATCCTATGACTCCAAGACTAGTGTTCTTTCTCTGAAACTACATTACCTTCTTGCATCTATCTATTTCATGATTAGCAGGTGCGTTTTCCTCACCACTTTACACATTCCCATTTTTCTTTGTTTACATCTTCTCTATTTGCTTAACCTGAGGTGACCCTTAATACTTTATCCTGATTCAGTAACCACAAGGGGAGGAATGCCAGAGCAAGTAAATTGTTTTATAATTCTTCTCTAAAGATTAATCACCAGTTTTTCTTTGCTTGCATACCTTTGATAAGGCTCCAGCAACAGTTACTTAAAAGAGTTCCAGTGCTAACAGTGTCTTATTCTAACTTGAGCTTTGTGATATTTTTCATAAAGAAATTTTGAGTGAGAGGATAACATACTTAGAAGATCACAAGGAAGGTCACAACATAGAGAAGTTATAGAAAGATTAATTAGGGGAAAACATAAATCAGTGACAAATAAACACATGCATATAAGTTCTAATGTGTTAGATTGACTTATATTAAAGTGTGCAGAGATAAAGGGAATAGAGAAGGAAGGAGATTGGGAAGATCAGTGCAGAATGAGGTAAAGAGATTTCGGTTTTCATGGACTAAGACCAAAGTCTGAGGTTCTGGTTATGATATCATAGTGGTTTTCAAATATTTGACCTATTGATTCAGAAATTCTTAGAATGGGGTCCAAGAATGTGCACTGTAATAGTATTTTCAGGTGACTCTTATGTACACTAATGTGTGAGAACCAACAGACAAGAGCAGTATTTTTCAAAGTATAAACCACTTTGGGATCCTGTGAATATACAAATTCTGATTCAATAAGCCTAAGGTAGGACCTGAAACAGTGAGTTTTTAACAAGCTTCCTGGAGATGCCAATGCTACTAGTCCATGAACCAAATTTTGAGTTGCAAGTCACTAAATATTGGGGTAGCTGCTATGATATGTGTGCTGTGGAAAGTAAGATGGGAAAAATAGATTTTAAGAAGCTTCACTGTGATTTATGACCAAACTCTCTTTTGGCAACTCATCAGGAAAATTTGCTAGAGATTTTTAAATTGCTTTTCAATGTTTTTGTAGGTGGGACTTTCATTTGAACTGGCCAAGAGGCTGGTCGGCTCTGTGCAATTTTAGTTGTAAAATTCTGAGTGGGAGACCAAGGGACTCCATGTATTTCTGATAGAGTCTTCTGCCCTGCCTTTTCTTGCTTCAAATAGTTTTGAGAAAAAATATGAATGGATTCTTTGTGTAGCACATCATTTGCTCTAGTTTCTTAATGCTCATCTGTTTTGTTTCTGCCAATTAAGAGCAACAGCTGTCTTGAAGGGATGGTGGTTGTTAGGAAGTGACACAGCTGTGGGATTTAGATGAGATAGCAGTTGTACAGCCAAGATAAGGCATCATTGGAATGCAAAATGCCATAAGCTTGATTTATAGCACATATTCTAGGGGGAAAACTTAAAACAAAATTAACTAAAATAACAACTAACCCAAAAGGAAAAACAAAACAAAATATTAACCCAGAGATATTTAGCCCCAAAGTCAAGTTTTCTCAGACTATTTTAAAAACAAGATTTGGTCTAAAAATTAACCTACAGAGATTCTAATTAATTCAGTTGTCTACAATACCTAGAGTTTTGAATTTGTGTTTAAGATTTAAATATTTATGGAAAATCTGTCCTCTTGTTGCTCAATATACTTTGGCATTTTCAAATTCTTAGGCCTTATTATGTGACAAAAAGGGTGGACCTACTGAACACAAAAACAATGGTCAATGACTAATATTTGGAAACTGATATCATACTAAAAATATTACTTAACCAATGTAATCACTCAGCAACCCAGTGGATGCTATATATATAATTGTTTTCTTCTTTAACATGAGACTAGAACCATCATTATAGTCACATATTGCAAAAGGAATGTAACAGTAATAACACAGTTAATCATTACAATTAAATCCTGCTATATGTTCCTTATATATGTCACAAGATTTTTTAGACTTCTACACCTTTGTTAATGCTATTTCTCTTGAAATGCATCCTTTCTTTCATCTCTGAACACCTAAATCCTTTATGTTTTATAAACCATATTGCACACAAATTCTCCATGAAGTCTTTTAGGATCCTCTCAACTGAAATTAATATATTCCTATCTTAAATTTCTATCACAGTTTAGCTATGTCTTATGCAACCTATATCTTTCTCCTTGGAATTACAGTTATGGAAGCCAAGCTCCATGTTTGATTCATGTTGTGACCTATTTTGTTCTAGTGAATAAGTGCTAAATAAGAAAAAAAAATGTTTGAACAAGCTTCCTTCAAGGTTCAAGGAGGGGAACACACTTATTGATTCAATTTTTAATAAAAAAAGGAAGGGAGCTGGAATTTAAGAGAGATTTACAAGAGGGGATAGAGAATGAGGAAGGTCAGGAAGGTCAAATAAATTAACTCAGACAATGAATGGGCTGACTGTTCAAATCTGGTCATATGCTGGGGCCGAATGCTAAACTTATTACTTTAGAGTTGCTTAAATTTTTTGAGGGAGAAAATTTGGGGAAAGATTTTTACAAAATATTGGGTTTATATGTGGAGACACAGTATTTATATTGTTTCTATTCTGTGCCAGTGCATAGTATCTATATTCCTAGTGTTTAATTTTGCCAGGTTTGTTTGCTTGTTTGTGATCTTGAAATATTCTAGTACAGGTTTTCTATTCTAGTAGGAATAGAAGTCATGTAGCTAGAATTGACTTGTTGTCATTCACCAAATTTAACATAGGCATAGTAAGGAATGGCAGATGAGATGCCTTTCACACTCTTTCTTCTTTTTGCATATATAAACAGAGCACAAACATAGGAATGAGGTATATTTTGTAAGGGATAGGGAGAAGGTATTATTGGAAATTGTGTCCTGAATTGCATTGAATTCATAAAATGACCTAGTTTTTCTTCATCTTTTATGAAGCTCATTGCAAAAGGTTGGAGTTGGAGAGGACCTTAGGGAACTTTGTTTCTGGAAAGTGAGGCTGGATATTTGTTCAACATTACCCAGATAGTTCATGAGCTGAGACCACAAAAAAATCTTCTGACTATAAGTCCTTAGTTTATTCTCTTACATCTAGCTTAAAATATATAAAGAAAGGTGAAATTATGGATTTTTCAATGATCTGCTTTCGTCATTTAAAGCCTTCTTAGCCTTTAAAAGGGGAGATTCTGGGCAAAATATCCTTATAAACCTCAAGTGCCTTGAACTCATGTGGGTTTTGTTATGCCAAGAAGTTTTCTTAGTAGAGTCCTGCTTATAATATTTTGCCTGATATTTCATTTTTCTTGTACAAGCTAAACAATATAAGGGCTCCAAGGTGTATGGTGTAAAAGTAGTTGTTAAAATAAAGAATGATGGCATGACAAAGCAATTTATATTGACAATTTAATTGGAAATGCTGCCATTAGCATGAAACATCCTACTTGATATGGATTTTATATGCCTATTAAATGAGAGAGTAAACCTCTATATTATCATCAGCATCATATAAATGATTTTTTTTATGCAGTGATATTTTATTAAGGTAGCACCAGTGATGACAATCCTTAGGGTAATTTATGTTTATCTAGAATAAAGACTCAAAGCTTCTCAAAGAAATTTCAGTCTCTTCCAAAAACTGGCATTGGTCTGTTATTATATAAAGCACTATTCCCCTTTCACTGTGGCTAAACTTTAGAAATAGATGCTACAGAGATAAAACACCACCTGTGTTATTTTTCCCTTAAAGAGGGACAGTAATTGTAACAGGCTTAGTGCTTTTATGGGTTTATTTTAAACATTACTAAAAAAGTAGGGTTTGTAATTTTCCTTCAGATTACAAGCTGACATTTTGGGGAAAAAAAAGTAGCAAGGAATGCAACACTTCTGCCTGGTGGCAGCTGATAATTAGCATAGTGTGAGTGGGGCTAGATATAACTCAGGCATTTTAAGAAACATGGCTGATTACAGTGCTTTAAGAGTAACTCAATTCGGGAATTTTGCTTTGTTAGGCAAATTGAACTGTCTTGCTTCTCTGATCTCATCTAACTTCCTTCTTTTGCTTTTCAACCAAGAGCCACCCTTGTCTTCAATTGCAAGGTTGTTCTAAGGAAGAGCTACATACAAATCTCAAAAATGAAATGTAGAAAATCTAAAAAAATCATTATGAAACCAATTCTCATCATGTATAATGCCTCTGGAAAGGCCCACTCTGTAATAGTATTTTGAATCATTTAAGAGAGTTACACCTTTTTGAAAATTTTTTCAGATTAAGTAAAGGAACAATTTTGTGGCTAATGTCAAAATAAGAAACTGTCACATTGTTTGGGCTTAGTAGTATGCACACCCAGGGAACTTAGAAGGAACTGCTAATACAACTACGAGAACTAAGAGAACAATGGTTCCCTGTGAAAAAAAATTGAAAGGACTTCAACATATATTTTCAACTACAGTTACCTTTTAAATTAATTGTGTTGTTTACCTTTGACATTAATTGTAGAGTTTAGTTGCTTAGTTTTGATCACTGATACAAAAATAAGTATGTGTATTCTATGTGTGTATGGTGTGTGCATGTGTGTGTGTATGTGTGTGTGTGTGTGTGTGTGTGTGTGTGTGTGTGTGTGTATGAGAGAGAGAGAGAGATTGAGAGAGAGAGATTAATACATGACCAAGACATTTCTGAGTACCTGTGGCCTAAAGTCAATTGAAGATTCAAATTCACAAGAATACAGAATGTAGTAATTGCTATTGCAATGGAAGACTATTACTCAAGACTCATGTTTTATATGCTATATAAGAGGTATTATTTGCTCAAAGTAAATGCTGATTTCTAAGAGTTTAACCCATTAAATATCCCAAACTTCTCCCTCTGAAAATGGCTGAAGATACTTGTAATCAGGAACAGATCCAGCTTATTTGAAGTCAGAGGCCCTCTTCAATCACAAGAGTACAAAATTATGAATATATGATTAGATCAATTCCCCTGTAAAGAGTCTTGAGGAGTGAAAAAGTTGAACTTCATTGGTTTTGAGATAAATCCATCTCTACCTGGGAAATGGTCTAGTTTGTACAAAATCTAGGTGGAAACATATTCACATTGATGATATAGTGTTCCTTCAAAGATCACCATGGTATTAAAGGCAAAACTACGTTTGCTTTTATTGGTCAATTTCCTCCAATGGCAATTTTTCATACTACCACATTCCTTCATTAATTACTACCCTATCTCTTAACTCACAGAGAGAGGACCCTGCTATGTACCTCTATCATTGCTTCTCCAAGCCAACATCCCTAATAAATACTTTATATTGCTGTATGTATAGATAAGTTAGTGTTGTAGGCTTACTCGTGTCCCTCCAAGAATCATATATTGAAGCTCTTACCCCCAATACCTCAGAATTTGACTGTATTTGGAGAGAGAACTTTAAAGGGGGATGATTAAGTTAAATGTGAACTTTAAGGTGAGTCCTAGTTCAATTTTACTGATAAACTTATAAGAAGAAAAAATCTGAACACATAAAAGAGATACCAGGAACCCACCTGCACAGAAGAATGACCATGTAAAGAGTCAGAGAAAGGCAGTCATCTGCAAGCCAGAAAAACCAACACTGTCAGCACCTTGATCTTGGACTTCCAGTCTCCAGAGCTGTAAGAAAATAAACTTCTGTTGTTTAAGCCACCCAGTCTGTGGTATTTCTTATACAAGCCTTAACAAGCTAAAACAGTTAGCTAGAATTTATCAAATAAACTGTCACCAGTCAATAGGCTCTTCATTGCAATACGCTTAATAACACAACAGAAGCTAACTATGTGTCTATGGCACATCATATATATTGGTTGAATAAAAGAACAAGTGCTTACATGCATGTATACAGTCAGGGTATATTTTAATAGAGGTTTTTGGTGAAATAACATTCTCTCTTACTTTCTTCCCTAGAGCAATATAAATTATAAGGAAAAATGGTAGTGTTAACAAAATCATGTTTTCATAGGTTTCAGTGATGATAAAATATGTACATTCCTTTAGTCCTTATATGGTAGGAATTTAGAAAAATAAGTGACCAAAGTTTCTTAAATATATTAAAACACAAATCATGACAAACTTCCTTTTTCTGATGAAAGTAGTTGATTACAAAAGAAAAAGTATGTTTTTTACATAATTTTGTGTAGTGGGCTGGCTATTTACCACAAGCCTCATAGGTTGCTGTCTGAAATTATAAAATTTCCTTGAGTATAAGAACCTACGTGATCAGATTTTTCTGAAGAAATCTTAAGGAAACTGGTTGATACAACCTACACCTCACAGGACATGATACTCTGTGTCAGAAAGCCAATTTATTAATTTGTAACCAGTTATAAATTACTGTCCCTGTGAATATGAGAACTAATTATGATTTATGTAGGTCCTTAACAAAAACACATTAAAAGCAAAGGAAAATACTTGTTCGTAAAGGAGAGATGTAGCTAGAAGTGCCTGCTGATGAATTGGTCTTCCATTTCTTGGGGAAATTTAATTTGGATTTGGAAGGCCATTCATTCATTTATTGTTCTATTTGCTTACTTTCTAAACATTATTTATTGAGTTTCTATGATGGGCCAAACATTGTGGTAGGCACTAGAAATACAATGATGAATAATGTTGTTGTCCATATAGAATTTACATTTTAATTGTCATAGCTTAGTTAGTAAGTTCAAATCAATTAATAACATTTTTGTTTACTTTGGCCCAGCTGTGTTACTTTCCATAGTGCCTATTTCCATAACTGTTTATAAAATATCACATACATCAAAGAAAATCATTTTGAAAGAATGTTTCAAGTTTTCATAAGAGCATAAAGCATTCCAAATTCAAGGCCCCCATGGCCCTAGGCATTATAATACAAATAAAAATGACAAAAAAATGAATCTGAAAAACATTGCCAAATAAACACACTTATTTCATAGTTGGTCAATGAACAATTAAAAAATATTCTAATATCTAATTTAGAGATTCGTATCAATATTTTAATTTATGCTTTTTTGTCCTGTTGACCCCAAATCAAGTGAGAGTTTGACTTGCCTGGATTCTATTCCTATATGTCAAAGACATCTATCCTCTTCTCATGATCTCTTTGCCTATCTAGCAACTTACCAAGATTAAATCGTCTGACCTCGGTAAGTCACAGCCATTGTTCCTGATGTTCACACATGTATAAAATCATTGTCTGCTTTATGACGTTAGAGGAAAGAAAAAGAAGAAAATGTCTAATTTCAAGTCAACTTATACTTTCTGGGTTGATTTTGCAGACTTTTATCCAGGGAGTGAACTTGTAAAAGAGCTGCCGGAGGTGGGAATGTATGATGGCAAAGATCTACAGAAGTGGCCCTTTATCTAACCACATCACCGCTCAGAAGCTATGACTCCTGTGAATTGGATAAAATGGGCTGAGTGCCACAATGGATTGAAGGATACAAAAACTAGACATCTGAAGAGACTTTCTTGTTTCAATGGTATACCTACCCTTCTTTTAAAATACTCCTTTAATGGGGAGTTGAAAGGAAGTTCTTTCCTATTATAAGGTCAATGACTCTTTAGTTAGATCATCCCTTTGTCATTTTAAGTAACTTTAAATAAAATGTTGTGATATTGTCTCTAAAGAGAAGCTTTTCCCTTTGGCTTGTGAATAAATTAGAATTTCCAGAAAACCAATTCTCTGCTTTTAAACACAACCTATTTATAATTTCTTATTAAAGGCTAAACTAACATGTAAAAATGCTATCGTGTTGCACATAAGTACTATTGGCTTAGCTTTTATGACAACCAATGACACTAAAAGAAATTTTAAAATAATCATTGTTTAATCATATATATTTGGTTCAATATACTTTTCTTTATATCCTTATGGAAATAAACATTTTAATTTGGTTCTAAATCTTTCCATATTGGTTAAGTATAAGTTAAAGACATGTACAGATAGAATCATTTCAAAAAAATTTGATCTCTCAATTTTTTAAGTTTTTTAATCATATGATTGGAAGAGCTGTGGTCTAGTAAGGTGGGAATCTTGATTCTACATTTCACTTGGGCTACTTACTTGCTGTATAGCATGATTATGACCAAGGCACTGGACTTCTTAGAACCTTAGTCTCCATGTCTACAAAGCAAGAGTTGTACTTCTCTTTGTGCTCTTTAAGCTCTTCCAACTCTACAAGTCTATGACTTTTTTTGCAAGGTTACCGAGATATATAATTATATACTGTATATAATTTTATTTCTCCTTTTGTGCAATTAAGCACCTCCTGGACCATGATTACACTGTATTCTTTTCTAAGTGGTTTCAAAGGCTATATAAACAGAGTTTCATATGGTTCCATAAATCTTTGTTGAAAAAGATGAAACTCAAGATAATATAATCTTTGGCTTATTGTCATTTACTGAATTAGTTTAATGAAATGTAAAAGAAAGAGCTTCCACTCAGGTATAGTTTTATGTGAAACTACCTATGGAGAACAGGAATTCATTCATCATTTGGTCAGACTTAATGTCAATGTTAAATTTATCTGTTGAGGGTGGGGAAGGGAGAGGGAGTGTTTCATTTTAAAAGTCTATACTTTCACCTGTCTTTATAAACAGGATTAAACATACTATTTGTGAGAATATTTGAATGTTGCACTTAAGATGATTATTTTCTTTTATTTGTTTATTGTGTACTATTTCTGGGCACGGGAATATATATCAATTAAAAAAAGTATAACAAAGAATTTCCTCAGAGATTATACTATAGTGAGATAGTAGGGGAGGCTGACAAAGAATAGTAGACATAGTAAAAAAAAAAATAATGTAGTACATAATCCTGAATCGTACATAATATAGCATGTGACAAATACAAAGGACAAAGAGGTGAAAAAGAAAAAAATAGAAGAGGGTTAAAGGAATTAGGATGTTGGGGGAGGTGGTTTGTAATTTTATTTATTGATTGATTGATATAAAATTGCAACGTTTTATTCCCATTTTTTTTAGTACTGTTAAAGATAAAGCTTTTATGTGTTTATTCAACCTTTATATTTCTTATTTACTTAAGTTGTTTTTTATTTTTTCTATGTTACTTTTCTTTTTTCAATAATTTATTTTATCTTTTAATTACAGTTTCAAGTATACAACATGGACATTAGACATTTATATAACTTACAAAGTAATCACCCTGATAAATCTAGTATCCATCTGACACTATACATAGTTATTAAAATATAATTGACTATATTTCTTATGCCAGGCACCACCAAGCCCCAGCCTGCATACTGGTAATGGTCTGTAGCCTGTTAGGAACAGGGCTGCACAGTAGTAGGTGAGCAGCGGGCAAGTGAGCCAAACTTCACCTGTATTTGCAGTCCCTCCCCAGTGCTAGCATCACCGCATCAGCTCCACCTCAGATCATCAAACATTAAATTCTCATAGAAGCACTGATTTCTGGTACCAAAAGGATTGGGGACCACTGCATTTATGCTATAATTTATATCCTTATAACTATTTTGTAACTACCAATTTACACTTTTTAATCCTTTCCCCTTTTTTACTCAACCCATCACCCCCCTCCCATCTGGCAACTATCAAAATGTTTCCTGTATCTATGAGTTTGTTTCTATTTTGTTTGTTTGTTTATTTTGTTTTTTAGGTCCACATATAAGTGAAATCACCGGACACTTATCTTTCTCTATCTGATTTACTCCACTCAGGACAATGTCCTTCAGATCCATCCATACCATCGCAGATGACAAGATTTTATTACCTTTTCATGTTTGAGAAATACTTCATTGTAATAGACACAACCTCCTCCCTATCCATTCATCTACTGATGAACACCCTGGCTGTCCCCATGTCCTGGTGACCATAAACAATACTGTAATAAAAATATGGGTCCACACTTCCCTTTGAAGTACTACTTTGATTTTCTTCAGATAAACACCTAGAAGTGGGATTACTAAGTCCTTCTTTGTCTCTTGTTATAGTTTTTGTTTAAAAGTCTGGTATAAGTATTGTTACTGCAACTTTTTGTTTGGGGACTTCTTTTTCTGGCACTGAAACCTTGGGCTGGGGGGTCTGGTGTGTGGTTGGGACTCCTTGCTCCTCTGGGAGGAAAATTAAAGTCAAGATACCCCTCCTGATTTTTAACTGCCACACCCAGGCCTCTATATCTTTACCCCTTCTACCAGTCTCGAGGGTGCTTCTTCTGTACATCTTTAGTTATAGGACTTCTCTTAAGTTAGACTTTAGGTGATTGTCAATGATAGCTGTTCTGTAGTTTAGTTGTAATTTCTATGTGGTTGTGAGAGGAGGCAAACACAGTGTTTACTACTCTTCCATCTTGACCAGAAATCTTTCCACGTGATTTGTCATTTTAAATAGGGTATTGAGGTAGATTGCATACAGGTGACATTTGAGCTTGAAGTGAGAGGGCAAACTCTGTAGATATTTATAAAAAAATATTTCAAGCACAGGAACAAAAAATACAAAAACTCTAAAGTTTCACAATGCCTGGAGTGTCAAGATATATCAAGAAGGCTGAGGTGACTACAGCAGAAGGAACAAAGAAGAAGCCTGAGCAGATTGCATAGGGCATTAGCTGAAACCTTTCCATTTGCTTCTCCAGATCCATTCTTTTGTCTTCTCCACCCTATTCAGAGCCCAGAAGGCAGACATGTATGGACTACATCAGCAAGCTCCTTTACCTGTAAACTTTCAGTAGGGTTTAACCAATGGGAGTTACAGACAGTAGATCCAAGGGCTGGGAATGAGTGAGGTCAGCAAATTTATTTCCCTGGCTTCCTCCCTGCTGGGTTGCTGCTTGTTGACTGTACCTTTTAACAAAGGCTACAGCTCCTGTCAGGGAGCGCTCTCCATGAAGCTATACCCCTGGGCTAATATAATTGGTAACTGCTTTCTCCTCTTGCCCCAGTAGGACTAGAGATGGTAATAGATTTCCACTATTGTGGCCTTGAGGTAGTGCACCATCTATAACTGATATTTTTAGCTTTCATTCTCACCTTTGCAAATAAATCCTTTGTTAAGCTCCCCTCAATCACCAGTTTTATTTTGCCACCATTTTTCTTCCAAACCTCTAACTGATAAAGGTGTTGTAGACCAGCGGTCCCCAATCTTTTTGGCACCAGGGACTGATGCTCTTATGAGAATTTAATGCCTGATGACCTGAGGTGGAGCGGAGATAGTGATGCTAGTGCTGGGGAGCGACTGCAAATACAGATGAAGCTTTGCTTGCTAGCCTGCCTCTCACTTTCTGCTGTGTGGTCCAGCTCCTAATAGGCTATGAACTAGTACTGGTCTGCGGCCAGGGGTTGGGGATTCCTGTTGTAGACCATTATAAGAATATTGATATTTATCCTGAGAGAGATGGGGAGAGATGCAGAAGAGTGACTTATATTCTAAAAGAATCAGTTCAGCTCCTGTGTTGAAAATAGTCTGTAAGAGGGCAAGGTTGAAGCAAAAATAGTTAGGACATTAATGCCATAATCCAGATGAGATACATTTCATTTGTATTCTGCTATATAGTCCAGTTATTCTAATCAATATCCAATCAATCTAAAATGCATTTCATAAGCCTTAATAGAAAACCATAAACTTTTAGCATGGCCTAAAGTCCTAGATGTTGTATAAAAAGCAACTTCTCCATGGCAGTTCTGGTTCTTGAATCAAATCCTGCATATTGCTAGTTGAATAATTAGTGATTACAAACAGAGTTTAAAAAATTAAATTAAGTACTCATAATTTATTAAATGTCATTTCATTTTTTGGTAGGTCATTTGCTCTCTACTTTAAGAATAAAATGTATTTTAAAACACATTTTTTATTGTTCTTTTTACAGTGATTTTATTTTATTGTGGTCTGAACACTTAAGATAAACTCTATGTTCTCCACACATTATAAAGTGTAAAGTACATTGTTACTGAATAGAATAGGTACTGTGTTATATAGGCAATCTCTAGTTTCTTCATCATGCTTAACAGAAACTTTATGTTCATTGATAAATAACTCCCCATGACCCTTCTTCCCAGTCCCTGGCAACCACCATTCCACACTTTAATTCCATAAATTTGACGATTTTAGATACCTGATATAAGTGGAATCATGTAGTAGTTGTCTTTTGATTGTATTTCACTCAGCATAGTGTCCTCAAGTTTCATCTAAGTTATTGCATATTACAAAATTCCTTTCTTTTTTTAAGACTGAATAGTATTCCATTGCTTGTATATATCACATTTTCTTTATCCATTTATCTGTCAATGGATATTTAGTTTGTTGTTTCTACAGCTTGGCTGTTGTGAATACTGGTGCAATGAACTTGACAGTGCTAACTCATTTTCCAATATTGTTTTTGAATGCCTACCATGTTTTTTTCTAAAGAAATGTTTCAAAGTTAAGAAGAATAAGATGGCAGTGGGGGTGGTTGTGACAAATATTCATTGAATACATGCCAAATTCAGACTGACAAGAGCTGTAATAGAAAGATACAGGAGCATTGAGTGGCAATAATTAGACCTGACCTAGTTTGGGGGAGCGCCATAGAAGACTTCTTACAAAGAAACAGAACTATGTTCTACCTATAGTAGTAATACACACTTTTACTGAGAACAGGAGTTTTCACATACTTGGCAAAATTGGATTTTTTTTTTTATTCTTCCACTTGGTTTATCGAACATAGTGGCTGCTTAATAGTTTGAGTAAAGCAATTGATGTAGAACATTATCTACCTGCTCATGATTGGGTTGTTGTTGCAAGGTTAGATTCATGTTAGGGCCCTTCTTATATACTATGTGTATAATTAGTTATGAATATTACTTATTTCTCCTAAGCAAATTGTGTTGGGTTCTGAGAGAAAAGAATAGAATTTCTATATATTGAGCACCAACTCTGTTCCAGGAATTAAGTGCATTTTCTCTTTTTTTCTTTCTTTCTAGCCCACATAGAATCTAGTCTGTTAGCACTACCATGAAAAATTGATCTCTAATCTGACAACCTCACTCTTTTAAATTAAATCCACCAACATTTCAAATTTAGGCTTGTATAATAGTCTTCTAATTGGTCTTCCTATTTCTGTTCATGTATCCCCATAATCAGTTCTCCATATGGTGGCCCAGTGAGGTTAAAAAGTTAATCAGAGCATGTTACTCTTCCATTCAAAGTTTTTTAGTATGTTCTCTTTGCCTTGCAAAAAAAAAAAAAAAAAAAAAAAAAAAAAAAAAAGGAAGCTGACAAGGTCTTGGGTGTTTTGTCCTTTGACTTTCCATACCCATTTCCTACTGCTCTCAGTTTTTCTCACTGAAATCTGGCCTATTGCCATTCTTGGTACAGTCTAAATATGTTCCTGCCTTAAAGTCTTTGTATTTGCTGTTGCTTCTGCCTAAGCTATAATAATCTTCACATGGATGATCACATAACTTATTTCTTCTTCTTGTTTAAGCTTCTCTTCCTATTCTCAGAGAAGCATTACTAACCAACTGATTCATAATGCCAAGTTCTCCCCTCAGTCCTCACCCTTGCTCTGGGACCCCTTACTCAACTTGTTTTTTCTTCATAGCCCTTACCACCTTCAATATAATTTGTATTTATTTGCATATTTTCCAGAATATAAATTTCAGGATGATAGAGGTTTTCTTCCTTCTTTTCTTTTTTCTTTTTTCTCTAGAACATTCCATATTCTCAGATCCAAACATGGTGCCTGGTACATAACAATATTCTACAAATATTTTTAGAATAACTGACTGACAGAATGATCTCATTCAAAACTCTACCTATGATGATCTTGAAAGGTGATTGCCAGAAGTCCAGAACCACACCCTAGTACTGTTTGTGTCCCATTTAGTGCCTTGAACAGAGTAAACATTTAGCAATTATTTTTTAAATAATTAATGAATATAGTTATGAACATTAAACTCTGCATATTGCTATTGAGAGATAATATAATTTTATAAGTAAGTGCATTCATTGTCTTTGTGATTAGACTCAGAAGTTTGACTTTTATATCTCCACTTGTTTTGACAGATTGAGCAAAACATTTAACTTCTCTGAGCCTGGGTTCCTGATCTGAAAAATTAAGTTAATAATAGAACTAGCCTCATGAAGATTAAATGAGGAATGTAGGCCACACTGGATCTGCATATGTTATCAATAAAATAATCCTCCAGTTTGAATTAAGTGACTGCCTCTGGTCCTTGGGTTTTCCTGTGGCAGAGCAGTTATCTCAGTCAATATTTTGTTTGTCTGATCCCCTATTAGGTTTTAAGCCTTTGGAGGGCAAGGACTTAATTTTATTAATCTTTAAATTCTCAGAACCAGTACATTGACGGCCTTCAACAAATCTGTTTCAAGTTGAATAGGACTGAATTAGAGATGGCAACTCTTATTCCAAAAAAAGAAGAGCATTGTGATATTGATCAATGTTAATTTCAATGAGTTCTTAGTAAGTATTGATAAGGCACATGTACTTACCCTACAGGCATGTTTGCAAAAAGTTATTCACAAAAGCCATTCGAGACAGGCTGTATACTTGGGGTCTTAGTTGTGATGATACAGGAGAAGAATGAATGTGGAGGAGAAGAGCAGTGCCTGCTGGAGAAAAACCCCCGTGGTGTAGATCATGACCCTTTCTCTGCTGTTATTGGCTTTTGCCAAAGCCAGCTTCCAAAGTGCTCCAGTTAGATTTCTTTTATCAGTTGTTAGGTATATATAGCCAGTTGTGTCAGCTGAAGTAGTGGAAATTTCTATTCAACTTATAAATAGTTGAAGAGCTCGTCTTGGTGAAATATGAAATGAGAAAATATTCTATTTTCTCCTGGGAAGGGGGATCAGGATTCAGTATATGACGCTGTCACATCAGCCATGTCAGGTCTGCTGTTCATGAGACCACACAGCTATAAGTTATTCATTGGAACATAACAAAGGGCCTTAGCAAGTAATGAGTATTCTTCTGAAGCTTGCTCTCCAGCTAGAAGCCGAGGCCTTCAGGGTTATTCTGTAAAAAGGAGAAATGGACCTCACATCTTTTAGGGTTGCTATACTTTGCAAATATGAAAATAATGCATTGATCAATTCAAGGAAACTCCAGGAAATTTTATGTTCTTTCTGGGGACATGTGGAATTTTTATCCTTTGTTTTCCAGGGGAAGCAGAGAAGATATTTTTATTGATGATCATGTTTATATCTTGGCTGGATATCAGCTTTTTTCTTTTTCATTTTTTTTATGAGTT
The DNA here is from genome assembly GCA_004027375.1 of Macroglossus sobrinus. NCBI lineage: Eukaryota > Metazoa > Chordata > Mammalia > Chiroptera > Pteropodidae > Macroglossus > Macroglossus sobrinus. The sequence goes on from PVKZ01000592.1 coordinate 686,921, forward strand.
TCTTCTTAATACCTTTGGTTCATTTATTCAGATCTTTATTCTTGGTGCCTATAATTAAAAGATCTGAGAGAAGATACATTTCTCAGAGTGGTATTTAATTCTTTTATGTACAATTATAATTATTTAAAGAAGATATTTCACAGAATGAATGAGAGTTTGTAAGAAGGAGTCCTTTTTGGTTTTTGGCTTGAGGGAGCTCTGAAGTCTTTGCAGTAATTAGTGAAAAAAAAAGTATTGATTTTTGAATAAGAGGTAGATGACAATTCTAAGTTCTCTGAGACTCTAGGCCAGGTTACTCATCTTCTCTGAGTACTGTAATGGGGAATATTAAACCTTGGAAAGGTTTAATACAGCATGCCCAGAGCATTGAGCATTATTCCTTTCTACATTAGGTGTTCAACAAATGTTAATTTCTTTCTCTGCTTACTTTTCCGAAAAACAATATTCTTTTTCTCATTGCTACTTATTTGAATAATGTTATCTGTTTTCTAATTACCCTTCAGGTAACACCCTCCACTCTGAGAATAAAGTTCACACTCTTTAGCATAGCCCTTCTTAGGTTCTTTTTGCCCTGCCATTCTCCTCACTTTACTAGCCATGTTTACCTTCCTTTGTCCCTATCTTTTTCATGACACCTGGCTAACCCATTTTTCAAAATGTACTTTAGCTGTTATTTGTCCACATGCATTTGCTGAGCCCTAATTTTGACTTCTGTGCTCCAGTGGTGCTTGTCACATACTCTGTTATGGCTCTTACTACATTGTGTTAGATTTTTCTGTATCTCCCGCTAGACTGTAAGTTTCAGGCATTCACCATAGTGACTAGCACACAGGGAGTGATCAATAAATGCGTTGAATGAACAGATAAGTGAAAGGCTAAGTGTCAATGAGGAACCCCTAATTTGAAGATAGTTAAAGATGGAGAATTTTTGTCAGTACCTAAGGTCTGGAAAATTAATTAAGGTTTTACTTTTCTTCTTGGTAAAAACAGTTGTTAGTTTGTGAGAATTCTGTGTTATCGTGATTAAGAATACAGTGTCTGAACCATTATGACCTAGGTTTAAATCCCAGCTCTGCCACTGATTGCTATGTGATCTTGGGTTAATTAATGGCTCAGTTTTCTTACCTATAAAGTGAGCATAAAAATAATTTTGATTTCAGAGGTTGTTATGAAAATTAAATGAGTTTTTGCATGTAATGCACTTATAGCACCTGCAATGAGCTTATACCACCAGCACATGGCATATTGTAAACATTAAGCATTTTTTTTTTAATCTTACAATTATAAGCAAAGGACCAGATGTGAACTCAGCATAAGAGAAGGTGCCCACAGACAAGAGGCATTATAAAAGGCACTATTACCTTTTAAAAGTTGACAGAATTAAAGAATTATTACATCTCTATAAAAAGTAATATCAATGCAACTTCTCCTTTTCTTCCTCCTGTGTAGAGTGGGTGAGTTTAGTGACAGACTGTTTTGGAAGGAGCTAGAAATATCAACTTAAAAAATGCTTGGCAACCACTTTAAAGTGATTATCTGACTTTGGGAGAAAGGGAGAATACTGAGGTATTCCTCTTACCCAAATTTGGAAATGTCATGGAGGCATAATGAATCATCTCACAGAGGCTTTAAAAACATTTTTCTCACACTGAGTGTTGCCTATTGCCTTCTATTGCCAGAAATTCTGAAACTGAGGATAATTACAAAATCCCAAAGAAACTACCCAGTTTCATGAATTAGGGGAAAACTCAGGTCTAATTCTTTTACCGCCTTGTGTGGACATTGTGTCTGGCTCCTCAACCTCTTTTCTACTCTATGCATTGTCTATGTCAATCAAGGTAACCCTAGGACTCTTATCAGCTATGAATGAGCTCAGACACAGGCCAGTGTATTGCAAAGAAAGGGATTTTGAAAGAAGAACCCAGTATGTCTCTCTTGTTGAATGTAAACAAAGAAGCACATTGCTGTGGTTGCTCCTGCAACCATTTCTGGTCAAGACCACCAGTCTTAGGTTGAACCGATACTGTGACTGGTAGCTTAGAGGGGTGGGAGGTATTACATCCGTGATGACACAGTTGAGCCCCTGCAGCCAGCCCTGACTCTGCATTTTCTCTTTTGCATTACACTAAATGTCCTTATTGTTAAGCTAGTTTAATTTGAGTTTCTTGTTATTTGCGTCTAAAAAATGTTCTAATCAAACACACTAATGATACTTCTTTCATGTTGCCTTGTAAGGAAGTTATTTACATTCCTGTGGGTGTCCCTATTAGATAGTGAATAACTTGAGGGCAGCTGCCATGTCTCATCCATTTTTTTATTTCTTTCAAAACACTTACCATAGTGTCTTACACATAGTCACAATTTCACTATCTGTTGATATCTATCAATATTGGAAGCAATATACCCTGATAGCCTATGGCCTCATTTAACAGCTGCAAAATTCCTTTTAAAGAACAGAGTTTGCTTTTTTTTATCAGTAATCACAAAAGCCATTGTTTGGTAGAAGTGAATAAAAGCAGGATCTTTCAGTATCTTTTTTTATGTTGCTTGTGTACTAGTTGTTTATAAAAAGTCTTATTATGAATTAAACCATTAAATTATGTTTTCATAATATGCAACCAAGTACACTCCCCCTAGCTTTCCCCCTATCAGGACTAATTTAGGCAGTCTGTTTATAGAGTGAAGATGAATTTTATTGGTGACAAATGCACTCCTGCATTAACAAATTAAGTGTGCTCTCAAAGGAGAAAAAACAACTCGGAGAAAATTGGGTTGTCTGAAAATTGAAGTCTGAAAAAGAACTTCTTTCCTCAGGGGACATTCAGTATTTTTGTAATCACATAGAAAAGAAAACATATGTCTCTTGGGTATAACATTAAAATAAATTAATCTTGCTGCCTTATTCATAATGGCTCACAGCAAACTGAAAATGTTTATTTTTATATTTCCTTTGCTCATAAAACCAGGTTTTTCTATAACCTCTATCTCACTAAAGATGTATAATATGTCAACTTATAGGAGATGAAGACAGTGGTCTTTGTTCTTCTATTTTTGGCTTATTACTAATAGGTGAATGATCATGAGGAATAGTAGGACCGTAAAGCCTCAAGATCTTGACTTCATGTCACTAAAATATCATCCGCTTTTTTTTCCTGCTGTTCTTGGGATTTAAAATGTCTTCTATTCCTTAGAAATATGCTGCCTTATGGTTAGATCCTAATGACAGCTTTTATCATTCTCCTCTGTTCAGCCTAACTTGCGGTTAGTTTTCACCTATACCACACCAGGTTTCCCTTTCATCTGTCCTTCCATGCTCAGCCTCTGTCTGTCGGCATACCCATTCTCCTAAAATACTAGAAAATTCATTTATGTATATTTCTTTGGCATTCTCCAAGTCCAGTACTGAGAGACCTCACTCTATCACAGACATAGGTCACTGTATGAAGTAGCTTCCAGTAACATGAGGTCCTCACCATTTTTTACTGCAGGGTAACATAATTTTAAATATTAAATTTTCATAATCTTCAAAATGTTGAAAAGGTATGAATGACCTCTGTAATTGATACATAAGTCACTGAGAGATCCTGAAAAATATCAGTTATTTTCTGGAATTTAACCACCTGAAAATCTTATTGTATGTAGAAATGGTATAGTCATTGATGGAAACCCTAATATTTTCTCAGGAACAGAAATAAACTTTGTAAATAAACAGTTGCCATGTGATCACAAGGGGATTTGCGAAAGTCTGGGAATATTTTGATGGTTCATAAATGTGACTATTATTTTTGTGCTCTCCTTAATTTGTTTTCTAAAGTTATTAACAGTGAAACATTTAGTTAGGAAGCAATACTATCCAAGCCTGGGTAAAGAACTCTTTCTAATTGGTTGATTACAGAATAAAGGTTTTTAAAAAATTTACTTAATTTTATTGGGCTTATTTGAAATAATAGTTCTTATTTGCAAAGCAGGGGAAAACCTGGTTAAAATCAGAATAACCATTACAGGAGAGACGGGACAAAATACTAAACATTACTTTTTTTTTTTTTTTGAAATGAATCTCCTTAATACTTTGTCAGCTAGAAACTGGCTAAGCTATAGTCCAAACAATGGATTCCTTGATATTATTCTACTATGGAGCAGAGGAAAGTGGGCAAATATGGGAGATGAGAGTCACAGGAAAAGTACTGATAGCTGTAGGAATACCTAATTCAAAAGAATTCTTCAAGTTACAAGGAGAAACTACTCTTTAGTAAAAATGCTAACATGTTTCTTGAAGCCTTTTTTTTTTTTTTTTACTTTCAGAATAAATTTAAATCAAGATTAAGGAAAGAGGACATTGCCTTTTCACAGTATATCTCTGTCCCCTAACCTATTCCTGTTAGTTTTAAACATGATTAATCATTTGACTTGACTACCCAAATGATAGTCTGTTTGTATTAAACATATATTACAATTTATTTTCCCATATATAATTAGTTATAATCATTGCTGCCAGAATATAAAATGACACATCAATGATAAGAAGAGATAATAGCAGTTGTATGCATGAAAAGGCATACAAAACAGTTAAAGCTTATAATTACATCTCTCTCTTCATCCCTTGTATTTGTGTCATGATGCAGCTCAGGTAGCATAGACTTTAGGTAGTTATTAAGATCATGTGAATATTCTACTAGGATGTACTGCAAATCTGTAAGTACATGGGTACTTAGATATCCAGTATTAAAAGAAGTTAATAATTTGGAATGCATTTTATCAAAACAAGATTTCTTTTCGGAAAGCTTGAATGATGCATTATCTTGATATTTTTATGCATTTAATGAGATACCAAATTTGTGCTGAATACAGTGCTAGTCACCTTGGAGTATACACAAAACAAAAGGCACTACCTCCTTTCAAGAGACTTACAATCTTTCCAAGTGATGGAAACAAGACAATACCTGTGAAGCAAGAAGAAATGATATCATACCCATCTAATTTTTCTAAGTTCTACAGTCTGTGTTGGAATTTGGAGAGAGGAGATCAGGAGATATGTGTGAAGGATGCAAGCTCGAGTTGAATTTTGATGGTTAAGATTTATATAGTTGTAGATAAAGTTAGTTGTAAGAGACATTTTCCATGATTCACAGGAGTTTAATAATTTCATCTTAGATTTTCTTTCTATTATCTGAGCTAATTACATTTTCTCATTTAACCAGCACTATCTAACATATACAGATAATTACAGTGAGCTTGAGAGAGAGATTAAAAAAAAATAAGAAGTATGCTCCTCACTCTGATCTAACTGAGCAACAAAACATAGATTCATCAAGCTACTAGATAACAAATACAAAGTAAAGCTCTTTGGTTTTATCTGTATTTTAACTCTATAGGTATGTGGACCTTATGGCTCTAAGCTTCCTCACGTTTTCTCTACTCATAACTCAGAAAAACCTGCACAATAGGCCAAACAGGTTTTGGACAATCCAAAAACTTTTACTGGATTCAATTTGGGGCAAAGTTGGCAGGTAAGTATGTTAAAATTTTGCTTTCATTTGATTTGTTGAAAGTGAAACAATTAAACAACATATAACTAAAGTGGTTTAACAGAAACTATAAAGCCATAGGCCGACTCACTTAAAATGTTCTACAGGTTATGAAAAGACAAATTTTTGAACAGTATCTTTTATATTTGATACTAAACATTTTTTTGTCCTTGTTGGCTGATTAAATGCATTCATTTGCAAAACACAAATTCTGCATTTTAAGTCAAGGACTTGAGTTATTTATGCAAACTGTCTTACTTAATCTGGTCTTGCCTAACATTATAGCTAAAGGCTAGATTTAATTTTAGTGGCTTAAATGCCTATGACTGATTTGTGTTCACTTGTGTAAGGATAATAAATTCCTTGAAGAGGTGTTGTGATTAGAAAATAGCGACCCTATTTTATCTTTAAGCTATCTGTGGTCTTTGAGACCTTTTTTGGGCTGTTCTTTGTGAGAAAAGTTGCCTCCAAGATCCCTGCTCAGAGAATTTGCCTCAAGGCCACAGAGTAGTGAGGACTGAAAAGAATAGACCCCACAATTCAGGATGGACAAAATTATTTCTGTGAAAGCAGTAGATGTGGGCACATGCTCTTTTCTAACCTCGTAAGCTATAATACAGCTCTTGTGATTTTGCAAGGGCACCATCTGAGAGAAGTGCTCAAAATACAAACTCTTGAAGAAGCCTCTCATGGGCACATCTGTGAGTATTGGCACAAATGTTTTCATGCTTCCCATGACTTCATAACCACAGCTTATATCATCCAGATGTACCATGAGAATCAACTAAAAATATGGTTTTGATTTCAGGTTGAGTAATCTCATCACTAAGACTTATTTGGATATCTTGGTATTGCCACTCTCTCAAATAGGAAATAACATAAATATTGGGCTAATAAATTGAATTACTATTGATTCAAATCAACAAGTAAAATAATACTTATTGCTAAGATATTAAGTATTATGGGAAATATAAAGATGATAGTAAATTCTAACCTCAAAAGTAGTTTAAAATCTAGTAGGAGATATTAGAAGTACTTACCCAACACTAATCGAAAAGAGAAGAGCTATGTGCTTTGAATTGTTTTGTAATAAGGTCCATGAGAAAGGTACAAGAAAACATTAAAAGAATAGAAAGAATGAGAGAGGGAGGGAGGGAGGGAGGGAGGGAGGGAGAGAGAGAGAGAGAGAGAGAGAGAGAGAGAGAGAGAGAGAGAGAGAGAGAGAGAGAAACGACTTCTTAGTTGGAAACATCAGAAAAAGTTTTATAATGAAAGCAGGACTAAAAGTGGAATAAAAAGGTGAGCAAAGCAAATGATGTGACTTCTGATTTTGCAATAGACTTTTAACTTTGTGTTTTTTTTTTTTTGTCTGCAAAGCTTTTTTTCCTGGAGGTGATTAAAAAAAGATCCTAGAGACCCATAAGTCAGGATTGTGCTATGTAGTGACAGCATTCACTATTTTTTAGATCACTAAGTAAAAACATGACAAATTTACACTTAATCTTAACCAAAATGCCAAGAAATGACATGGTACAAAATTTAATACTATGATTATTTGGCTATAGTTGACACGAACCACACTTTAAGAGAAAGATGAAAGGATGTCTGCTTATTTGTCTCAGAATTATAATTACAACTGATTATATTGGTTATTATTTCTTGAATCCTTTTTATGATAAAGTTATGTTGTTGTTGATGCTCTTTCCATAGAATTGATAGCATTACAAGTCTTGTAAGATTTTAGATGTAATTTTGTACACTCTTTTTCCTTATGTTGTACATGTCCATATTAACAAAAGACAGGAGACTCAAAGTCTCATTGTCCATAGAACTCAGAGGTTAACTCAGTTTCGTAGAGCTCATATTCCTAAAACTCATTTCCTGGGCATAAAGTAAGATACCTCTTTCACATGATCAGCTTAATGGGGTGTCCCTCAGCTAAACAAATGTACAGTATTTGTAGTAATTGTGGTGATTTGATAACTTTCTATTTTAACTTATTTTGTTCTTCATAAACCACTGGGAACCAACAAATACATTTCTGAAATAATAATGTCAATGACATTGAAACATTGGCCTTTCTCTTAACAGGTTTAGATATATATGAAAATAGTTTTTGCATATTGAGTTAGAATGAAATACATTCTGAAAAGTCCTAGAAATGTCTAGTGTTGATATAAAAGGTTACACTTCAAATTTCTATAAAGTCTTTCTATTTGAAGACACATATACATATACACACACATACACACAGCTGAATAGTACTTTCCTTTGTTATTCAGGTATAAAGTTTACTACAATGATATAAATTGAATAAAATAAATTATAGAAATAATCTCATTTTATAATTTTAGTACTTATTTTAAGGTATACTTCATTTAGTGCTTTATCTTCTTGTGAGGCCACATGTAAAACTTGACTTACATCATACTTGATTCATATTTTGTATCAAGGCTGTTTTATGATATATTTTACAGACATAAAAAAGAAGGTAAAAGGTCACATTCTTGTAAAAAAAAAGAAGTAATATCTTCTTTTATAAAAAATGTTTATTGCCATTACCTTAACTTCATTAAAAACTCACAGGTTGTATTACAGGGCACTGTACTTAGCAAGAGAGGGCACTGGGGTACATTTGTGCCTTGTGGAGACACATTAATTGGAGCCAGCTCTATCCTTTGACTCAAGAATCAAAACTTTGGTATTAGACTACAAGTAAATAAGCAATAAAGAAAACATACAAGCATGCAAAGTCATTTATTATGTCATCATTCAAAACCATGAATAATTAGAGAAAAATAAAGTTAATATCTAGTAATATGGAGTTAGTTTAGTAATTTATAGCACATCTCCTTAGCCACATAGAATGACAGTACTGAGTGACTCTAAATTTTTTTCTCAAATATTGCTATTGTAATATTTCAATAAGAAATACAACATATGAAAATAATCTGAAAAATACACATGCTGTTTTGAATAGAATTATTAGTTTTGATATTCTATATTACATCAGACTCTAACTGCATAAACTACTTTGTTTGACTTTGAAATCAAAATGAACAAATGCATGTATTGTTTTAATTTTAAAATGACAAAATAAATACATTTAAATCCTTTTTTTAAATAAAAATGGCAAAAAAGTATTGTTAAAATAATGGTATTATATAAAATTATAAACCATATTAAAAAACTTATTTACAGTATTTATATAATTTTGCAAAACAGTAACTTTAAAACACTAACTGATGCATCTTTCATTTCCAGTAATTCCTAATTATAAGCCAAGGTCTTCCACCCATGGAAACAGTGACATTTGCTGATTCCCAAGGAAGTCAGACACAGCTACTTGGGACAAAGTTGTCCTTACTTGGCTCCATATTTGACTCTTTTTTTGAAGTCCACAGTAGACATAGTACTCTAAAAGCCACAATACTTTTATGAGCCACTTGGGAGAAAAAAGTCTTCATTGAAATTTAGTAATTTGAATTGGCAAATCAAAAACAAAGCATAATGAATGGAGGAATTGAGTTTATATCCTAAACTAGACTCTGGAAGAGTTACAATACCTTAGAAACAGCTTACCTTCCCACCTGGAGATCCAGGACCTTTGAACTCAAGTTAGGCTTAGTTAAGGGAGGAACTCGGGGAATTTTCAAGGAAAGCATGACTATCAATTCTGGACAGGTTCCTGTTTTTTATCTCCCTGCAATTAAAGCCTGGCGTAAGAGACTAGGATACATAAGTGGGCTAATGATTCTGAAAGAAAAAGAGGCTGGTGTCCCACTTCTCGTCTAGAATTCTGGAATGAGATACTTCCCAAGGTCTATACCTATGTAGGGCTGCTTTAGTAGACAGAGATTGTGGTGTGATGCTTCAGAGAGGGCCTGAGTCACCTCTTGCACAGCCTCATCCTCAAATCCTATCACCTTTGAATGCATCCAAGAAATCCCAAACATTGTACATGAGGGAATTGTGACCTGTCTGTCTGCCAGGGGTCAGCAGGGGACTGAGAGAGTGCACTCAACAGTAGAGACTTGTGCAGGGAGTCTAGAGAATCAGCAGCTGTAGTGAGTGTTGAGGGGGCAGAGACACATAAAAGCTCCCTGACGGAGCTTGACAGACACAGAAGAACTCCCCAGCAGAGCCTTACCACCATTTGGGAATATCAGTTCTGGTTGCAGCTTAAAGATGATAACGCCTAAGACAGAAACATGAGATATACATCCTAGGACAGAGGAGGGCTCTCTGAACAGAAGCCCCTGCCCCCAAGCCAGGATGATACATAAGTCCTGGAGAACTTACTTCTCTCCTAGGAGGAAGAACTGGGGATAGAGGTAGGTGGGGAGAGAGGAGCAATTGTTATGAGACCCAGTTTGAAAATAGAAGAATCCCTTTGAGCTGCAGTATAAATAAATAAATAGAAGGAAGGAAGGAAGGGAGAGAGAGAGAGAGAGAGAGAGAGAGAGAGAGAGAGAGAGAAAGAAAAAGAAAAAAAACCCCTTTTTTTCTATAATTAAGAGAAATGTGAGCTTAAGGACTGGGTTACTTTTAACTATAAGAAATAAAGAAGTTTCTGTTTCTGCACACCTGTGCTTTTGTACCTCAGGAAATAAATACCTGCTTAGGTTGTGCTCTCTGTGTATGTGTGTACATGTATAAATCTCAAAGAAAATGAGATTTGCTACCAATTCCCTGGCCTCAGGAAACAACACACTGTGACTTCACTCACAGTGGATCATGCCTGGACAGAGCAGTGGTGAGCATGTGGGGAGAGCAGAAGCCGATGAGTGGAGAAAGAGAGAGCTTGGCAGTGTGATAAGACCTGGCCAGTAATCTCAGATTCACTTTTTACCCATAGACAAGACTTTGGCTCTCAAAACCAGGAAACTGCTGGCAATTTGTTTAACCTTGGATAAATCAGGGTTAATCTGGAGGAGAAACCGACCTGTTTAGAAAGCTTGGGGTCAGGTTCTAGGAATTCAAGAGATAAAAAAAAAAAAAAGTTACAGATCATTGTATTTGAGCCTCATTGCCTTATGGGTTATTTTTGTGTATTTTCTACAAAAACCAGGAACACAATTGGTTGGTCCCTGGGAACCGGTTTCTCCTTGGAGTGAAATTTTGCAGCTGATTAAGAGAAAAAGAAACATGTTTGCAATTGTGCTCTGTAATTGTGTGGGGACTCTAGAGTGAGAAGCATGGGATGCAGCAGAGTATTACAGAAACAGTGGAAAACAATTTGGAGTTGAATACATCTGGATTTAAATCCTGGGACTTCTGCTTACTCAATTTGTGTGACCATAAATGGGTCAGTTTCCTTTTTATCAAAATGGGAACAATTACACTTATGTTGTCAAGTTATTGTGTCAAGATGATGTGCATAAGGTGTGTAACTCCTTCTCTGGTAACTATTTGGTGGGTACTTATTAAATGGTAGTTATTTACAGAAAAAGATATATTCACTTATGATTATTTGGCTGTAACAAATTACCACGAATTAGGTGGCTTAAGAAATCAAATTTATCCTCACAGTCTGAAGGCCAAAAGTCTGAAATTGAGATGTAGGCTCCCACCAGAGGCTCTAGGGGGAGAATCTCTTCCTTATCTCTTCCAGTTACTGGTTGCTATCAGCATTCCTTGGCTCATAGCTGCATCTCCATTTGCTCCATGATCCCAACACCTTCTCTGGGATGTGCCTATGTTCAATCTCCTTCCCCTTCTCTCTTATAAGGGTCCATGTGATTGCATTTAGGGCTAACCTGGGATAAACAACTCCTCTCTAGATCCTTAATTTAATCACATCTATTGCCACACAAGGTGATATTAACTTTTAGGGATTAGGAAGTGAATATATATTTGGCGAGCTATTTTTTCCACCCACCAAACCTGACTAAATCTTATACTATTGTCCAAATGTTGTGTCTCCTCAAAGCTCACATGTGGGAATTCAATGCCTAATGTGATTCTAATAGGGGATGGGTACTTCGGGAGGATCTTAGGTCAGGAGGGTGGAGCTCTCATGAATGGGACTAGTGTTCTTATAACAGAGACTCCACAAAGACCCTTTACTCCCTCCACCATGTTCAGAGAGAAGTCTGTGACCTGGAAGAAGATCTTCAGAAAAGTGAGAACTGAATTTCTGTTGTGGATAAGCCACTCAGTCAGTGGTAATTTATTATATCAGTCTGAATGGATTAAGACATCCATTTTGTAGGGAATTTTTATGAAAATGAAAGCCTAACATGTAAGGTTTCAGAAACAATTTAAACTTTGCTTTAAAGTTGCTGAGGTAAGAGTACCTATGGGAACAAGGAACATAGTTGTCAGAATTAAGGAAAAGAAAACCCAAAAGATAAATACCTAAAATAAAGCACCACCATTTGGAAAAGTGAGAAGATTTGAACTAAAGATAGTTATCTTTAAAAAAAAATGTAGTATTGCTTTATTTACCATTTATCTCTAGAGGAAATTCCTAGAAATCAAATCTTATTGTGCTACTGCTTTCTACTCTATAATTGAAATTATCTATATGTGAAAAAATCTCTGTCATTTGAACTGAAAAAGTTTTCAGAGATCTACAGCCATGCTCATTCTCTTAGCATCGTATCTGTTTAGGTGCTGACATTCTAAATATTGCAGTGTATTCCTTACTCTATACCTGTACTATTTCCCCTGAATTATGGGAGTACCTTCATGACTGGGAAAATCATTGAATTGTGCATTTGTAGCTTTTTTGATTATCGTCTACATCTAATATTTAAACATGACCTTTGGACTTAAGTAATTTATAAAACATTTTCTTCTTGTTTATTATTCTGTTTTGTAGTTCTATATTTAAAGCTCATTTAAAGTAAAAGGTGCATATGCAACTAGAAAAAAATTTGTTTCTAATCAGATTTTGACTTGCAAAGAAATAATCTTACACTTATTCTTAAATTAGAGATTTATTTATTTATGATCTTGGTATCAGCAATTCTTGTGCTTTCCCATAACACTTAAGGTGTTTTTTAAAATATAAGGGGTACTATGTATTGTATAAATGATCAGATTTCCCTTTTTGTGTTGATCATTAATTTTATTACCTGCCTATAAGAGTATAAAAAAATTTTGGCATATATTTTCATATATTTTGGCAGCATTTTATATCACTGCTCTCATTTTTCTTTTGTATGTTTCTGTTTTAAGTTAAATTGTGTCCTCCAAAAAGACATATTCTCCAAAAAGAAGTTATAATTCCTGATGCCTGTGAATGTGAACTTATTTAAACAGAAGGTTTGCAGATATAATCAAGTAAGGATGAAGTCACATTGAATTAAGGTGGACTTTAATCCAGTGAAATGGTAGAAACTTGGCTGAATTGTGCTCTGTTGTTGAATGGAAAGCAAAATTTATAAGTAGTGAGCTTGAGTTTTTAGTTAAGAATACTTTCAAAGTGTAGAAGGTGTGGCCTAGATATAGTAAAATTTGAGAGCAAAGAGATGACTTGAGGAAGAAACTGTTAGGCAAAAAGAATTTGATGATTAGGAACATTCTCAGTTTATACAGGTAGTGTGTTCTGGAAACAGGCATGAGTGTGGCTGGACAGACTTTCTCTGAAGAGATCAGGTATGTGAATCATAGATCTAACCAAGTGTCTCAGGAGAAGCCAGAAATAGAGATGGAGTTATCCAGGGAGGATCTACAGAACCCTCATATCTAATCCCATGACATCCACTGAAGGCTGGCAAGGTTTTCAAGAATTTTATGTTAGCTGAAACACTTCTAGCGGTGACTAAAAAGGACAAAAGGAATGAAAAGAAGGAAGAATGACTCTGAAGGCAGAACCATGGATGCAGAGGCCACAAAGAATGGGAACAATCACTTTGGAAGGCCCAAAGAATGGAGAATGAGCCACTCAGAATTATTCTTGGGCCTAGAAATCTAAATGGAATTGTAGTAAAATTTCTTTATTCCTTTAATTATTTTTTCTTTTAGAATGAAAATATCTATCCTATCCCTGTTCTATCATTGTGTTGTGAAAACAGGTAACTTGTTTTCTAGTTTCATGGGTCTGTAGACAGACCCACCCTGCGATTTTATCCCAGAGTCTCACCCATATCTGATTTAGATGATGAGATGTGGACATTTTTTGAATTGGTGGTATTTAGTTGAGATTTTTCGACTTTCAGTTAATGTGAGAATGGAGATGATAGCATGTGCTGAATCCATTTTGGGAAAGACATGAATTTTCAGGGTCAGAGGCACACTGTACTGGGTTAGACAGGGTCCTTCACAGAAATAGGGCCTTCACAGAGGTGTAGGTCCTAAATTACTGAATTAGGGTAGGTCCTAAAGGCAATATGACAACTGTTGTTCTTACAAGAGGAAGAGAGAACAGGTAGACACAGAGACACATAGAGGAGAGACTACCATGTAGAGAAAGAGGTAGAGATTTTAGTAATGCATCTACAAGCCAAAGATTGCAGTCAACTGCCAGAAGGTAGGAAGAGACAAGGAAGGATTATATCCTAGAGTTTGCAGAGGTACTATAACCCTAAGACTCTTTGATTTTGAACTTTTAGCTTCTTATATCTGTGAGAGAATAAATTTCTATTTTGTAAACTACATGCTTTGTGGTATGTTGTTATGGCAGCCTTAAGAAATTAATACAGTGTCCATGTATTTGAGTGTGTGCCTGTGTGTAAAATGTGCATCTATTTATGGTTATACATGGGACAGACATTTTCTCCTATTTCAAATTTCTGCCATCTAATTTTTTTAAAAAGTAAAATTATTAAATAAATAATTATCATAGAATAAGATTCTATTTCTTGTTCAAGATTGTTATTGAAATATATCCTCTTTGGATAAAAATATAATTAGTTACATTGCTTCTAAGACAATGACCCAGGATAGATTTTTTTTAATCTATGCATTTTTCTGACTCTGCCAACAGTACACTTGATGGCATTCTGCAGAAAGTTACCTCAAAATTCCCTGTAAGACTTAACATGATTAGGAAGCAAGTAAATTCTGAGCTTGAAAGACCAGAGATTCCCATTGTGTGGATGTTTCATTAAGATAAAATGAATTTGGGATTTACTAAGAGATAGGTCAAGCCAGTACACATCCCAGTTTGTCCCTCTATGGCATATGACCTATTTGATGTGGCCATATAAAGCCTCTGATTGAGACAGCAAGCAGATGCACTGGAGATATTTTCTAAGACAGAAACAAATGAGTGACAAAGGCACTTTTCCTTCTTTCAATTTTATGAATTTCAGGGTTTGGCAGGGGTGAACTCTACTTTCATGTAGATGATAATGCAATGCTGTAAAGAAATTGAATTGAGTAAGATTCTCTCTGGATTGTAAACTTGCTTCCTATTATTTCTTGGATTTTTTATTTTTTGTCTTTATTTTTTTTACTCTTGAAAACAGAAAACAGTGAACTTTAAAAGCAGGGAGACAGGTTTTAAGCTTATTATTGTTATTCAGATCAATTTGAAACCAAGTCCCACCTCCCATGTCTTCTAATTTTGATGTACATTGTACACTGGCCACTGGCCAGAGAAGAATTCAGAAAATAATATTCATTTATTCTCATACACAGCAGTTTGTGCTGAGAGGGAAGATAGCATTTACAGTTAATAAACATATTGCATTTTTTGTGCATTTATTAATATCGGCTGGGGTTGTGCTGGTGTTGTCCGCATTAGGTATGATTAACTTTTACTAGCTTTGGAAATAAATTTATCATTCTTAGTGACTTTCTCATTTAATGGTTCATACTTGCTTTCTTCAAATTTTAGCAACAATTTATTAAATTTATTAAATAAGTATAGCTAATTTGATTCAACACCAACTGACCAGATAGCATATAGCTGAGAAACTTCTTGTAACTAATATAGCAAATGTCAGAGAAACCCAGCAAATATTGATGAAAATACCTTTAAAAGAGGAGAACAAATTATCTGTTTTTAGGGCTCAAAGAGAATATTGTCTCTGATTCTTAAAGTTCCAAAAGTCTCTTGGCAAAAAGTCCATTAGATAGCACAATGCTATTTTTAATTTTTATAAAAAAATTTTACGACTACTCAAAATTTTTTCTTAGCTTATCACTGGACAATTGGGTTGATCATCAAGTTGAAGGTGGTAGAAGAAATAGAAACCTCAGGGTTCTCAATATGTTAATATTTTTTTCATGCATCTGATACTCTGTACTGGCCTCAACCATATATCACATAGCTGAGAAACACTTTACATTCTTGTATTTGACAAGCACTGAAAAGCATCCAAGGCAGTGAGTTGGCACAAATACAGCATGCTTTGGCAAAAGTAAGGCCAGACTTGATATGGTGTCCCACAGGGACAGCACCTGGCACTGAAATCAGGCCCACCTCTCTTCAAAGAACAGCCCTTACTCTGAAAAAAAAAAAAAAAATATATATATATATATATATATATATATATATATATATATATATATATAAATTAAAAATTGATTTTTTTAAAAAAGAAAGCACAATTACTTTGGTTTGGACAAATAAGCAGCCACATAATTAACTTAAAAATACACAGGCAAAAAGCACACTGACTAATTTATCATTTAATAATTTGTAGTAGAGAGATGCTTGCTTGCTTGCTTTCAAAACAGAATCTGGAAAAGGGAAATGCAAGGTATGTGAGCATGACATGAAAGCACAGAATGATATGTTGCTGCATTAAGTTAGACAAAGCACTTGGAAAAATTAGAGAGGTAATTCTAAGCAATGTGTAAATAAATAACTTATATATTAAAGCCAGTCCCTGTACCTTGAGACAGAAAATGCATTTAATTTAGAATATTCATGTTTATTTTAAAAACAGATTTGATCTTGTTTCTCTACCATATGTTTTTCCTTTTGAAAATTATGCATTTAATTGTTTATTTATTCTCTTGTGTACATATAGCTAGGTGACACTGCTAACAACAGGGGGTATTCATTCAAACCAGAAGAATGAAGGGATCAAATCTTTAGGTAATAATGATGGAAACAGAGAAACAGGAGGCATTTCATAGTCAAATTATTTTGAACTATAAAGTAATTACTTTTCTTTTGGACAGATGCTTATTAGAGTATTTCCAAATGGCATTGGATGATTTGCTAAGATGCAATGTAATTTTAAAAATAATTCAGTATATTGATTCTATGACATACTCTGTGCTATCAGGTGCATGATAGAAAACATGGTGCTCAGAAGAAGGAAGAACTCATAAAATATTGCATGTTTTCAAGGTAGAATACTTTAGAGAGGTGAGTGCAGAAATATGCTGCTGTTCAATAGCTGTGGTCTGGGGCATTTACTTAACCATGCCAATTTTCAGTTTTCTTACTTGTAGAATTAGTATAAGACTAAACTTTTCACATGAAAATATTGGAAAAACTATATAGAAGAATGTGTGTAAAGCCATAAATAAGCTGGTATGTTATTATGGCTTGATAAATGTGGACTAGGATGTGTTATTGTGCCTGCTTTAACACTAATTTTCAAATGAGCCATAAGAATCTTGAACACCATCTGGGAATTGAGCCATGATGCAGATAAAATCACCAAGGATTTGTTTTTGTTATTTGCATGTAAAGAGAAAATAACATCTAATATCAGTCTGTTCCTTATATGAGCTAGATGTTAATGTGTGTTGACTCTTGGGACACTTGATACCTCTTCTTTATTCTACCCTATATTGCAGAGTCTGGAAGTCTGAGAGCTATACATTTTCCACTCTTCTTTGCCGGCAAGATTTGAAATTTGTATGAAGCTCCATTGGTGAGATACATTTTGTAATATTTGGAAGGCAGAAGAGAGGCAGAGGTTGACTTGGCCCTTACGAACTCAAATAAATCAATTGTATGCATCTTCTTCCCAGCTCTGCATTCAGCAGCTTTAAAATAGCCATTGTGAGAATCTTTACACTATGGAAGTTGTTGGCAGATATCATAGTTCAGTACTTTATTCCAGTCTAGTAAGTCAGTTGCTAGATATATCTAGCACACCATTGGGTAGAAACCACATTATTAATTTACTAGTACTGCAAACAGATAACTGGGCATTGATAGAAGTGATGTTCTGCAGTAATCTCTGGATATTGCTCTGTTTATCATTAACTGTCTCAGCACTGCAGACATCTGTGACCACTGGGGCAATTAAGTGGGGGAATTCCTAATCGGGGTTACAGTAGCAATTTTCTGCTTGCTTGAATCCAGTTGTAAACCTGTACCAGTGGTAGCCTTTTCTTTCAATAGTTTTGTAAACATCAAGTTCTTGCTAAACTTCTTTCTGCCTAAAATACCTAGAATACTTTTTGTTTTCCTGATGAAATGTCTAAATATAGGTATAGTTATCTTGGCAGGACTCACATGTATTTGACAAAATAAAGATTTTTAAAAAAATTTATGATAAACTTTGAGTATACAATAGTAAATCCTCACTTAACATTGTTGGTAGGTTCTGCGACTTTAAGAAAAATAACTGATAATGAAATCAATTTTACCACGAGCTAATTGAAATAAATGAGTTAAGTTCCTATGGCATAACATCAACATTATAATGAAATGATATTATCTGAGAACCCGACATACCTATAAAGATGCCATCTTCGAATTTACTTGAATGTGAAGAAGATAAGCTCAACTGAACAAAGTAAACAAGTGAACCTATGAAAAGTACTTGTAAGGGATTTAGACTTGAAGGCATTAACATTTATAGATTTTAGAAAATTTTAAATCAAAGAACAGAAAAACCTGTCAGCACTTTGATTGGGGGAGTTTTCTTTTTGTTTTTCTGAAGTCAAAAAGAAGAAACCTAACTCTGGAATTTGAATAAACCTAACTTTTTCTACTGACAATGAACTTGTATATGAGAAATTATCCATATTTACATATTAAATAAATATTTAATGAAAATCTTCTATGCTGAGTTTCATGGTTATCTTTTGGGGGAATGTAAAGATAAAAAAATATTTTTTGTTCTTGAAGAAATTATAAAAAATATTCAAGTATAATATAAGCTAGAAAGTTATGAATTTCAAAAAAATCAGGTAAAGAGCTATACTAACCCTTATTTAAGAGGAGATTTCTATTAGCTGAGTAATTCAATATTTTTTATTTAGTTTTCATGATGAAGCATGAATCAATTTTAATAAGCTGAGTGAAAGTAAGCACTGAGGTTGTTGGATGGAATGGTAATATGATAGAGAAGCTTGGCAAAAGTTGAGTGGAAGACAAGTATTCATTCCACAATTATTTCTTAAGTGTATACTACATGCCAAGTTGACTCTGCAGTGATGGTTGATGTGTATATAATTTCTGCCCCCATGGAGTTTATAGTCTAGTGAATAAGATTGACAAGTGTAATGGGCTGATATCATCCACCTAAAATTATGTACATTGGGAACCTCAGAATGTGACCTTATTTGAAAATAGTATTTTCGCAGATATAATTAGTTAAGTATATCGAGATAAAATCTTCCTGAATTTAGGATGTCCTTGTAAGAAGAGAAGACACAGAGAGAAGCAGAGAAGGCCATGTGAATACTGAGGTAGAGAATAGAGTTATGCTACTACAAACCAAAGAACACCAGAGACCACCAGAGCTGAAAGAGGCAAAGAAACATTCTCCCCTAGAGACTTCAGAGGGAATGTAGCCCTACCAAAACCTTGATTTCAATCTTCTGGCTTCCAGATTTATGACAGAATAAATTTCTGTATTTTAAAGTACCAAGTTTGTGGCAGTAATTTTCCTAGTTGGATGATTTCCTCCACATAACTCAACAGATTGGGCATTGGACTACCTACAACTGGTGCTTTGCGAGGTGGATACCATGAAAGGACAAGATAGCGAACAAGAGAGCTAAGAATGTGGCAAGAGAGTGAGCAAAGTAAAATCCAGTGTGATGAATGGAGGTAATGAATGAAAAAGTGAGTGAAAAAAAAAATAATAGAAATTCAGAATCTTGGGTTCTGTCCCAAATCTACCATCAAATATTTGGGTCATTTTGTGAACACTATAGGCTTCAACTTTCCTTTTTTTGTAAAGTAGAGAATTTGACTAAGTGATCAGTTTCTAAGCGTCTATCCCCAAATGTATAAGTCTGTGTCTACTACAGGGAGTAGCGAGGCAAAACAAAACAAAACAAAAAAACAACTAAAAAAACAGAGGTAAAAGGTCAGAGTGGGCTATGAATTCATATAGAAGATTCAAGACTCACAATTGAATGTGTTTATTCCATCTGGGATGTCTATACAAAACATTGCTAAGTGTCAGCAAAACTCAATATTTTAATCAGAATTCTATTTAAAAATAAAGAAATCTTTGTTTTCTATACTATGATAACCTTTATGTACAGGAGTCTACAGGGAGGTTTATGAGGACAATGGGATATGGACGTGTCCATTATGGAGGATATTAAACAGAGGATAAAACTGAAACTGTAAAACTTCTCCCTAACTCAACTACACCCACACAAAAATTGACACTACCTCATTTTATGAGTGAGTAGTGAATAATTTGGTAAAATGCTAGTTACTCCTTATTGACTATGTAATTTATAATTTATTTTTTTCAGCCACTCATATCCTAATTTAAACTGGTTAAAATGAGTTAAAAGGCATTTGAGATTAAAAGCTGAAGGTTTTTAAAGCTAATTTTGGAGACTTAGACCACTTTCTGTGACCACCACCTACCACTATCAAATTAAGTAAATTTTTATAAAGAGTGGAGATAGAGACCAAAGTCTAAGGTCATAAGGAATTTTTCCATGTCCTTTTGTATTGTGTTGTTCTAGTGGAAAGAACAGTATGGCGAAGACTCTGAGCCTAGTCATCCTTCAGTTGCAATCTTTAGCACAAGTGGCCACTTTCCAAGATTGGTACACACGTCAGTAGATCTGGTGGTGCATTTTGGGATGAAATATACTCCTGTGTAACAGAAAGCAACGGACATGACCTCAATATATTATGACTCACACTAGGAAGACTCTATAAGGAAATAAAATGAAATGAAAAAGAAACAAAATTCTCAAGTGTGAAGTTAAAGATTTTTCTGTGTGAAAGACAGATGATGATATTATTAATAGAGAAGGGTAAAAGCTGAAACATTTGAATGTTCAGCTAAACATCCCAAATTTCTCATTTCAGTGCAGATAGAAATAACTCAAGGTATTTTCATAATTTCAACTTCAGCCAGAAATAAGGAGAAAAAAATACCCTCCTTGAGCAGTTTATAAACTAAAAATAAAGATGACAAAAAGTCAGATTCAGATTAAACTGGAAAAGCTGGTGGTTCACAGAAGTAGTTTTATTTCCGTAAGACAGAAATATACAGGCTATAGTAAGAGAACCATAAGTATTTACTGACATATACAGAGAGAAATAACTAGTTTCTAACCTTATTCAATACACATTGACACATGAACAATTGAACTTTGGCAATCAACACTGATTATCAGTGAGTTCAAAATGGTCACATTTTCTAATCACTGAGAGCTAAGAATCTGAAGAAAATGATGTTTACCACTTGTTATACAATCTCTTTTTGAATATCTTCCAGGGCTTTGGTGAGCTAAGACAGAAAAATATAGTTCCAGATCTGCTGAGTTGTTCCCAAAGACTATAATTATATTTTATAGTATTTAGCTGAAACAAATCATTTTTTCATTTTAAGTATAATGTAGTAACAATAGCTTGGGATCTTTGAATTTTTCCCCAAATATTGCTGTTTTGTCATATATGTCCTAAAACCTATCCATACCACAAAAGAATCCCAATAATATGTTCTTCCTATAGTGTAACTTTTAGAAAGGGCTGTCCTGGTAAAATTCCAACCTTAAAAAATTATATTTTGTCTTTATTAAGGAAGGCAATTTTTGGACTAGAAACAATATTGAGTCTTTAGGATATCTGTTTTCCAGTTTTGGCTTTCTCTAAAACTGCTGTGTGATCTTGGGGAACTCATAAACCCTCTCTGGGCTTCATCTGCTTTTATGTAAAAAGAAGGATGAATTTAGATTTCTGTAAAATGCCAACGGTGATTTTCTATGATTCCATGAATACATAGGCAACTTACAAATGTAGATAATACCTATCAGAATTTATTGTACTTTCCTGTGAAATGTATTTATGGGAAGTGATAGAAATCAGAACTATTGGCTTCTGCTTTTGTTTTGACTTTATTATTTTTTAAAAATATCTCTGACAGAGTTTTGGGTGACTCATTTCAGGAAAGGGTAGAGTTAGAGCAACTAAAGAGAAAATAAATACATTTCAAATGAATAAAGAAATAGTCATTGTTGAGTAAAGAAATGAGAGTCATTAAAAACAAAATTTAGACTGAGAGAAGAGCATTTGTGTGATTTAGGTAAACAAGGAAATTCTACAAAAGAATTATAAAAGAAGAAAGATGTAGGTTTATAAATTGGGTGAAAGAAGTAAGATTAAAAATACCTAGAAAGATGTTATTTTTCTACTTTGGGTGTGTTTTATGCATACATGTATCTATATCTATATGTGTATAAACATATACACACATGGACATATATATGTGCATATACATAAATATATAAATATATAAATAGTCTCTTTAACATGTACATTTGCTGTGAACAAGGAAAACAAAGAGAGAATTAAAGACTCCCTTGTCTCTATCACCTGAGGTTGAATTACTCATGTTAGAAGATAAGTGTTTTTTTAGTCTAATCTTCAGGTGTCCTCAGAGATAGGGCATAGGGTTGGGTGCTGAAGTATGGTCATGCCAATTATGCTAATTTGCCTTCTACTGTCCTAGACTTGTTACCAAGCCTTACTGGGTAAATCTCAGTGACTCAGGTGAGTATAGCCTAGTTAGCAGAAGAGAACTGTCAACTGGAGGTCCTTAGGATAGCAGTTGAGAAGAGTTTGTAATGAATTACTATTTGTTCTGGAGCAAAAGAGGAGAGCTATCACACCAGGTGATCACTGGATCTGGTGACTGCCAGTCACAGACACAGCAATATAATTAATGCCTTAAATGTGTAGAGTACACTTTATAAACTGTATATGGCTGTATATTAAGCTTCACAATAGTAAGAGTAAAAGAAATTGAGATAGATTAGTGATACTGGAAGGATGGTGGTTCTAGATGGTCATATGGTTGGCCAAGGGTGATATGGTTGACCAGGCATCTAAGTTAAGACTGACTCAAAACTGTGAATGACTGACCAGTTTGATTTTAGGAGAGGACCAAGGGTTTCTGGAAAACTGTGTTTTGTATTATCTGTATGAGAATTATAGCTTCCATTGGGGACTTTCCTAACAGTGTTTGCAACCAGTGATATAAAAACATTTTATTCATTCATTCATTCATTAACTCATTTATCTAACTTTAGTACCAGACATAGTACTAAGGCACTTGATGGCCTAAAAATGTGGTTTCTACTCTTTAGGTGTTTAAAAATTAACAAGAGAGTATGTGTAACTGAATGATGTGAATAGAATGAGATAAAGGCTAATTATATATAACATTGTATATATATAATAATACATATATAATTGTATAATATGTATATGCATATGTATACACATGCACAAAGAGACATTAGGATACTGACTGACAGGGTGCTCTAACTGTACCTTGGGGTAAAGACCTTTAGGTGGTTGAGGGTAAGGTGTGTTTGAGGGCTGCAAGAAAGTCCATGTGGCTGGAGCACAGTCTCTAAGCAAGGGAGAAAGCAGAGGAGGTAAAGCAGGTCTTAGAGAGGACCTCGGCTTTTACCTTGAGAATATGCAACCCGTGAAAGATTATAATTTAGGGTCAGAGTTAACTACTTAACTTAATGGGCAATTTCTCCAACAGAGTTTAAAATCACAAATCTTGGGCTCCAAACTACTGGCCTAAACTGAAGTCATTCTATGAGGCTAAACCAAGATATTGTCCTCTATTTATTTTCTTTCTCTTGGGTGTCACTGATTTTCTTTGGTTCTGTGTTCTAGGATCATGTTTTGCCTGTGATAATGCCCTAGAGGTTAGGGATTGGCATATTTGTATATTTGTGAATATGAGAACAGCCCTGGAGAAATCTTGTTTCTGGAAAGAAGGCCTGTTCTTGCAGTTTGAGACCATGTGATCAAATCCAGGCTATAGCCTTCAAAAATAGATTACCAAGAATAAGGGTGATATTTTGATCTCCACTCAGTGGGCACTTATATTTATTTCTCAGTTGGTTCCAAAATGAAACAAAAAAAGGGGTGTTGTTTTTAACACCCCTACACCCAATAAATGCTTCTTTTGTTTCCAATCTAGTGCTTATGTGCTATAACTGGAGGCTAAGGGAAAGAAAG